>JZKD02S0398398.1:306897-342581 GCA_000966675.3 Picea glauca | reverse complement strand
ACATTCGTGACAGTTATGTTGCAAATTCAAATATATATTTTTTAAGTTGAGGAAGTACTTTCATTATTATAGTAGTAGTGTAATTGGGTCAAAATTAATTGTTTGTGGTACATGGTAGGTGTTGTTTGTGACTAGCCTACACCACTATTTCATTACCATTACTCACTCCATCTTTCAACATTGTATTATATGCTAGAATTTCCTATACATAGGTTTTAAATAAAAATTTAAGTAGGTTTAATGAGACTATGCTAAATAGAATTTGATATCGTCAAATTTGTTAGTGTTTTATAGACTCCTAATTAGTTTTCATGTTGTTTTTGTTGTTTCCTCATTTGGAGGCACAAATAATATTGTTTTCTATACCAATTATGTTTCCACTTTTGTGGCCTCTAACAATGCTATATCTATTGTTGTTTCACATATAATTTTTATCTTAGAGATAGAGGTTCAACCGATGGCTTCGCCTACTAAATAGAAAGGGTAATCTTTAACATTACCCTAGATTTGCTTGGTTAGATTATTAGTTGTCCAAATTGTTTTTGAGAAAATATATTGATTGATTGATTGTAAATTTTTTAGGAAGGAATTATGAAGAGACTTATTCAAGAAGGATAACATCATCGTCGAGACTATTTGTCTCATTTATAACGATTTTTGTTTTATTTATTATAAATGTATTTTGTAAGTTTGTTAATATTTAAAATTGTGGAAAAGAAACCATAAATGTCGCTTCATTTTCAATCTCCAAAAATCAACACCAATCCCATATGAAGGTATCGTTGAGATTTCTTACACTAAAAGAAGAGGAAGATCAAATTGGGAGATGCCTCACGTATTGATGAGGGTAGTGGAAGTCAATGAGAACCTTATTCTTTCATCTTCAAATAATGTATATTTTAATTTCAACCCAAATTGCCATTGTGTACATTGTAAATGTGTTTTCCATTTTGTACTGTGGGCATGAGCTAACGTTATGTAATTTGGAATGACGTTTCATTTTTTTTTAATGAATGTGCATTTCAACCATTTTGTAATATACATGTTTTTGAATGAAATATTTATGGTTCATTTTCAAATGATATTTTTTTATATTGATGGTTTTTTTTATAATTTTTTTCTAAGCACTAAGAAAATGTCTTATGTGTGTTCCTTTTATAACTCTATGTTAATATTTCTCAACTATGTTGTATGTCTATTTCTAGTTGGTATATATTCCACCCAAAATTGGTAACCTTCACATAGCTTCACTACTCACATCTTCCCTAGCCATATTGATCCACCCAAAATTGTCAACCTTCACATTGTTTCGTTGTTGAACATTTCCCATGTTTCTTCTCAACCATCCTTAAATCATACATACATATACTCTCAAATCACTTCTTGTAACCTTAAATAATTACACTCACATGATGTCACCATCAATTTGGACGTCTCATGTAACATTTTTCATTCATCATCTTGTTACCATCAATTTTGATAATTCATCCAATATTTCTATTATCTAAGTCATTCCACTTCTTCTTTACTTCTATGATCTTCCTTTGAATGAAAAATAATTTAAATTTCACAACTATATCCTTTAGAAAATAAACCAATCTTTATTCATACTATTGATTAGTAAAACTATATCATCTTAAAGACAATAATTATTTCTTAGATTAATTTTAGATAAAGGCCCACATTGATGTGCAACAAATGGAGTCTATTGTAATCTAAGAATTCACATTTTCAATCCCCATGAAAGGGATTCTCTCACCCAAAGCAGTGTTCTAAGGCTCATGTTTCTACAAGGATCATACAATATGCATATCATGTCTAGCCCCCAACACATTACTCATAATTCCAATTTAACAATTATGCACGTATTAAACCATCAATCCACAACCATTTTATTTTTATTCAATGATTAAATACCATCGTAACAAGGAACATCATCCTAACTTAAGACAAAAGTAAATATTCAAGAATATTATGGTTATTCAACATCATAGAAAATTAATACTATTAAAATACACAATCAAAATTTGTAAAGAGGCCTCATTCCATTCATTTACAATATAATCAAATAAATCATCCATAATGGCTCTTTAGTTTTGAGAGAGCTATAATAAAAAATTGCATGAATATTATAGAGGACCAACAATGAATCTACAATAAAAACAACAACAATAACAACAACCAAAACCACACTATAAGAAACACCTTTCACTAGCTTAGAACTTTAAATTTATACTCTTGCACTGAAAGGAATGTATATTGAAAATGAGAATAAATATTAGCCTATTTTCAATATTGTCTTTATGAACTAGCTTCTATCTACTTCTTCTCCTACCATGTGTCTTCATTCTTTTTCAACTCAACTCTTCGATCAACTAGAATCTCACATAATATCCTAGTTTTGATCTCCCTTTATGGTTAATGCTCCTTAATGCTGCTAATAGTGTTCAATCTATGTGGTGCAACTCATATATTTTCTATTTATTGAATCTTATACACCTTGTCCCTTTATACATATATGACATGCCCATCCTCGAAATAAAAAAAAGGGACCCAAGAAGCTCTAAATACACTCGTCAACTCACCATTGAGACAACTTACACTACCCTTACTCAAATATTCAACCTCGACTAATAAAGGTCCCAACTCTAGGACCACCTCCAAAAACTTGCTTATGAAATCAAGGAATTCCTCCAATTCTTTGTCCACTTTTCCACCAAAAGTTTTAGTTCCACTAGATAGATATTTCCTTGATTGGGGTCTTGAATCTACGACTAAGTTTCCTAAGTAGAAAACTATACAACGTTGGTTGTATTTTTATAGTTCTTGAAGTACACTATGTCATCTAAGAATGATCAGCTAAATCTATCTAAGATGGATATGGACCTTCCTTGTTTAATCTAATATTTAATCTAATTCATTATCATCCCTACATATTTTTTTCATATTTTTCTCTTTTACTATTGGGTCCACTAGCTACTCTACCTTCTTCTACAATTGATTGATCTTCTCCTAGATTTGTTCGATAGGTTGTGTTGTTTTCTTTACAATCGTCACCCAATTTTTTATTCGAGTTAAATTTAGTTGTATTGGTTAGTCACCAACTTATCTTGTCCTTCACTGCTTATACTAACTTGGTTGTTGGATCTATGATTTCTAGTACCTAGGATATCCTTTTTTCTTCTAGTCATGTTTCTATGACCCAGATCTATTTCATCTTTTTCTTTCCTATATTTATTTTCACTACTTCTTATTACACATGCTTCGTTATGTTAGTTAGTGGGGCCTCTAAAACTAAGTCAAAAATATCCTCATCCTATTTTTTATATGATAGACACATTTGTACGAATATTCTTCCTATGGATTCAATCTTATATTTGGTGGCATTATTTTCCCATTTTATATGTTTTTCTTCCTTCAATGCATCATCCAGTTGTACCTTCAACTGATTGTGATCAGTTCTTAGCTACATGAGGTATTTTTCTAGTTTTAGTAACCTTTGGCCAATGACATTTCCAAAAATCAAATGTTTTCCTTAATAGGTTTTCAATGAGTGTTGTTGTAAGGCCCATGTGAGTCAATGGATCCTCACTAATAGTTGTTTCATTCTTCTTTCTATTTTATTCACTATAGTCTTGGTCCATGTTGGAACCCAAATGTATAGTTACATCATGTATCCTCTCCTACACATCATATGTGATTTACTATACTATGAGATTTTTTCAGAATTAGTGGAATCAACACAAACTGTTGTGCAATTATTTGCATGTTTTTTTCCTAATCTAATGGAGTAACTAGAATCCCAAGGGGATTGTTTTTGTAGAGGAAACTCACTTATGGATAGGTCCAAAAAATGTCCAATGATAGACTATGGTTTTATAGCATCATTTGACACCACATATTCTTATGATGACTCATTGGCCTCAGTTACATCCATTTCCCTTCTTGAATGACCAAAATCCCCATTTTCCTTTCAAAAAATACTTTAAAACCCCCATTTTTCTTGATATATGTGACTCTCATTAAGGAAACCTGCATGCATATGCTCCTTGCTAGTTTGAAACTCACGTACATGTTAAATTGGCTCAAAAAAAAAAAATCTTGACTTTTCAAGCAGATTTGATGTATTCCCTATCTCCTATAGTTTGTTCATAACTACTCCAACTATAAAAAATGAGTATAAATTAGATCCTTAGGGTGAAGGAAAGGCATAATAGTGAAATTCATCCTTATGCTGACATTTTCATTATAGTCTTGAAAATCCCCTTTTCCCCTTGCATATGATATTTTCCTTCCCATCTGAAAGTTGTTTTTTTCATAATTTTTGTTCTCCCTATCTTATCAGGAAGAAATCCTTTACCTCATTTGGAGTTTTTGGAACACCAATATTTGGAGGTTTTTCTTGTCATCTTTGGCCTTAGGTGGAGGAACTTGAGTCCCAGTTTTGGGACCATTCCGCAATGGTTACAAGTTGTAACAAACTTTTGTGTTGTTAATAATAAAAGATCTCTTGTTCTCATCCAGTTATATTTGTTGATTCATGCTTTTAATGTGATTGTCTATATCCTTTTTTTAATCTATTATTCAAATTGAAATGATCATGTCTAATTAGTTAGAAAATAACTACCTATTTGCAGTTTCTTGTCTCTTTGTCTACAAGAATTGTTAGAGGATCATTGTGCAGGAGTTCTAGAGGGAATTGTCTACAGAAGGATTGACTTCAAATGTTGCAATCCATCTTTGTTCTCTTTTCCATCCTTTGAAAGTTAGTTACTACAAAGTAGTTACTTTTAATTAACTACTTAGTTTGGGTCCGAGAGTGGTATTTTACGGTACTTCTCTATTGTGTCCCTGACCCATTTCCATGGGACTTAGTTTTCCATAAAAGAATTCTTCACTCCACTAGGGATACTCCCTTTTTGGGTCATTAGGGGTACTTTTTGTTTTCTTTTCTTTTGAATCCTTTTATGTGTCCTATACCTTTATTTAGGAGTCTCTAAAGTTTTGTTGGCCTTCTCGAGTGTTCCAAACATTTATCTCTAAATTTTGAGAGGTTTTTTAGGGTGTACGTCCTTTTTGTCTAGTACAGTCACATACGTGACCTTTCTTGAACATAGTAAGGTACATACGATGCTTGTCACTTAAACAATCACATACATTTTCTTGATTTGAGTTTTTTTCTCTTTCCAGATCACTGGAAGTTGGGGTTGTTGTACTATAGGGAATTTCTAGATCATGCGAGTCTTTCCATCATTCTGAGTCATTCTTGGATTTACATGTTGGTTTCCATTCTTTTTGGCTTTGTTTTAATCTCTTTGATGCATCTTGTATTTTGAGATTTAGACATAAATTTTCCAAGTACATACGCTCTTTCCTTTCACAAAAGGTGCATACATATGCTACCCTTGTATATTAGTTAAGTGTGTACATACACCTTTAAAAACGCATAAGTGTTGGGTCATTTACGCGACCTATAGAAGGACAAAGTGTGTACATATGCACCATGTAGAAGGTTAAAGAGTGTACATACACACCTTATAGAATCCCAAGTCATGTAAAAACTTCATACATGCTCCCTGTAGTGATCTAGGTTGCGTACATCAACTTATATTCAAGAATTACAATGGAGAGAGTCGCATATACCTCCAAAAAAGTGATTCATTTGCTTGTTTTCCATCCTTTTTGAAGCCCTGTATTGGCTTGTTTGGGGGTCCTTTTTGGGGATTTTGGTCCCTAAAGTTTTTCAGGACTATAGGAATTTGGTAAGGCCTTAAATGTGATTGGAAAAAAACAAATTTGATCTATGTTTTTCTCCCTTTTATACCTTTGATTGCATGACTATAAGACTAGCCTTGTTCATAGTATCTTCGTTTTATGGTCCCTGTTGTGGTTATTTTTGAAGCTTTAGTTTTCATTTTAGTTATATACTTCTATTTTGTGCTTTACTTGGATTTTTTAAACATAAAAAGCTAAAAATTTATTTCTTTTAGCATTATTTATTTAGTTTTTCTTTGTTAAAAAGAAGGAGAAAATGAAAAAAAAAAACTAGTTTGTTGCTAGTTAGGTTTCTTTCTTTATGTTTCTTTGTTTTTCTTTATATTTGAAAAAGAAAAATATATTTGCATAGAATTTTGTTTTATTATTATATTTAAAGTCACTTCAAAAGTAAAATAACAAATAACATCATTTTTATTTCTTCTTTTGATTTTCTCAGGAGGTTGCATTGTCCATCTTGCATAAAAAAGAGAAAGAATTGCATTTCAAGGTTTGAAAGATTGTTCATGCATTTTTCTTTCAAACTCTTTTTCATTGAAGAATTAGTGTAAATTTTTTTTTTCCACTGTTATCGTAAGTTTCATTTTTGCAAGAGTCTCAAACAACATTAGGTTCACTTCCATACCCTTTGAGTAAAGAACAATTGTTAAAAATAAAATCTAAATTTATAATGTACTAGACTTTGTTTGTAGGGTTCACAAATAATTTTAGTCTTGTGGCCTTGGATTAGGATTAGAGAGATAAATCTCCAAGGCTGTTAAAAAAACATAGGAGTCTATTAAATGGAGAATCAAATCTATTTTTCATATAAATATAGTCAGGAGCCTCCTCTAACATAGGATTTAAACATGAGGTCATGTAAGGAATATTTGGGGATATTACCCCTCCAAAGCTTGACTAATAGTAGTGGAGAGATAGTATTTGGGGGTTTTTCTTTTGACCTTACCTATGCGAGAGTAGACACATTCGAATCTTAGGTATTTTTTACCTTTCCCATGAATTTGATGTTGACTATAGATTGTATCCCCTAGACGCTGACTAGGAGTTGGTATTCATAGTTTCTTTTCTTAGGTATCTCAGATGTGATTGTGGAGGGTTTCTTGTGGTACCTAAGGTAGACATTGTATTATGATATCAATACCCCTAGAGGGTGCCCCACAAAGCAAGGGTCACTTGCATCAGGTAGGACTAGTAAGCAGAGGTCGAGGTAATTGCTTCTCACTCCTTCGTTCATGGGTATTGAGACTTGATCAATCTGTGCTAGTATTCAGAAAGTCCATTTCCACTTTTTCATTAGTTTGGGCTCAATATCTTATCCATCGAGGCTGAAGTTTTGGAGAATTTTTTTGTTTGCGATGTTTCTCTTAGGAATGTTTAGTGGGGTGTTTCTTTATATAATTTCCTTAGGTTGTGTGTGCATCATCTCTTTTGGTTTGTTGATACAAAGTGGTCAACCAATCACTCTGTAGGTCAACAAGATCTGTTGTATATCTCTTGAAAGCGTGGAGTCACCTCCTAGAAGGCGTGGGTTTTTATACCATTGGTTCACCATAGTTACTATGCAAGACATTTTTGGACATGGACAATCCCACAAGGGACAAACCTGTGCATAAGAATGATATGGACAAATTTATTGACCATAGCAACCAAGGGACCCCTTACAAGGTGGATTCTTGTGCTTTTCCATTCTTTGGAAATGTTTATACCCCCTTGATGGCCACTTTGAACATTATTGGGTTGAATTTTGGGCTACCTGTTAGGTTTTGGACCACTTTGAATGTCCCAAACTCTCTTGATGCTTCCAATATAATAAATTTATGTCACGGGCATCGTATGGATGTTGATCCTTTACATTCTCCATCCACTAAGTCTACTCTTTGTCGTTCTCCCTCTTCTAGTGAAAGTGTTGCTACTAGTAACTAGTATTATAAAAGGAATAGGAAGAGGAAGAATAAGATGAAAACATCACCAATCTCTCCTAGTGATGTTAGAGTTATGTCAACAACCTCTACGAATCATGTTGAATGTGAGAAACCATTCTTTGTAATTCATGCAGGGAGAAAAATTTCACTTACTACAAGTCGTATTGGCATTTGTTCTGCATCCTCTATGAGTCATTTTGTGGGGGGGTATTCTAGTCACTACAAGGAATACTAGAATTAGTTCAATGAACTCTACAATTCATGTTGGATAACTTCAACCAACTTTTGCTAGTCATGTTGTGAGAAAGAAACCAACCACTGCAAGTCATGTTGGGGGAATGAGTCTAGTCACTTCTAATTATACTGGAAAAAAATCATCGACCTATATAAGTCATGTTGGAGAAAAACTACCAACCTATGCAAATAAATCTAGGAGCATGTCACTGACCACTTCAAGTCATGCTAGGTTCATCGATAATGTTGAGAAGACTAGACGAATAAGAAGTAAGCCTAAGTTTCCTTCTAATATTTGTAAGGGAGATCACCTTAATAATTTGTGTCATATTATTGTCATGGTACAAAGAGAGTGGTGTTTTTTTGAAGGCCCTTATAGTTCTGAGTAATCTTTGGTTTCCCAAAAATCTATTCAACCAGTGGTTGAGGAAGTGGTCATGCCGATGGAATCTTCAACCGATACCACTCTCGTTTTGTGGGATGTTTTTTCTCTTGATCATGTTTTCTCACATCCTATTCAACCATTGGTTGAGGAAGTGGTCTTCACGATGAAATATTTTTCCAATCCCACTCTTCTCTTTGAGAGTGAGAAGTCTACCAAAGTGATCTAACCAATGAAATCTTCATCTAATCCCACTATTCATTCTGGTAGTGATGTGTCTTTAGACTATGTATTTATCATTTTTAGTTTAGTACCTTCTAAACAAGGGGGAAACCCACTCTCTTCAATTAATCCCCCTCCAATTCATGGGATGGTTTCCTTTGACTGGAATGGTCTTGTTGAGTCTCGTATTTCTTCTTTTGCACCCTTCCATATAAGGGTTAAATTTAATTCAACAAGTATTTACAAATGTATTGTAGAGGAAGGATCCTCTCTGTGTATTTTATCAGCCTCATCTTGGAAAGATTTGGGTTCTCCCAAACTTGTGTCAGCTAAGAGTGAGCTATTTTATTTCGATACAAAACCCGGGGAATGTTTGGGGATTATTACTCAGTTTCCTATAATGTTAGGTGGGAATACTATCCTAGTCGATATGTTATTCATGCCAGACCCTTTAGATTTCTATAAGCTTCTTGGGAGTGATTATGTTTATGTTATGAATGTGATGGTGTGTACACTCTTTCATGTGATGCATTTCCCTCACAATGGAAGCATTTTCACTATTGATCATATTTCATCTAATAATCACCATCCTAGTTCGACATTAGCTCAGTTTTCACCTTTGTGTGTTCCTAGTGTTCTAGTAGGCTCTTCCCTGCCATAGGGTGAATTATGTGGCATCATATCCTATGTGTTCAATTACTTTTGAGAAAGGATATTTATGTTCATTTTCTCCTTCTTAAGACAAGTTCTTGTAAATTCATTATGTGGTTTATCCAATGGGGGTAGGTGAGATCTTGCTTTCACCTTTTGGCCCGATTGATCTGTATTTTCCTCTTGAGTCTCATATTACCATTTGTAAGACCTCCATACCAAGTATTTGTCTATTGTCATCCCTCTATTTCATAGATGTCTATTTTCATTTTTATGAGTCTATCCTTGAAGCTATGATTATTGATTTTCGACCTCTTCCCGAACTAGAAATTTTATTGGTTTTTTACCAAACAATCCATTTGCTTGAGCCTAGAAATAGGCTCTACATGGAGCACTAATATACATAACCGTAAATTTTGTGCATTTCTCTGTACATATTGTACATTTAGGGTTTCTTGTTTTCATGTTCTGTATCCCATAATACTTGTTATTATCATAGGTTTCTATAGTGTACTTATTACCTTCTAGGTGAACGTTTTTTGGTCTTATATACAGGACTTTGAAGACATTTTTCTTTGGTACCTTTTCTTCCATGTCGATCAATTATGATAGGTAATGATCTTAAAACTGACATATAGGTTATATTTTTCGCTTCATGCATTTTTTCATTATTCATTTCTTGTTTCATTTTTCCTTAGGACCGACCCCACTTAGTTACAACAAGAAACCTTATTTGATGTTTAGAAGTGTTGTAATTCATGTGGTAGAGCCTATTGTTCATGGTTTCCCTAGTCTAAACCTTTTTCACTATTTGGTTCCCATGTTGAAACACTTTCATAAGCTCGGGAGCCCTGTTTAGTCCCAACATGAATCTGTGTTGAAGCCTCATATATTCTTCTCATTATTTTTCTGGATAATATCGTATGGGGATCCCTCATTTGTTTTTTTTATTTGTACTTGTATTTCATATTTATTTATCACTCTTTTTTGGCCTAACATCATGTAATAAACCTCAAATTTATCACAAAAAAAAATAAAAATTCCTAGGGACATTATCCTTTCATAAGATGGGTGCTTACATCTCCTTTTGGCTTGGAGTGACCCTTTGACATATTATTTTAACACAACGAGAAGTTTTCAATGAAAAATAGGCCTTTTCCTAAACCCCTATATCATGCTATATAAATGTTGATACTTAGATTTATTTTCCCATACGCAAGGATTGTATTTCCACTTTCCTAATTAAGGGAGTCAGGCTGAAGTGGACTTTGCACGCACCATGTTATAACCCTGACATTAATTACCTATACCCTTACCTATATGAGTCGACATTAGGACCAAGGGAATACCAGGATGACTACGGTTATTAAAGGTGAAATTAAGGATGGGTAACAAATCACTTCTCTTTGATGTTACGTTTTGGTTACGATACGATTGGGGTCTTCCACCATAACGAATAGTTTCTGACTCACCCTACTTAGATCACTGCGTAACTAACTAACTACCCTCCTTGTTCTATTGGTGTAACGAGAGGAGCACTTCAAAGAATTGAGGTGTAACGACCAATCATGTACACTGGACAGTCATGGTTATACTGTTGTTTAAACTACGTATATTCCACATTTAAGGAGGGCAGGTCCATCTATCAGGGGAAGTTAAGACTCTGACTTGGAATTAGTTGGCCTCAGTCCCAACGCCTCGTTCCCCTGTTCTTCCCAATCTTGATGCACCATCCAAGCCCTAGCACATGGCTTGTACATCCGAATGGTTAAGGGTGGTGATCGTCCCTCTAGAGTTTTGGCAGTCTCATTTTTGTTCTTGTGTTTTCGTAGAGGAGGTTCTGTACTGAGCATTGTTGCACAGGAAAGAGTTGTCACCTCTGCGATCCTTGTTGGTGAAGTCAACGACAACCTCCGTCTACCTGGTAAGACCCTATGGAACTATCGAACCTCAGTTTTAAAAAAGGAAACACAGGGTCCGTGAGTGTCTTTAAGAGAATTTTTACTTTCTGTAATAGGAGTCAGAGTTTATGTGATCTCTCCCGTCATTCCAATGTAGACTGGGGTAGAGGTTAACACCGAGGGTCCTTGCTTTATACCACCATGGCCATGCGCCCTCTGTTTGTGTCCCGTGGGTTTTCGACTGACTCTTTTACTTAACTCTAAGAATAGCAACTATTTTGGAGGTAAATCTGTGTAGCACCGAAAGGGTTCACTCATTCGTCGCAGAGAGATACAAGGGTCTACCATAACTGTCCTCCTCTATATTTGATGCATTCTATTTGTAGTATAGTGACGGTCTTCTGGTAAATTATTTCTGGGATACTTTCCTGGCAAGTTGATTGTTCGTATATATATATATATATAATGTCATTTCTCATTTTCTTCATATCTGTTCATACAAAGTTCTATTTATGTAAGATTGATCTTCTTGAGTTCACAGTGTTACTTTCTCTGTTCACCCTCTTTTTTTTTGTTTAAAGCTCTGTGTGAAAAGGGGTATCGTTGTATTAATGGTGGGACTTTGTTTTGTTATGAGGTACCCACCAAAAGTTCCAGGCATCACTTTCCCCGGCCAGGGTCATGATTACAAACTAGGCATGGCCATTGGAGGTCACGACGTTTTTAAGTTAAGCAGTCTGACATCCCTGTGGACCTCAACTATTCGATTTTATGATTTGAAGTTTAATATTTTGCTAACACTTTCCTGTGGTGGCCGAGTGCAAGGATGTTCGCTCCTCGGCGCAGGTACCGGCTTCTGTTCAACATGACAAAGGTACTCGGGTTCCATAAAAATGGCTCTCAAATCGCTCCTTAAAAATAATAAGCATGGAAGTCCCGATTATGTTCGTAGTGTTTCTGCTGTGATGACTATTTTGGGAAAAAGCTTATCTACGACGCTCTGTACATTACCCCTGTGATTCATTTTATTCGGAACAATTTACTAGTCATACTTGCCATTATTGCTGGATTTTGTTGATGACAGCCTGTGTAGTCTTTTGTTATCGAAAACTGTCTATTTGGACTTTTCATGGAAACTTTCTAACAAAATATGAAACAATTGTTTGCTAGTTATTCTATAATGGAAAATGCCACAGTCCTGAATTTCTTGTATTCTTTCTATGCATAAGATTAGTAGGAAGTGTCTATTTTAATGATGTTATTGATTCACTTCCCTGTAGTAGAATGCTAGCATGAATAAATCATCCCGTTTAGGATAGTCCTACTCCTTGGATTCTTTTTCACTCCCCTATGTTTCAACCCCTTGATTGAAATTTACAGAATGGAAATAAAAGCATATTTTAGTACTATTCGCTCATTGTTAAATATTCAGTTTTGTTTGAAGTTTGAACTTATGTGAGCATGTAATGGTTTTGTTCGTGCACTGACACCTGTTCGACTCTGCTCAGTTTGAATCATAGAAATATGTGAATATAACTCTGTTCATGCATTGTTACCTAATCGACTTTGTGTTTCYTTTCTAAAGGTTGGAATACACTTACACATRTATATGTAATCGCTCTGTTTGTTCATTGATATACATACTCGATTTTGTTTAACATTTTGAAAAACATATATATATATATATATATATATATATATATATATATATATATATATATCCACACACTCTGCTTGTTCATTAATATTCATACCCGACTCTGTTTAAAGTTTGGAATCGTATGTACACATATATTACTTCTATTCGTTCACTGCTAGGTATTCGTTTCTATATATTTTTGAAAAAAAAAAGACTTCCAGAAAATAAATCTACAATTAGATCCTACAGTCTATTTACTGAATTCTCGAATATCCATTGCCTAGGTTATTGCATGAATACCATAGTTAAGGATCCTATTAAAACAACAACCAATTCATCCAACAGAGGTAGAATATTGAATTATTTAGGTACAGGAAAAGACTTACAGTAGATATACGATCATTGACACAAAAAAAAGCAGAAATCCTTTCTGTATAATTAAACATGAACAGTATATCTAATCAAAAATTCATTCAGACAGATGGAGTTTAGAGTAACATATCTGAACTATCTTGTGGAGAAAACAAAGGGAACAACCACGTTCCTCCCAACCGTAGAACCGAGCAACCACAATTTCTTTCTCGATTCACCCCCTAGCCCGACCATGAGTCCATAAGGGCGAACTTGGAAATCCCTCTACACCATAGTCCTTCAATTTAGTCTCTTTTCTCCTTGCCTCACACCCTTCTAGTGTTCATAAAAACAAGTGGAAAAGCAAAAATACTAGACTCTTTCCCCAGCATACTTAGCAGCATCATGCCTCCTCACATATGTTTATTTGTAACTTGCCTAGGTCTTTTCCCTTCCTTGGGATTTTTGCAGCTTCCTAGATCCCTGATTTTCAGGGGCTGCCAATGGCCAAATAATTAGTTTTCCACTTGTAAAAATAATCCCAGGGGTAGTTCCAACATGTTCCCCACTCATGGAGTCATGGTCAGCTACTTTTAACATGACTGTTCCATTTGTCTTCCTGCAATTAATGTAAAGTATTATGTTTTTTTTGTACAAGTGTCATAGTCCCATATCTAGTTGGGACAAATTAGATCTCTTACCAACAGTCAAAATCATTTATTACAATTATAAAATTCAAAATTCGGAATTTCCATAAATGGCAAAAAAATTCCAATTTCGAATTTACTAAAAACGGAAATAAATTTCCAACAATTTAAATTCTAAAAATATTTTTGTTTTCTTTATTTTTTTGGGGATGTCACATCCTTTCCCCCTTAAATAAAATATTTTCGTCAGTGTTTGTTCCTTTCCTGGAATAGGTTTGGATGAGATTTATGCAAATCTCCTTCCAACTCCGAAGTGGCCTCCTCGGGACTAAAGTGCTTCCATTGCACCTTTACCTGAGCGACGACTCTGTTCTGAAGTGTTATTTCTCTCCAGTCCAGAATGCGCAGGGGTTCTACCTGGAACTCGCCTTCGGGTTCCACCTGCACCAAGTTCCAATCAATCATATGCGTAGGGTCATGAATATACCTTTTCAGCAATGAAACATGAAATACATTATGAATTCTTAGATTAGTTGGAAGTGCAAGTTGGTATGCTATGGGTCCAATTCGAGCTAGTATCTCGAAGGGCCCACAAAACCTTGGTGCCAACTTGGCACAGTTCCCTAACTTTAACGAGCTTTTTTGGGCTTTGACTTTTAAATAAACATGGTCTCCTGTTTGAAATTCTAGGTGCCTTCTTTTTTTTATCTGCATAACTCTTCTGTCTGTCCTGTGCTTCTTTCAAGTTCTATTGTACCTTTCTAACCATGTTCTCCATTTCTTGGAGCATTTCAGGTCTGACCATGAGTCTGTCAGTCAGGTTATCCTAGCTAATTGGAGTTGTACACTTCCTGCCATACAATACTTCGAAAGGGCTCAATTTTGCAGAAGTTTGGTACCCATTGTTATATGCAAATTCTACCAAGTGTATATAATCTTCCCACTTGTTTGGTTTTGTTCTTACATACATGCGAAGAATATCTTCTATGATTTGGTTTGTCCTTTCGGTTTGTCCATCCATTTGTGGATGATAACTTGTACTGAAATTCAAGTTGGTATGGAGCCCTGCAAACAATTCCTTCCAAAAAGTGGAGGTGAATTTTATGTCTCTATCTGAAATCATTGTTTTAGGAATACCATGCAGTCTAAAGATTTCTTTCATGAATATTTTAGCAATGTTTATAGCTTTAAAAGTAGACTTTACTGGAATAAAGTGTGCAGACTTACTGAGTTTATTGATTACAACCATGATAGAGTCATTATGTTTCTAAGTTTTAGGCAAACCTGTTATAAAGTCAATTTATATAGTCTCCCATTTCCATTCTGGTACTAGTAATGGCTGTAAGAGGCTGGTTGGATGCTAGTGCTCGGCCTTAACCTGCTAGAAATCTTGGCATATAGCTAAGTATTCCGTTGTTTCGCCTTTCATATTAGGCCAATAAAATAGTTTCCTAAGTGTTGTTATTGTTTTTTGGTACCCTGGGTGGTCTGAATATGGCTTCTTATGCACTTCATCCAATATTGTCACCTTTAACCCTGTTGAATCTGGTATGTAAAGTCTATTTTTAAATTGTAGTAGTCCCTTCTCGTCGATACTTAGATTTAATTTATCCAAGTTCGCGGTATTGTTTGGAAATTCTTCCATCATTTTGGTATAGTTTTCGTCATCAATACCTGTCGTCCTTATTCTTTCTTCTAGATCACTTTATGCTCTACTAAAATTCATCTCAAATAACCCATGGATTCTTCTACTTAAAGCATCTGCTACTTTGTTTTCCTTGCCCTTGATATGTCTAACTTCGAAGTCAAATTCGATTAAGAAGGCTAACCACCTTGCTTGCCTTGCATTAAGATCTGGTTGGTTAAATAGGTATTTCATCCCGTTGTTGTCTGTTAATAATAGGAATCTTCTGCCCATTATGTAATGTCGCCACATCTTTAAGGCGTGTATAACTGCTGCCAATTCTAAGTCATGAGTGACGTAATTTCGCTCGTGTTATTTTAATTTTCGAGACTCATAACAAATAACATGTCCTTCCTGAGTTCAGACACCACCTAACCCTTCTTTACTTGCATCGAAACATACCGTGAAGTCTTTATCTGGGTCTGCTACTTTTAATATGGGTGTCGTTGTCAATAATTCCTTTAGTTTGTTGACGTTGTCTTAATATTTCTCTGACCAGTTAAACCTGGTTCCTTTCTTTTGTAATGATGTGATAGGGTAGGCTATCTTGGAAAACCCTTCTATAAACCTGTGGTAGTATCTCGTGATTCCCATGAACGGTCGTATATCCACTACATCTTTAGGTATTCGCCATTCCATAATGGCTTTCATCTTTTCCGGGTCTACGACAATGCCCTCTGCTGAAATGACATGCCCAAGGTATTGTATTTCCTTATGATAGAAGTCACATTTGTAAAGTTGGCGTACGGTTTGTGCTTCCTTAACATTTGCAGAATTATTCTTAAGTGTTCCTCATGTTCCTCCTCTGTCTTTGAATAGACCAGGATATCGTCGATGAATACTACCACGAATTTGTCCAAGTACTCACTGAAAATACCGTTCATTAGACACATAAACGTGGCTGGGGCATTAGTGAGTCCGAAAGGTACAACTACAAACTCGTAGTGTCCATATCTTGTCCAAAATGTTGTTTTGTTTATATCCTCGTCTTTTATCCGAACTTGATGATAATCGGATCGTAAGTCGAATTTTGAAAAGATCTTGCCCCCCCCTACTTGATCGAACAGATCATTTATCCTTGGTAAGGGGTATTTATTCTTAATATTCATTTTGTTCAGTTGTCTATAGTCGATACATAATATTAGAGTACTGTCCTTCTTTTTCAAAAAGAGGACTGGTGCTCCCCAAGGTGAGACACTTGGTCTGATATACTCTTTGTCCAACTATTCCTGTAATTGTATTTTTAATTTTTTCATCTCTGGTAGACTCATCCGGTAAAGAGACTTTGAGATAGGGGTAGAACAGAGTAACAGATCTATGGAGAAGTCTATTTCCCTTCTAGGGGGTAATTCTGGTATCTCATCTACAAACATGTCTTTGAAATCACGTAGGACAACAAAGTTTTCCAACTTTGTCTTATCCTTCTCTTCTGCTAGACTCATCACTTGGATGGCATATACTTGACATCCTTTTCTCACACATTTCTTTAGTTGCATCACTGAAATTTGTCTGACTGATACCGATTTTGGTATACCTTGGGCTATCCTAGCGGTGCAAGAATCATCTTTATAGCTAAGTATCTTTGTATAACAATTTATTATTTATTTGTGTCATTCCAACTAGTCCATCCCAATAATCATATCGTAAGATCCTAGTGGTAGGATGTTCAGACCGGTCCTTATAGTTTGTCCATCTAGGCTGAACTCAAAATCTGAAATGTAGTCAATTACTTTCCTTTTTGTACCTATTGCTAGTTGCACAAGCCATGATTTTGCGTGCTTTAGTCTCTTGAGTTTGTTTGAATCTACTACTTTCAGAGTAATATAGCTTAATGTTGCTCCAGGGTCAATTAAAACAGAAGTTTGAGTGTCCTGGATTTTACCTTTGACTTCCACCACTGAGGACTGGTGGTCATCTTGTCGTCCGTCGACGGCTGCATTTATCCGATGTAGGATCCTGCCCATATCTCCCACTATCGAGGCTTCTTGCAGGTTATGAATAACAGTTATGTTTGTTGAACTCAAACGTGGGCAATTCCTCCTGAGATGAGGTTCTCCACATTCCCAACACTTCAATGGTTCATGGAAGTTGTCCCCAAACCTCTCTGCTCCCAGGTTTGTTGGTTTCCCACTGCCTTGAGCATTCGGAGGATTGGAGTGAAGATCCTTTCTTGGAAAACTCTTTGTTGTATTCCGATAAGGAGCTGGCTGGTATCGTTTCTTCTGTTGGTTCATTCGATCTTGTTTCTTGTCTTTCCAAGATTTGGGAAACTCTACCCACTGTTTATATTGGTCGTAGCACATCCGTGCTTTTCTGAATACTTCACTTAAGGATTTGGGGTTATCAAACTCAATCCTGTCCTTGTAGGACTGTGGTAGACAACTTAGAAATCACTGAATTTTTACTTTATCCTCCCAGATGTATGGTACGAATCTTAGCAGATCCATAAATTTATTTATAAGATGTTCCATCGTCATCTGTCCGAGTCGTAACTTGTAAAATTCCTTCATCTTTCTTTCATAATAATTTTCTGAAAGGTATTGTTTCTTAAAATACTTCTTAAAGTCAGACCATTCCAACTATTTCTCCTTTACGCCCTTGGGCAATTTCAGATCTCGCCACCAAATACTGGCCTTCCCTTTTAGATTGTAGATGGCCATCCTGACCTTCATGTTGCTGGAATAGTTATAGATTTGGAAATACTTTTTGATGTCCAATGGCCATGCCTTTGCTTCTTCTCCTATCCTAGATTCCCTGTCAAAGGTAGCAGGTTTAATCTTTTTGAATTCTCCTTCAAGGTGGTCTACTTGTTTTCTTTCTATCAGTTTTTGTTCTATCCTCAACTAGAGGTGTTCCTTCAGACGAACTGTCTCCTTTTTCTAGTTCTGGCCCTGAGTTCTTGGAGGCTCTCTTGCTGACTTCTTCATCGTTATTATTGTCTTTTGGGATTTTCTTGGTCACTATACTGCGCAGTAGGACTTCGTTTATCTAATGTTGTTCTTGTTGTGCCTTCTTCAATTTTTCATTGTCGGCTTTAAAGATCTATAGCTTAACAATCAAGTTCCTCATTGTTTCCAACACTTTTGTGGGTGAGCTTCCGTCACTATTCTACCTTGTGTCTCTAGGAGGTCTTTGCTGTGGCTTTTCTTCCATCCTATTTTCTGCATTGTCTTGAGCTGCCATACTTACTCACCAAACAAAGAAAGTTTTTTGTTTGTAACCACACCATTTATTAGTTTTTTTTTTTGTTTTTTTTCTAAAACAAACTATATACTAAGCACTACAGTGGTCCAGTTCAGGCCCAATGTTGTAACTTTCACTCTGATACCATATGTAATAAACCTCAAATTTATCACAAAAAAAAAACAAAAATTTCCTAGGGACATTATCCTTTCATAAGATGGGTGCTTACATCTCCTTTTGGCTTGGAGTGACCCTTTGACATATTATTTTAACACAACGAGAAGTTTTCAATGAAAAATAGGCCTTTTCCTAAATCCCTATATCATGCTATATAAATTTTGATACTTTATTTATTTTCCCATATGCAAGGATTGTATTTCCACTTTCCTAATTAAGGGAGTCGGGCTGGAGTGGACTTTGCACGCACCATGTTATAACCCTGACATTAATTACCTATACCCTTGCCTAGTTGAGTCGATATTAGGACCAAGGGCATACCAGGATGACTACGGTTATTAAAGGTGAAATTAAGGGTGGGTAACAAAGCACTTCTCTTTGATGTTACGTTTTGGTTACGATACGATTGGGGTCTTCCACCATAACGAACAATTTTCAACTCAGCCCGCTTAGGTCACTGCGTAACTAACTAACTACCCTCCTCATTCTATTGGTGTAATGAGAGGAGAACTTCAGAGAGTTGAGGTGTAACGACTGATCATGTACACTGGATAGTCATGGTTATATTGTTGTTTAAACTTTGTATCTTCCACATTTAAGGAAGGCAGGTGCATCTGTCAAGGGAAGTTAAGACTCTGACCTAGAATTAATTGGCCTCAGTCCTAACACCTCGTTCCCCTGTTCTTCCCAATCCTGATGCGCCATCCAAGCCCTAGCACATGGCTTGTACATCCGAATGGTTAAGGGTGGTGATTGTCCCTCTAGGGTTTTGGCAGTATCATTTTTGTTCTTGTGTTTTCATAGAAGAGGTTTTGTACTGAGCATTGTTGCGTGGGAAAGGGTTGTCGCCTCTGCGATCCTCGTTGGCGAAGTCAACAACAACCTCCATATACCTAGTAAGACCTTATGGAACTATTGAACCTCAGTTTTAAAAAAGGAAACACAGGGTTCATGAGTGTGTTTAAGAGAATTTTTACTTTCTGTAATAGGAGTCGAGTTTATGTGATCTCTCCCATCATTCCAGTGTAGACCGGAGTAGAGGTTAACACCGAGGGTCCTCTCTTTATACCACCGTGGCCACGCACCCTCTGTTTGTGTCTCGTGGGTTTTCGAACGACTCTTTTACTTAACTATGAGAATGGCAACTGTTTCAGAGGCAAATCTGTGTAGCACCGAAAGGGTTCACTCATTCGTCACAGAGAGATACAAGGGTCTACCATAACTGTCCTCCTCTATATTTGATGCATTCTATTTGTAGTATAGTGACGGCCTGCTGCTAAATTATTTCTGGGATACTTTCCTGGCAAGTTGATTGTTCATATATATATATATAATTTCGTTTCTCATATTCTTCATATCTGTTCATACAAAGTTCTATTTATGTAAGATTGATCTTCTTGAGTTCGCATTGTTACTTTCTTTGTTAACCCTCTTTTTTTTTGTTTAAAGCTTTGCGTGAAAAGGGGTATCGTTGTATTAATGGTGGGACTTTGTTTTGTTACGAGGTACCCACCGGAAGTTCCAGGCATCACTTTCCTCGGCCAGGGTCATGATTACAAGCCCAACATGGCCACTGGAGGTCGCGACATTTTTAAGTTAAGCAGTCTGGCATCCCTGTGGCCCTCAACTATTCGATTTTATGATTTGAAGTTTAATATTTTGCTAACACTTTCCTGTGATGGTCGAGTGCAAGGATGTTCTCTCCTCGGCGCAGGTACCGACTTATGTTGAACATGAAAAAGGTACTTGGGTTCAATAAAAATGGCTCTCAAATCACTCCTTAAAAATAATAAGCATGGAAGTCCCGATTATGTTCGTTGTGTTTCTGATGTGATGAATATTTTGGGAAAAAGATTATCTACGATGCTCTGTACATTACCCCTATGATTCATTTTATTCGGAACAATTTACTACTCATACTGGCCATTATTGCTGGATTTTGTTCATGACAACCTCTTTAGTCTTGTGTTATCGAAAACTGTCTATTTGGACTTTTCTAGGAAACTTTCTAACAAAATATGAAACAATTGTTTGCTAGTTATTCTATAATGGAAAATGTCAGTCTTGAATTTCTTGTATTCTTTCTATGCATAAGATAAGTAGGAAGTGTCTAAGTTAATGATGTTATTGATTCACTTCCCTGTAGTAGAATGCTAGCATGAATAAATCGCCTCGTTTAGGATAGTCCTACTCCTTGGATTTTGTTTCACTCCCCTATGTTTCAACCCCTTGATTGAAATTTACAGAATGGAAATAAAAGTGTATTTTAGTACTTTTCGCTCATTGTTAAATATTCAGTTCTGTTTAAAGTTTGAACTTATGTGAGCATGTAATGGTTATGTTCGTGCACTGACACATGTTCGACTCTGCTCAGTTTGAATCATAGAAATATGCGAACATAACTCTGCTCGTGCATTGTTACCTAATCGACTCTATGTTTCTTTTCTAAAGGTTGGAATACACTTACGCATACATATTTTCTCTTTGTTCATTCATTGATGTGTATATTCGACTTTGATTTAGATTTTGACACCTATATATGTATTTTTTCTGTTCGTTTTTATTCAAATCTGTTTAAGGTTTAGAAAAACTATATATATATATTTGTATTGGCTATGTTTGTGTATATTCGACTCTGTTAAGGTGTGAAACCTATATATATATATATATATATATATATATATATATATATATATATATATATATATATATATATATATATGTATGTATGTATGTATTCACTCTGTTCGTGTATATTCGGCTCTATTTCAGGTTTCGAAACTATATATATGTAATCGCTTTGTTCGTTCATTGATATAAATACTCGATTATGTTTAACATTTTGAAAAACATATGTATATATATATATATACACTCTGCTTGTTCATTGATATTCATACCCAACTCTGTTTAAAGTTTGGAATTGTATGTACGCATATATTACTTCTATTCGTTCACTGTTAGGTATTCGGTTCTATATATTTTTGAATTAAAAAAAAAGACTTCCAGAAAATAAATCTACAATTAGATCCTACAGTCTATTTACTGAATTCTCGAATAGCCATTGCCTAGGTTATTGCATGAATACCATCGTTAAGGATCCTATTAAAAAAACAACCAATTCATCCAACAGAGGTAGAATATTGAATTATTTAGGTACAGGAAAAGACTTACAGCAGATATACGATCATTGACACAAAAAACAATAGAACTCCTTTCTGTATAACTAAACATTAACAATATATCTAATCAAAAATTCATTCATACAGATGGAGTTTAGAGTAACATATATGAACTATCTTGTGGAGAAAACAAAGGGAACAACCACGTTCCTCCCAATCATAGAACCGAGCAACCACAATTTCTTGCTCGATTCACCCCCTAGCCTGACCATGAGTCCATAAGGGTGAACATGGAAATCCCTCTACAACACAGTCCTTCAATTCAGTCTCTTGTCTCCTTGCCTCACACCCTTCCAGTGTTCATAACAGCAAGTGGAAAAACAAAAAGACTAGACTCTTTCCCCAGCATACTTAGCAGCGTCCTGCCTCCTCACATATGCTTATTTGTAACTTGCCTAGGTCTTTTCCCTTCCTTAGGATTTTTGCAGCTTTCTAAATCCCTAATTTTCAGGGGCTGCCAATGGCCAAATAATTAGTTTTCCACTTGTAGGAATCAGCCCAGGGGTAGTTCCAACATGTTCCCCACTCATGGAGTCATGGTCAACTACTTTTAACATGGCCGTTCCATTTGTCTTCCTGCAATTAATATAAAGTATTTTGTTTTTTTTGTACAAGTGTCATGGTCCCATATCTAGTTGGGACAAATCAGATCTCTTCCCGATAGTCAAAATCATTTATTACAATTATAAAATTCGAAATTTGGAATTTCCATAAATGGCAAAAATTTTCCAATTTCGAATTTACTAAAAACGGAAATAAATTTCCAGCACTTTAAATTCTAAAAATATTTTTTTTTTCTTTATTTTTTTGGGGGATGTCCTGTTTAGTCCCAACATGAATCTGTGTTGAAGCCTCATATATTTTTCTCATTATTTTTATGGATAATATCATATGGGGATCCCTCATTTGTTTTTTTTATTTGTACTTGTATTTCATATTTATTTATCACTCTTTTTTGGCCCAACGTCAGCTTCAAATTGATGTTATATAGCCACTTGTATATGTATTCTCAAAAAGTTACCAACCTTCTAATACTAACCTTTGCGACTAGACACATTTTACCCCTGGAGGAAAATTCCCTCGAGCATCCATGCCTTGCATGTATTTCTTGCCTTGACCATAGGGATGTTCATTTCTCATGAAAACAATTTTCTTGCACGTGATTCTTGTTTCCTCCACTGTACCATAGCATTATTTTGTTATTTTTTAGGATTTATAATATGAAAAAGACAAAAAAAAAAAAGAGAGGATGGGAATGGGTCTCTTTTTTACATGGAAGCTACTTTTGTCTCCCTTGAACAAAACACAATCTTCTGATTCTTCAACTCATTATTTGGGTTTAGTATGGCTTTAGGAACCATTTTATTTATTTATTTTTAAGCATAATCTCCTTTGGTTGGTTATTCTTTTAGCCATATGGATAATTTTTTGATGCCTCATGTGTCAAACATATCCTAGTTTATAGTCAATTCTTCCCAAGTGACATTTCATGTATATTTTCTATTAAAGGGAATTCAACCTATGTTTTCCACTCTCTATAATATTTGACTTTCCAAGTAAGCATTCCCTTGTGTCAAGTAAAACTCATTTTCTTAGGTATGTTTGTATCTTACTCGTGCTAGTATAGAAGTTCCCCATTGACATTTTTTTAGTGGGTTTTCGGTTGTCGACTATGTCTCATTTCTCTAAGAGTATGACCTAGAGTTTCACCATGGTCCTCTTTACATCACTGATAAGTGAAATTTCACTCAATAGATGGAAAACCGAGATTTTTCATTGACTGATTTGTTTCCCTTATGTTCAACATCAACAACCATTATCACACATAGGGATTCATGCAATACATTGGTTTCAATTTGAATGCATTGGTGGATTCCTTATCTTTCTTAGTATTCTTCATAATTGGATAATATTCAAATATTATCTGTCGTGTTCTATTCCATATGGTACATGCCAGAGTCATACCTCAATTTGGTCCTTTCAATATTTTCATCCGTGTCCTTCCAAATATTTGGCATTCTTCTACTCTTCGTGTTGGATGATGGAGAATGAACTAATTCCTTTCTTTCAGTGGATCTATTCCTATCAACTTCAACACATATTTCTCTAGAAAAATATCTAGATTCATTTAGATCATGTTGGGACTTGCAGATCAGTGGAAGGTTCCCTTTCTATTGACAATGGGAATACATCAATTTCCCCTGATCAATAGATTCTATCAGGTGTTTGACATCATATCCTTTATTCACACACGTTAGATTGTATTAGGTACCTTCGGACCCATTATCATTATTGTTGGGTTGTCTTGCGTTTGTTAATGGTATACATCAATGACCAGTAATCCAATGGTTTCTCACTATGTTTGAATTCATCTTATCTATTCGCATAATCTAGACTCATACCATGACGCATTGTTTTAAAGACCTCGGGTGAAGTAAACGCATCACATATTTTGTGCTCCTACCTTAATTGTGTTGATTGTACCACCCTCTTCGACATTGGTACTTGGAGAGGATCAATTTTTTCACTCCAATGGTTCCATATATCCTCTATCTTGATTTTGAGATATACCTCCACTATGTATCCATTGGTGGCTATATTCTACACTTTGCATGGATCCAATCTGTATTTTTCTCATGGCCATGATTTCTATTTCTATATATTACATGGATCCACTATGTAATTATTTTGTGGCCATGGACATTAGTTATGATTTTATCACTCAAGGATCTGCAATGTACTTGATTTTGTGACCATTCTTACATCACACTCAATCATGGGAATTCCCGACTTGAGAAGAGTATCTTACTTGTTTATGTTGCAGGTACTTTTATGAGATTGGTCTTCATCTAATCCTACCCAATGGCCCCTCCATAATATCATTAATACTTTGTAATGTATTTCAGCCATCAATTTCTCTTCTGAACTCACACATTAGGGGTCATATTTTATAGGTCGTTTAACACCACATATTCCTATGATGAGTCATTTTCCTCAATTACATCCCTTTCCCTACTTGTAGGACCAAAATCCCTCTTTTTGTCCCAAAAAATACTTTAAAAACCACATTTCTCTTGATGTACATGACTCTCATTAAGGAAACTTGTGTACATACACACCTTTCTAGTTATCAAACCATGTATATGCTAAATTGGATCAAAATAATAATAAATCATGACATTTCGGGAAGTGTTGACGATTTAGCTAGGTTTCCAACCTCCTGTAACCCATTCATAACTACTCCAACTATCAAAAGGGAGTATAAATTATATCCTTGTGCTGGATGAAAATCATAATAGAGAAATGAATCCTTATGCTTGAATTTTCATTATAGTCCTGCATGTCCCCTTTTCCCCTTGCATATGATATTTTCCTTCCCATATCAAAACCATCATTTTTAGAATTTGTTTTCTCCCTATATTTTGAGGAAGAAATCCTTTTCCTACCTTGGACCTATTGGAACACAAAGATTTTGAGGTTTTTCTTGTCATATCTGGCCTTGGGTGAAGAATCTTGGATCCCAGTTTCGGGACTGTGCCACAATGATTATAGGTTGTAACTAAATTTTATGTTGTTAATAATAAAAGATTTGTCATTCTCATCCAGTTCTATTTGTTGATTCATTCTTTTAATGAGATTTCCTATATCTTATTTTGAATCTGTTATGAAAATTTAAATAATCATGTCTAGTTAGTTAGAATATAACTACCTATTTCCAATTTCTTGTCTCTTTGTCTACAGGAATTTTTAGAGGGTTGTTGTGAAAGATTTACGGAGAAAACATTTTGGATCAAGATCGACTTTAAATGTTGGAATTCAAGTTTGTTATATTTTCTATCTTTTGAAATTTAGTTACTGAAAAGTAGTTACTTTTAAGTAACAGCTTGGTTTAATTATTAGAGTGGTATTTTACGATAGTACTCTATTATGGCCCTGACCCATTTCCATAGGAATTCGTAACCTTTGGACAATGTCATTTCCAAAAATCAAATGTTTCCTTAATAGGTCTTCATTCAATACCTAACTAATATCTGATGGATATAACTCTTAGGAATGCAGTGGTGTTGTATGGTCGATGTGAGTCGATGGATTCTCATTGATAATTTTTTCACTGTGCTTTCTATTTGGTTCACTATAGTATTGGTCCATGTTGGAACACAAATGGATAAATACATTATGTATCCTCTCCTACACATTAAATGTGATTTACTACACTATATTGAAATTCTTTTAACATTAGTAGTGTTAACACAAATTTATGTTATCTATCATGTGTTAGTTGTACAATTATTTGCATGGTTGTTTCC
The DNA here is from genome assembly GCA_000966675.3 of Picea glauca. NCBI lineage: Eukaryota > Viridiplantae > Streptophyta > Pinopsida > Pinales > Pinaceae > Picea > Picea glauca. Next base: position 316,324 of record JZKD02S0398398.1, on the reverse strand, counting down.
TAATCTAATGGAGAAACTGGAATCTTGAGGGGATATGTTTTGTTGAGGAAACTCTCTGTTGTATAGGTGATCCCTCTCATTGACTAGAAAATAACCAATGATATACTATGGATATATTGCAATGGGATTTCTATGACATCAAATTTGTAGGTTTAGTCTATGTTAATAAGTGAGGAGAAGAAGCCTTACCTTTAACTATAAGTTGTCCTATTGTATACATGTTGATGAAGCTACCAAATTTAGAACCAATATTTTGTAATTAGAAACATGCACAAATACAACAACATATAAATTTCTCAACCTTTTTTTATCATGAAATAAAACTAGTCAACAAACAAATCTAATATAATTTATTCAAGATAAATTAGATATACCAATACATAATATAAAAGATCAAAAATCACACAAATTCGAGGGGGGGAATTCCATGTATCTATATATTATAAGTAAATAAATTACAACATGGAATGTTACCTTTAGATCATTGAATTACCTTCCAGCTCCAAGATCCTTAGACTCTTCCTTAGCCTTTTATCTCAAGTGTGAATATATAAACAATCTACTCTCTCAAGATATCAGCAGGGATGTCTTTCTGGTTATATTCTGGTAGCATGAGACTATGTTTAATGAATTAAAACTATACCATCCCCTTCATTTTCCATTATTTTATATAATTATAAAGGAGTCTTAGAGATATAACGAGAAATTGATGACTTGCAACACCAAGTCAAGAGCATGAATGATATAGTGCAACAATACATGAGGCATTGAAGCACTTTCTGTTAGAAAAATAGGATCGTAGAGAAATAAAATAAAACAAAATGTGGAAATAAAACACACAAGATACATAATACAATAGAGACACATATATACATGGTTCACCTAGTGTGGGCTACATCCACCAGAGAAATTTCCAGGTCCTTACTTATTATTATCTAGCAAAATGAAGGGATATAACCTACAACTCACCTATCGTAACTTCGTCCTATTTATCTCATAGTTCACCTAGTGTGGGCTACATCCACTAGAGAAATTTCCAGGTCCTTACTTATTATTATCTAGCAAAATGAAGGGATATAACCTACAATTCACCTATCGTAACTTTGTCTTATTTATCTCATAGTATCCTCTCTCAGAATAGAATATTTGTGATAATACACACTTGCAATACAATTACCTCAAAAAATAGGGTTGTCATCTAGGCAAACAAAAAAACCTAAAAATAACTTCTATCGTAAGATCCACGACCTTATAATGAACGGTCCAGATTGACTATGAAATTACAATATTTTACAAGGAAATTTTTCTCAATATTTATTTTTCGAGGCGCTGCCCTCGAATACCCCACCAGGGGTGGGATAAAAAAATTGTCTCCCCCCCCTCTACCTCCATGGAAAAATTTATGGGGGGGAAATCCCCCCCACAATCCCATGTCAGGGAATGGAGTCCAAGAACGACTGAAACAAACCTTTGAATAGGAAGATAATCAGGATGCACAACCAACACTTTCCATAGTGATTAGAAGAGTAACCAATCAAAGGAGTAGATAAATCATAATCATGCTACATGTCCTAGGAAATATATAACCCAACTTTAGCACAAGGATGCAAATAGGTGCCATGTGCAAGGGATAAAATGACTAACGGTTTCCACTTTACTGAATATAGATCAATATTATCCTTACACCTCTTATATTATTACTTTTTTTTCTTTCCATCCCATTCATATTTTTACAAGCACCAAAGAGAGATAAAATTATTCATGTAGTATCTTTTCCATGGTTTTACGAGTGCATGAAAGATATAAAACTATGCTCGATGATGTACTTTTCATGGTTTTATGACCACACAAAAGAGATAAAAGTATTTTCATTGGAGAAAACAAGGGGCTTGATGTCATACAACTACATTCCAAGAACATGGTACAAAACTATGCAAAGAAAATGAAAATAGGTTATGTGGAAATTGATGTCCACTAATAGCAGGTGTCTCCAAGGATGAGGGTTTCAAAATGGAGGTAAATTAATGCAAAGGGATAGAGGTTGAGAATGATTGTAATGGAAGTAAGTTGGATAAAATAAAACAACAGTGTACTGGTAGGAGCCAATGTTGGATTACTTAGAGGGGGGTTGAATCAGTAATAGAGAAATTTAATAGAATTAACCATAAAATGCAAGTGTTATATCAATGTAGCATTATCATCCAATAGTTGTAGAGTAAATAAAAAATGAACAAATGAGAAATCATACACATACATAGTAAACCAATGTTTTTATGTGGAAACCCAAAGCGGGAGAAAACCAAAGAATGTTTTTTCCTATATGTATTTAAGAATTACATTCATTGGAAGAATAACTTCCTTTGTTTTCCAGCTACAACTGGAAGGAGACTCCAACCCCCTAGTTTATCAGGCTACAACCTGAAGGAAGCTCCAACTCCCCAATTATATAGCTACAACTAGAAGGAGGCTACAACCCCCTATGTTATCTAGATACAACTGGAAGGTGGCTACAACCACCTATCCTTGCCCTGTCCAACCAGCCTGACGTAGAAGTATAATTATGGAACCGTTGTCACACTATCACTGTGATATATACCACTATAAACCTATACCAATCAACCTGTAATCAACTTGTACCATAAGCAAGTGCATCAACCATGCGCCAACCTATACCAAACAACCTATAATAATCCTGTACCATAAACAAGTGCATCAACCATGCACCAATCTGTACCAAACAACCTGTAATCAGCTTGTACCATAAACAAGTGCATCAATCATGAACCAACCTCTACCTCAACTTGCACCATAAAAAAGTGCATCAACCATGAACCAACCTATATCTCAAACTGTACCATCAATTCATGCATCAAACATACACCAAATATGTATCAATCCTGCATCAAATACACATAAACTATGACTCATCAAGATGCACCGACATCATCAACTATACACCTCATGTATGTGCCAACTCATCAACTACTTGTCTCAACCATGTACCCAACATGTACCTCAACCATATTCCAAATACATATATCAGTATAACCATCAAAATTTCTCTAGAAATACATCACACTATCCATAACCAAATACCATAAATCATTACATCAAACCATGTGCCACAACCTCATTGTTATACAACCTCTATCTGTAACATACCTTAACCAAAAGCCCTCATCAATTTCATCATCCAAATCTCATTTATAACTTTTTAATAGACCTGGTGTATATGATCACATACTTGCAAACCTTCATTAACTTTAACAACAAGAGACTAGCATTTTATCAAACTTTACTTTAGCCTCACATGAATAATTTTGGATTAGTCAACAACCCTAACTTGCAATAATCATAACTATGTACCTGTAGTGAATAAAGATATGAAAATGGTACACAATGTTCTTCAGTTTCTTTTATGCAATTCCTCCATATTTTACTACTTGGAACCTCTCAGAAAAGGCGCTATAGCAAAAATGGCATACCTTGTTGAATTCTGGCTTATTTTAGAGATTGAACTTGTAGAGAATGCCCCACACAGAATATTTTATGTATAGATATGAAAATGGTACAAAACATACTACATATTGTACACTAACCAATATAATTTTTCTTACTAAATTTGGATCTGTTATGAAGAAGTTATGACATTTTTACTCAAAAACAAGTTTTAGACTAGTTTCAGGACTAGCCACAAACCCTATTTTCCATGGAGTGTAACTCCAAAAAATACAATGACCCACAAGATGAAATTTTTTTCACATCTACTTGGATATGTTTCTTCAACGGACTCCCAATTTCATGATTTGAATCATTCTATAAAAAAAAATATTGTGAAAATTGTGAGATGACCTGTAAATAACATACCTTAGAAAGCATCATCAAAATAATTTATCCTCCCTTGAATTTCAGCCTTCTTTACCTCGCCCTTCCTCTGAAATTTGTCTTATATATAATTTGGTTACCTTGGTCACTTGTAGATATTCAATATACTCAAGTGTGATTAAAATGAGAGATCCTTGCCTCTTATTTATACTTTCATGTAGCTTTCTCAAGGGGTTACCTTTTAACCATCTTAACCCACTTTCCTTATTTTAGGGTTAACCCACTTCTAACCACTTGTCCACTTAGTAATTTTTCCATTAACTTTATTATTTAAATAATTTTTTTTGTATCCACTTTGACTTATAGTACACTGATCACTTCACTTTATTATTTACATTCTAAAATCTCTTAAACAACTTTCCTTATTTTAGGGCTAACCCACTTCTAACCACTTGTCCACTTAGTAATTTCTCCATTAACTTTATTATTTAAATAATTTCTTTTGCATCCACTTTGAATTATATTACACTCATCACTTCACTTTATTATTTAAAAAAATTATTCTTTGCAACTGCTTTGACTACTTTGACCTTTTGGGGCTTCTAGATGACTCATGAGGGTTCTCCAACTTTGAATGGCCATAACTCTCTAACCGTGAGGAGTTATGTGACGTTCCACATATGAACGGAAATGGAATGACATGTACTATCCATATACACTAGTATTACCTTCAAATATATTAAAACTCATACTATTATACATCAAAAAAGATTGGGTCCATTACCTAAACCTTTATGCTTCTAGAATTTGCTACCAGAATTTCTTCAAGGGTTGACATCAATGACAACCAACCCAAATAATCAACAATATCCCCCTTTGGCATTGATGGAAACACTCTGATGCAATAATGAAGTCATGTCATGTAATACAAAATTCATATCACTCATTCTCCCCCTGTGACCATTGCTCCCCCTGGAACGATGCCTTTGTGTTCTACATCTGATAAATCTCTCCCCCTTTGTCATCAATGGAAAATGTATCTTTCCATCCGAGGTTTATCCCCCTAACTGAAGTTTCCTTGGGGATTCTCCCCTTGACTGAAATCTTCCTAAAACTGATCTCCCGACCTGAACTGTCCTCTTTATGGTGCTTCCTTGTGTAGATATAAGACATATAAGATAAGCATTAAAAAGGATACATTTTGGAGTAGAAATTACTTTGAGTATCTGGTGAAGATACTCAAAGGCTTCTCTTGGAAGCGGTTTTATAAATATGTCTTCCACTTATTCTTTTGTACCCACATATTCAACTATGATGTTCTTCTCTGCAACATGTTCTCGTAGAAAGTGATACTTGATTGGAATGTGCTTCATATTGGAGTGCATCACCGGGTTATTTGAGATATCGATGGTGCTTGTATTATCACAGTAGATTGGAATGGGATCATCATACTCAACCTGTATATCTGTCAAATTTTGTTTCATCCATAGAACCTGTGTCCAACATGTTGTTGTTGCAATATACTATGCCTTGGATGTAGATTAGGATACTCATGATTATTTCTTTCTTAGCCCTAATAGTAAAAACTCACCTAAGTAGAACAATGCTCCATTGGTGCTTTGTCGGCCATCAATGAAACCTTCTCAATCTGCATCTATGTAGGCAATAAGTGATAGATCCTTTCCTTTCGGATAACATAATACAAACTATTTTGTTCCTTTGAGATATTCAAAAATCCTCTTCATTGCTAATATATGTGATTCCTTTGGTGCTTCTTGAAATTGTGCCATGTGTCCAACTGCTTGCATTACATCTGGTTTGGATGTTGTTACATATAGTAAGTTTCCAATCATTGACCTGTATTGCCCCTGGTATGTAGACTTTGAATCATCATCTTTGCTCAACTTGCGATTGGTTTTCATAGGAGTGATAACTTGTTTGAAATCTTCCATTCTGAACCTATTTAACATTTCTCTGATATACTTAGTTTGAGAAATAAAAATTCATGGGTTGCTTTGACGTATCTAAAGACCCAGAAAGAAGGATAAGTCTCCAAGTAATGCCATTTCAAATTCATTCTGCATATCCTTTGCAAAATTTTGGCTTAACCTTGATGTAGAGGTTGTTGTCTACACTTCCTTTTCTGAACCATGCATCTTGTATATATTTATCCAGTCTAGAGTACCATGCTCTAGGAGTCTGTTTTAGACCATACAAGGCCTTCTTCAATTTAGACACATAATATGCATTCTCTATCAATTGAAATCCTTCTGGTTGTTTAATGTAGACTTCTTCTTCAAGTTGCCAGTTTAGAAAAGATGATTTCACATCCATATGATAGACTTTAATATTCTTGGAGCATGCATAAGCTAAGAGAAATTTAATTTCTTCCATTATGGAAAATAGGGAAAATGTCTCTTCAAAGTCGATTCCTTCAACTTGTGTGTATCCTTTACATACCAATATAGCTTTGTTCCTTGTAACCTATCCATATTCATTCAATTTATTTTTGAATACCCACTCTGTGCCAATCACATTCTTATTCTTTGGTCTTGGAACCAATTCCCAAGTTTCATTCCTCCCTATTTGATCCAATTCTTCATCCATGGACTTATTCCAAAATTCATCCTTGCTGGCCTCTTTAAAACTGTTTGGTTCAATCGTAGATGAGAGTGCTAGGTGAATTTGTTCTGGGGAATGGATTCTTCTTCTAGTATCAACTTATGCATCTTTGTTTCCGATAATCTGATCTGAAGGATGATTCGTTTGTACTCGTTTTCTAGGTGTATTTGGAGGCAATTGTCGAACTTTCTATTCTACTTATATCTGGTATTCTTCATCATCCCCTTATACTTCTTATTCATCTTCTAATTCTTCTTCATAAATTTGTTCCATTGATTCATTTTCTTCTTCCTTTAATTCTCGTCCACCTATTATGCCATCTTCTCTTTTGATGTAGTATTTGCTTCCAAATACTCTGAAGTTATTCACATTTGTTAGTATTCCTTTCCATAGCTCGTATGGATGTCTTTCATTGTTGTTTCTGAGAATGACTATGTTTTGAATGTTAAATGATGTATGCACTACATGTGTCCAAAGAATATCTGGCAATTTGGAATCCATTAGCATTGTTCGAGCCATTTCCTGTGTAAATATCATCCATTATGATAATGTTCTTTTCTCTATGAACCACTCTCTGACCAATATAAGAATCCATGCTCTCATCCACTGTCATATATATGTCCAAACCTACTAAGTGTTCTTATGAATCCATCTCTGTCTATACTATCCAAGACTCTATTGCATAATTGTCGATAATGATGACCCATTTATCACTATACTATTACAACCGATTGTACTTCAGTTAACTGATTTCTCTGGATATGTCTTCTCAAAATATGCAAGTTGCTCGAAGGATGGTTATTTGGTCTGTCACATCTATCGCATAGACTCCCCCTGTCTAATATTCATATTACCTAGGAGTCTCTAAGTAAGATGGCTTAGAACAATTCCTTCTCTAATGTGTATTCATCATCATCTTCATTGGTAGATTCATCATCTCTCTGAGCTCTAACTTCTTTATTTTTGTCTGTGGATTCATCTTTCACTATAATGCCTGGAAGTACAATCTCTTAAACCTGTTCCTTATTTACTTGTCCTTCTTTTCTTTCAGTTATTTTCCAAACCTTTATGTATATGACATCTTTCTTTTTCTCTATAGAATTTTCTTCATCTCGTTTTATTGGAAATCTTGCGATCTCTGGGACCTGGTCTTTGTTCCATGTTGTTTGTGTTTTCTTGTCCATACTTTATTATATATGATATCAGTGTTCTCTTTCATGGAAGTATCGATCATGCTTCTAAATTCACTACCTATGTGTCCATCGTTATAATATTTGTAACATTAAATGTTATGTGGGGCCACATAGGAATTTCTTTCTTGAACATTTATTTTATAATCTGATGCAGGACCATCGCCAGCACATCAAGCGAGCCAGTGTGGAGCAGGAGACAGCTGGACAAGCCAGCACAAAATTTTTGAAAACACTTTGGGACTGTTGCGCAGATCTTAAATGAGGCATTTAAGAGATAGCGCACTTGTATATTGTAATGGACCTTGAGCGGATAGCTCTCATCCTTAGGTAGATAGTCGACATTTAATATAATTAATGCTGGTAGATAGGATTTTAATTCTAGATTTGATAGTTTAGAGTCCAAGAGGGAAAATGGATATATACACCCTCATTGTATCATTGTAACATTAGATAGAACATTCATAAGAAGAGAAAGCAGAGAATTGTATGAAGAACGCCATGTATAGACATTTGAATTAATAGAAGAACTCTAATTCAAATTCATGGTTTGTGTTGTTTCTCTGTGTGTTGATGTTGTTATGCTCATGAATATTTGTTTCCTGTCATACATTTTCTTTTATATGCTGTGTATGTGATTTCATGGTTGAATTGAAGTCTGAGAGGATGAGAGAATGAGTTTCAATTGTTTCTCTACTTGAGCCAGAGATTCCTACAAGGAGTGCAGTCGAATTGTCCGCAAGGAGTGCGTTGACAGGAGGGTTCAATTAGAGATATCTTTTGTTACCATTTCTTCGAAGGTACAGTTAGGCACAGTGCCATGCAAGGAGTGTGCAGGCCAAGCTAAGTCTCAGAGTTGCGATTCTGAGCAGAGTATCGGAAGACTGTTGCTGCAGGTGTGCACAGAGTCGAGTACCTTCAACACTTAAGCGTTGTTGAAGATTTTCTGCAGGGAGTGCGTGCAAGGTTTCTTTCTGAAGACTGAAGTTGTGGATAAGCTTAGGAGGAATAGGCCTTTGAATTCACTTAAGGGTAAGTGCAGGGAAGCTACCATGGAGAGTCTGAGAGAAGCGTCGCAGATTGGTGAGGGTGTGAATGAGTCTCGTGGAGAGACACTTCTTCATTTCGTGGATTGCATAAGGGAGAACGGATGGTCGAAATCCTCCGAGAGAATTTTGCGAAGTTCCGAGGACCGTTAGATCTTCCAGAGGTGCGAGGTAGTTACAGTGCAAGTGTGGAAAGGTTAAAATCTCAGGAGGGGTAGAGTCGTTGATCCAAGTCATCCAGGGATGCTGGATTAGTTGTGAGATCGCCTATCGGGATCTCATGAGAAAAGTGTCCAAGACTTGGTAACGGGAATCGCGATATTGCGATATGCGATATCATGATGGTTACGTAAGTAGTGTGGGCCACAGGATTTGGTGACATGGACAGGTGACGCGAGTTATTGGGGTTTTGTAGTGAAAGTTCCGAGCATTGGACATCAGGAGTCGCGATCGAGTGAAGTTTGAAGTCCCGATGAGATAAGGTATCATTGAAGAGTCAACTCACGAGCGTATTAGAGCTTCGACGCATCGGGACTCGGGAGTCGGAGAACCAAGTGCTTGATATCACCAGTAGTGAAGTCACGATAGAGCGAAAGTTCCGACAGGAAGAAGTCAGCATTGACTGGCCATCGGGTCTCGGGGATTCGTGAGCCTAGTGATCGATAGTGAACTTGCGAAGTCGCGAGTTCCGATCCTCTGATAAGTAAAGAAAGGAGGATCTCGAAGAAGAGAATATGTGGGTGC
>JZKD02S0398398.1:277521-298176 GCA_000966675.3 Picea glauca | reverse complement strand
TCCTTATGATCAACATATCATACTTTAAGCGATTTTGACCATTAAACATTGGTACTCCATTCTCAGAATAATCCATGATCTCATTATAGTGGTTAAACTTTTTCCTGACAGAACAGGCTCTAATACCAATTGTTGGATTATTGAGAGGGTGGGTGAATTAGTAATAGAGAAATTTAGTCCCTTTTAACCATAAAATCCAAGTGTTATATCAATGTAGCATTATCATCGAATAATTGCAGAGTAAATAAACAATGAACAAATGAGCAATCATACACATACATAGTCAAGGATGTAGTGTATCTAAATCTTTGCAAAATCCTCTTTACTATTAGTTGGGTAGTTGGTTCTATACAAAACCACTTGGAACAGAGGGCTCATGTGCATTACAAACTTGAGTGCCTCAAACCTATAGTGTATGACTGGTGTATTGGATTGTGGGTTAACCTTAGAGGTCATTTTACAAAATGTAGGATAGACTGACAAAAAACATTCAACTATAGCTCGATCTTGGTGTCATTCTTCTTAGAGAGGGTACCAGGTATGAGAACCCATGTATCAACACTTATTGTTTGGTATCGAGAGCCTATGATTAGCCCATGGATAGACCTTATGCCACATATCAATGGAGGTTTACTGTTGAGAACATTGGGACAAGTTTTCCTTGATTGGTGGGACAATCAAATCATATTGATTGAGGACTTCCCATATGCAGGGATTGATTTGAGGAATGACCTTGAGCTTGTACTACCTCCTAGGGATAAGTGGGTGAATGTTGGGTATTTGTTATATTCTTTGCAAAATTACCTTTCTCTCATTTTTTTTGTAGTTTTTGGTCCATTTTTGGGTGTTTTTTGGCCAATGGGTTTTCAACCTATTGTATTATAATTTGATTAAGGAATTTAATCCAACTTTATAGATTAGGGTTTTGGATGCTACAGAATCATATATATTGTATTGAAAATGGTTAAGTTAATATAAAAAGAGAGTTAGAGGAGAGTCTCTAAACATTTGTCGGTTTTCCCAGTTAAGGGTTTCCAAGGTAAATTTATGAGTACTGTATATGAATGTTATCGGTTTTTCTCTATTTTATAAAGAATGTGTGTGTGAATTTCTATACTATAAAGGTTTGAAACTTTCATTTGGTATCATATCATTTATTGGATTAAGGGGGACATATTTTTTTATAAGGGTTTGGCTATCTTGGGTTTGTGATAAACCTAGTTTCAAGGGGAGTTATGAAGTGGTGATTCTTGTGGTGAAAGAGAATCGAAAGAATTTCTAAAATCGATATCAAGAAAATTAATGGAAACATATTTGAGCTTTGGAGGATGAATATGGAGGATATTCATGTAGATACAAAATAATGGGTCATTTTGGATCCTGGTATTACACCTACAGGTATGTCAATGGAAGACTAGACGAAGTTGTTTAGGAAGGAAAATAGCACAATCTAGTTATGTATTTTAGATTCAATGTTATTAAATTCCTCTGGATAAGTTAGGGACTTTGTATTAGTATAATTCCCTAGTCAAAAAATGTTTCCTTACGAATAATTTATACTTGTTGAGGATGAATGAATGAGACTTGGTGATAGAGAATCTAAATTCCTTTGGTATTATGGGAAGTCAGTTTTTTTATATCGATATTAAAATTTGTAATGAATATAAGTGCATTAGTTTATTTGGTTCTTTGATGGATTAATGGGATATTTTGTTTGTAGGTATTGAGTGTAATGAAAACACATTATAGTTTGATGATGTGGTTTCATCCCTGTTATAGAAATAAATGAGAAGAAAAACTATGGATAGTTATAGCAACGATTCCTTAGTTGTAAGAGGATATTCCCTCGATAGAAACAAAAATAAGTCCTTGAGTGGGAGATATAAATATAGAAGTATATCCAAATGTGGCAGAGGGGATGTGTACTTGTATTCTTCAAGAAAGCATGTTGATCATGATGTATGGTTGATATATTCAAGTGATTTTTATCATATGTTTCCCCACATGGAGTGGTTTTGTGAATATGAAAAGTATAGTGGAGATGAAGTTTTCATAGGGGATGAATCGACAACCAAAATCATAGGACAAGGAAAATTTAGGTTGTTTCTCAAGGAGGGAAGTTTTAGAACACTCCTCGTGGTCTTATTCATTCCAGAGATGGATATAAACTTGACATCTATAACTAATATTAGATAAGGAGGTGTACATAGAATGTTTGGAAAGGAAACATGCCAAATGATTCTAGGTGAAATGGTGTTCATGAGGGGAATTCAAAATGAAACTCTTTACAAGATGTTGGGAAGCACTATCAATAATGGGTGCAATAATTATGTTGTTCCTAAGGGTGTAAATGTAGAATAAAAAACCCATACTATCTTTGGAGAAAAGACAATGATTTGGCATTAACTTCTAGGACATATTGGAGAGAAGGGCCTTCAATCACTACATGATAAAGGTATGGTTATTCAATGTATGTATGATTGCACACTAGATTTGTATTTATGTGAACATTGCATATATGGAAAAAAATTTGAGTAATATTCTCATCTGGAGATACAAGATAAAAGGGAATCTTAGAGTTAGTAGATAGTGATGTGTTTGGACCTATTGATGTTCCATCACTAGGTAAATTTTTGTGCTATGTTTCGTTTATTAATGATTTCTCAAGAAACACATGAATTTATTTCCTGCAAAATAAATTTGAGGTTTTTGTTAGATTTAAATATTTAAAGGTTCTTGTGGAGAACTAGACAGAGAAGAAAATAAACATGATGAATACAGATAATGGTGGAGAGATCTATGGGAATAAAATTGAGTAATTATGTAAGAAGTGGGGTATAGAAAGGAATACAATTACTCCATATAAACCTCAATAGAATGGACTTGCAGAAAGAGTATTGATTATGAAATCGATGGAAAAATAAAGGATCATTCTTGGGTCTATTGGGTTGGGAAAATAATTCTAGGAAGAGGGTGGGTGACGTTACATGTTACTTTCTAAATAAATCACCCTCATCAGTGTTGGTGGACAAATATCTGCATGAGGCATGGAATGGTAAAAATCCTCTCTTGGAAATATCAAAGTTTTTAATTGTAATGCTTATGTACATGTTCTAGAAGAAAATAGGAGTAAGATAGATAATAAATATAAAAAGTGTATCTTTATTGGTTATAAATATGGTATAAAAGGTTATAAAATTTGGAACCTAGTAACTAAGAAGATTGTTTATAATCATGATGTTGTATTTAGAGAGGTTAAAGATGTTCCCATATAGGAAGTCCTACCAAAGGAATAAAAACCAGATACAATAGATTTTGATTTGGAGGGTGAAGAATCTGACTCAATGGAAGAAAATGAATTAGAAGAAGAAGAAGAAGAAGAAGAAGAAGAACATCATACTCTAGTATTGAGGAGATCGATTTAGAAAAAAAAAGGAAACAAGAAAGGTATACTCCATCTGATTTTAATTCTATGTTTTCTTTATATATTATTGATAATGATCCCATAACTACTAGGGAGGAATTATATTAACATGAGGGTAAAATATATAATAAGGCCATGGTTAAATAATGCCAGCCTTGGAAAATAATGAGGCTTGGGATCTAGTTGATTTGTCAGTTGGAAGAAAAATTGTTGGTAGAAGATGGGTGTTTAAGAGGAAATTGAATGTAGAAGGTAAAGTGGATAAGTATAAAACCCACCTAGTAGAAAAGGGATGTTCCTAGGTAGAGGGAATGTATTATAGTGACATTTTCTCTCAATGTTAAATTGACTTCTGTTAGATTTGTTTTGTCTTTTTTTTTTCTTATTTTGTTCTTCATGTAGAATATATGGACATAAAGACAAAATTCTTACATGGGGATATTGAAGAATAAATATACATGAAAAAACCAAAAGGTTTTGCATTGAAAGGAAATAAAGTTGGTTTTCAAGCTAAAAGATCCCCTGTATAGGTTAAAGCAATCTCCAAGGATGTGGTATCAAAATTTTGACACTTATATATTGGAACCTGGTTTCATAAGGATAAAATATGATGAATGTTTTTATTTTATATTAGTTAGTGGTTATTTATTTATGTGGTTTTGTATATTGATGATATCTTTCTTCTTATTGGAAACAACAAGGAAATCATCAAGGAGCTAAAAACCCATCTCCCAATTTGATATGAAAGATCTTGGTGCTACTAATTTTATTTTAGGCATGGAAAATTAAAGAGATCGAGAAAATGGGAAACTATGGATGAATCATAGGAAACACATTGAGACAATATTGCGGAGACTTAATATGAAGGAATGTAAATTTGTCTAGATCCCTATTCCTGTAGGTGTGAAGTTATTTGTAGATCAGTTTACCAAGAGAAAAGAAGAGGAATATGACATGTATCATGTTCATCATGTTAGTGTTGTAGGAATTTTGATGTATGAAATTGTTTGTATTAGACCTTTTGTTTGAATGTGAAAATAAAGATAAGTGTGATATGTTATCATTCATTGATATGATACAAATATAAATACATTTCATATAACCTTTGGATTCATCTTTCAAGAGTTCTCTTGGACTCCCGATGACCGTTACCATCACTTGACATTTCATATTCATTCAAAAGTTACTAATAACATAACCCTAGTAGATTAGGTTTCTAACATTTTCCCCATTAATCCAAAGAGGTTTTTGTGAGTCCATAATGAGAGATGGAAAATGGAGGTGAAAAAATGAAATATGGAGCTGGAAAACTGCCAATGCATGAATGTGATCTTTGAATATGGTGGCTTTTGAATGACCACAAACCAAAATTATAGTAGAATATGATGTATTATACTAAATGTTGTTGGTAGTTTAAGATAGACCAAAAAAAAATCTATTAGTCTACAGATGGCCACGAACACTGGAACTTGGCTCTAGGGTTCAATGGTTCCTCGAACATTTCCTAAGTTAGCTAGAAGATAGACCCTAATGTTTTCTTATACTAATTGGAAGTGATCTTGAATGTTTATTTAAATATGACCATAAATTTCTTTCTAGAAACATTTGAAAGTCTTATACTAAATGAAGGTTTAAGGAATACCACAAACTGTTGTCTCGCAGAAGTTGAAAGTATTCTACTAAGTGGTGGTTTAAGGAAAATCACAAAATAATATGGTGGTTTTGGATGACCAAAAAAAAGATCATGCTCTCTTGTTACTACTTGAATGATAGGAATTTGAAACTTAAATATCGACTGCTCATGAATGATGTCATTCCCCCATTTTAAGTACAAGGTTAGAAGACAAAAATATTTCCATCGCAAGATGTGTCAATACTCAAGAATAAATTTGATGGTATGATGGATGTATCTTCTTGATTATTGATGACCATTGCTAATAAGTTATCCACCCATAGTGGTTCTTTACTCTTGCAAATTTCTTACGTTTGGAACATCTTTCTAAAATATGATCATGCTTTCCACAATGCTCATGAGGATGTGTTGGGTATGTGTTATATTCTTTGCATATGTGTGTGTAGGCATGTTAGATTCCAAAATTGCATCTGACGATCCCAAATTATTTCACCTTATGTGTTGTGTGCATCAATCTCTTTCCTAGGGGGGGTCCCAAGGGGGCTAGGTATGTACCCCCTTGGTTACATGCAGTGTTCAGGGAAGCACCCCGAAATATTTTGTTTTTCGACAGTTTTTGTTATTTTAGTGGATTTTCTATTTTTAGCGGTTTTCTAAATTAATCCTCGATTAAGGGATTAGGGTTTTGGTAGCTACAGAATACCTAAAACATTGTATATATTGTATGGTGAATGGTGAAATTAATAAAATGAAGAGTTTAAAGGTGCGACGCGAAGGAAGGTTGGTTTTCTCCTGGTTAAGGGTTTCCAGTGTAAATCGATGTGTACTATGTGTATGAGCCATTGATTAATTTCTGTTTTTCTTAAGAATCTGTATGCATTTCTTTACTTCACAGGTTTAAAACTTAGAGGATGAATATCAAAAAATTGATCTTCCACATATCCAACTTGATGAAAATGTTGGAATTTCATAATCTTCTCTTGTGCTAGAGAAGGTGAGTATGAACTTTCTTATAGAAATCCATCACTCTGGAACTGGATCAGTTTAGTATAATATGGAATATTAAAGATGAATTCCTTTTCATATCCAATATCTATTTTTTACTTGTTGTTCCCAATTTATTCCCAAGGTGTGATGATTTTCTCAGAAAGAGAAAATTGAACTTGATTATGCACAACTTTAGCTTCATCTGCACTTGTATATGAAGTTGTCTCACTGATTTTCTCCTATGTTGGTTGTTGTTCTGAATCAACATCATCATCTTCTTCAAAAAGAGGTTATTTTGAACAAGGACTAGTTCAAAGTGTTGAATATTACTTCATTCAAGTTCGTCATGAAGAAGTTGAGTATGAGTTTGAATTAGTTTTACTTTTTCTTGAAAAAATTGCAAACAAGTTAGAACATATTGTAGAGTTTCTTTTTCAACTATAACTATATTGTCCATAGAAGAGATTATCAAAGTGTTTAGTAACTCTAATAATACCTCAACTTTATCGATTTAGACACTAACTTAGAACTCATGAGTTTCTTATAACTCCACCCTTTGCCAAATTGAACAATGGAAACTCAACAAATTGAGGGTGTCGAGTTATAGTGAAAATATACCCATTTAAATTAAAAAGCACAAGTAGAGTTACAATGTTATTTGCAATTTACCTTGATTCTCATGATTTTTTTGCCGATGTTCTTTGATTATGTCGGTATCTATGATTTTAGATGAGAACTTGTTCATCTCCTCATCATTCCAAACATGAGAATAACCTCTCAAACAATTCCATGATCTCCATAAGTCTAGATAAATATATCCTCTCCATACATATCTTGTGTTTGGCGAGAGTCAAATTGATTAGAGAAACTCCTAATTACTGAGGTTTGGTTTCTTATTGACAGTGCGAGCCACATACACATAAAGAAATCCACAACCACCAACACTTTTGGAGATTTCTTGATCTTTTTCTTGAGAATATAACAACTTCAATATGGTGTGTAATTATATAGTAATATAAATATTAAAATAATTTATTCAAGAGGATGATGACAAGTATGAATCCAAAAATCATGAAAAATGGATGATATATGTATTATTATGCCTTCTAACTGTGAAGGTTGTTGAATCTCACAATTTTGCACAATAATGTGAATTCTCCTTCTTGAAATCCTTCAAAACATAATTTTTTGTTTCTTAGTTGCATGGATGGAAATATACTCTCTCCATTGTCCATGCCAGGTCTATTGTTCACTCAAGACTGGTATGGGTCTATGAATGAAATGTCTAATTAAAATAGTTCCTTCCCACAATTTCTTAGTGAGTCTTGAGTATCTATTAGATGCATCAACCGAGACATTGCCTATTTTCCTAATCTATTTATCAACGCAATGATTCTTTGTATAGGTTAACACATAAAGTGTTGGTATATATACATGTATTAGTCACACAACTTTTGGTGAATATTTTTTCATATACCACAAGTAGAAATGTTTATTTCATGCAACAAACTGTAAGTCAAGTGAATAAGCATTGGATGAGGATGGGATCATATGCCTTATTCTTGGCATCAACGATTCCATGGATACCATGTCACAAAGGTGTGATCTAAAAATTGTTTCCATTCATTGTGATGGTTCGATGCATGTCATCCTCATCCTCTAAAGCACTCTCTCATTCGAATCGATATCCTTCTTGTTATTTCACTTGAAGTCCTTCACAAAGTTATTCACCAATATGTTCTTGAATTCCTTTCCCCCGAGATGCATGTCTCCATCGAGGATCAATCTACATACCTTCACTTTGACGAATCCTTCCTCACTTATTACTAGACAAACATCGAAATTCCCTCCATCGAGGTAATATGAGTGTGTGTGTGTGTCTGTGTCTATATATATGTGTATGTATGTATGTATGTATATAAGATATGATATACCTACAACAAATATACAATCCTATGGATATTTCACAATTATAGCAAGTTAAGAACAAGTTTACGTGTGGATTAGATTCCTAGTTAGATAGTGTTGTTGCAGTGTTTATCACCGAGTTTGCAGTAGATACCGTGCAGTCTTACCATGAAACAGTGTAGGATTTTCCAAAAGGACCTAGAGGTAGGTATATCAGATTGTTGTATACTTGAATTAGGATTTTATTGTATAACAATCATGTGATAACTATGAAATCATAAATATAAACTTCCCTGCATGCATGTGGGAAGGGGGGAAGCACTGACAAGAGGTGGAGAAATGGAGGAAGAGATGGATAAGGGAAAGAATAAGGAGTTCATGTAACCAATCATGATGGAGGAAGACTAGATAAATAAGATAATAGAAACAATTGGAAAGACGCGTAGTGGAGTACCCTACCAATATAAGATGAATAATAAGAAGAAATCCATAGCTGATAGAGAGGGATTCGAAAGTGATGAGGAAGAGGTAGAGGATCTCTGGGATGTGGAGAATATTGAGGAAATATTGCGTGCAACATATGAAAGGAAAATGGGAGGTCCAAGGTAAGCAACAAAAGGAATAAATCCAATCCAGATCAATGTAAGTGTGTAACCTATAATCCCATGTGTGAATAGTACACTAGAAAGAACACCAACATTTAGTCAACCGAATTTTAGTGGAAGAAAGACAATGAGAAACACATCCAAACAAGGAGAAATAACTAGAGGAGCCATTTCAAGTAGTAACAATCAAATATCTACACACGGCATAGGTAGTAGTTCGACACAATTCAAAATGGAAGGATATTATCCCACGGTCAAGTTACCATAATTTTGGGGAGAGGCATCATAGGACCTTGAAAATCATTTATTCATCTTTGAGAAGATTTGGGAAGAAAAGAAGATCACATATGAGGATACAAAACTTTTGAATTTACATCTTGGATTGTTACATGATCCTAGATGTAAATATTCCACTAGGAGTAACAAGGACTATTGCAGATGTGAAGAAAGTACTGATAAATGAATTTCATAAGCCTAGTTCAAAAGATATTTACATGAATGAAATGATTGAAATCAAGAAAAAAAGAGGTGAGTCTGTTTGGGAGATTGATCATAGGTTTAAGCATATCAAAGGTAATTTGAAATATGCCATGACTGGCATGCAACATAGGCACTTATTTCTGAACTCACTATTACCACATTTGAAATACCAATTGAGACAACAAAATTTCCAAACTAAATTAGAGGCTCTACATGAAGCCTTGCAATTGGAAGAAAACTAGCATCAAAAGGTAGATCCAGTAGTAGATGAGATGAAGGAGGACCTAAAGAACCTAACATTTCAATTGAACCATAACAAGTGAAAAGAGAAAAGATAAGCTATTTGGTGTACCACATGCAGGATAGAAGGACACCATAAGAATGAATACCCAACTTTTGCACAATACATGGCAATAAGAGTACCAAACCCTTTTGCAATAGGAGGACCATGGTGTGAGATTTTTAAAACACATGGGCATGATACAGAAGTATAAGATCGTACCCAAACGTTTATACTACAATTTTTGCAAGTTAGTGGGTCATGATGATAAAGATTATAGGACGATGGAGCTGATGAGAGAAAGAACTTCATATACTTAGAAGGTGCAAGCAGAAATGATGATAGTCACAAGATGCACCTCAATTCAACTAGGTACCACCACCATATAACAATGCACAACAACCATATAACATTGTGCAACAACAATACAATAATGCACAACCATAGTATAACCATGTGTAGTATAACCAGGTACCTCAGTACAACGCACCACAAGGAGATTGGGATGGATACGTAGGTGGAGGATGAGGTAGAGGAGGATTTGGACAAGGAAGAAGTCCAGTAGTGTGCCAAAACTTCCAGTAACCATGACATTATGAAAGAGAGTTCCCAATTCCACCAGCAACAAGTATTTTTTGTCGCACAACAGACCATGATACAAAAGATTGTTCGACACTATTGGGGAAGATCCACGAAAAAAGGAACCAGAAGAAAAAGAATGTCCAGTGGATCTCTGCAAAATCCAGGGATGATGGAAGAAATTTCAATATAGTCACACGAGGAGTAGCTAAGATAGGAGCTGACACAGTAAGACAAGACCGGGTGAAGAAGAATATTGACCCACAAAAAAAGTTTGATGCACGGAAAGAAAAGGAAACATTCAAGGAGGCAGGACAGAAGATTCTCAAGAAAAATGTTTTGTCTACATCAGTCGTGCAAAAAACTCAAAATTCGACAATGTATGAAATTCCTTTATCGATGGACCACACCAATGAAGCACAACCTTTAGGAAAAGTAAGTAATATAAAACGTTTTCTGCAATCCACTCAAATTTCTTCAATGAACTTCATTTGTAGTTGAGTTTATTTTCCTATAGCATAGATTTCACTATCAATGGTGTATTTTTCATTGTAGTTGGGTCTTTTCTTGTTGGTATCATAGATTGTTGGTGTATGGGTCAAATCCTTCTTTGGGAGGATGAGTTTTGAATAGAAGGAGGTCAAACTACTATTGTGGACTATATTTCCTAAGGTGAGAGTTGAGTCATCTATTTTGTGGATTGAAATATCCATGTTCGGTGAATTCTTCAAACTCTAGGTTGATTTATCCATTGTGGAATTTAATTTTTGACTGTGGAGGGTGATTGAAGATTGAGGGAGTCAAATATTTCACCTTAGGCAACGTATATTGGGCCAGGACTATCCAACAGAGGGACTTTCTATCCTCTTGGAAGTCTCATCTCATTTACTGGATTTAAGTCCATTATTTAAGGTTGAGTTAAGAAGAAAAGGGGTTTAACTTCAGTTGATAGAGGATGTGGGGATTATAGATGACATTATGTACTTGTTGGCTGCATAGGAAATTTCCTTCTAGTGTATTAACACCTCAGAGAACTCATATTTCCATTGATGTATCATATCTAGAAGCTACTATAAAGAGGTCAACATTTAATAAAGTATCATTTTTATGCCTGAGAAATATATTGGTATTTTTTGCTATTATATTCATAGTACTTTCTTTCTCTCAGCAAAGTATACATGTGTTTATGCATTATTTATTTAAGAGTTACAATAAACACGTACACACCAGAGTTTTTATACATATATCAATTGTATCAAGAATTAAAATGGTGAAGTTGGGTAATAAACAATTGTATAATCATATACACACAATTATCATCATGTGGAAAAATAATAAGAGGAGAATATCAGAAACTTTGGGAGTGTAATCCAACTTTTTTGGAAAAATTATCGGCCTGATAAATTAAGTAAAAATTCCCAGTATTCAGTTGGACTATTAAAATGGTATTAGATCATTCTATCTGTTATCACATGAAGTTGTTGAGTGTCATGTGTAGTTGTTGTTTATACCTAAGTTTGCACCTCTGCCCCGTCTCTCTCTTTTTTGCATACCTTCCTAGGATTTTTTCCTCCTCTGGTTGATAAAGTCATTTTCCCTTTTGTTAAATCACTTGGTTTTCCTTATTGTCTTGCTTGACTGATTATTTGCACAATTTTTTTATGTTTTTCTTGAAATATAAATACATATCGTGATTTGGTTCGAATTATTGGTCATCTTGTTTTCCATTAATTTAGCTCACAGTAGGTTGTCCAAGTCCTTTGTTTTCACAAGAAACAACCATGAGCACAAAACACAACATTCAGAGCAGTCCATTTCGGACTTGAAATATAGGCAAACAAAGAGGTTCAATTTTCAACGATGGAGATCCCATGAGCATTTCAAATTAAATACTCTCATGCATTCATAATTTCAAAGTCGTGCAAGGATTAAAGACCATACAAAATCTCCAAACTGCCAAAGTGTTGAAGCACGCGACACACATCCACCGAGGAGACATGGCATTTATTTCAGAACACCACATCACTCTAGGCTCGTACTACTCTGAGAGTTATACAAACTCTGCATGCAAATAATATCAAACCTCGAAGTGTCGAAAACACTTGGCACTCATTAGTTCAGAAGTGTGGTGCTCATCCATCAAATATACCTGGAATCCATCTGGAGAAGACACATGGCACTTAGTTCAATCACCTTTTGGAATATCATTTGCTCATTCTCAAGAGACACATATCACTCTCCTTTTGTGACACATTGGCAGCTGTGACATCATATAACATCAGGCCACCACATCACTCCAGTCTCGTACTACTCCAGGAGAACTTCATGCTTCACAATCCAAAACTCTCAAGGCCCGATGTGCCAAAGCATGTGGAAACCATCAGTTCAGACACGTGGCACACTCATCAGTCATGAAACATGGCACTCATTCTAGGTCATTTGCTTGTGTCATTCAACCATTTCCACATGAAACATATCACCCTTTTTTCCATGAGACGTCATCACAATGACGTCAGGAGACCATGTTAGATTCGGGAGATCATCCTCCAGGAGTTATTCCTGCTCAGCATCCAAAGCTATCAAATGCAAAAATTGGCACTATCTCTAAACATGATTAAAGGAATCCTAGAGTTGGAAGATGAATAAACTTTAGTAGGGGTGCTAAAATAGTAGGGTTACCTAGATCATAGATTGAAACAAGATCGACGACCACACTTCATTGCGGAGACAAAACATGCTCGAACGTTAAAATCCTAGAGCGGTCTTGGAATTGAAACCATGTTATAGCTAAAGAGGTATGTGGTAGTTGGCAGTGGATTGCGGGAGTCAGAGTGGTGTGAATCCAAACCTCCCTTGACAACTTCCACAATCATGTGCTTATATAGTGTCCAATCCGAGAGAAGCGCATGGAAACAAAAGAAGGGAGTTCCCAGATCGCATATTGTGACAAGTTCGACAACCACACTTCATTACAGAGATAGAAAGTGCTCGAACATTAACATTTGTGACCAGTCTATCAACAGGAAGAAAGGAGCTATAGAATCTACAGAGCAGTTTTACAAAGGGCATTAAGGAATGGCGCTACGCACTGGACATTACAGTCATAGGTTTTGAATTCATTTCTTCCTCTTGACTTTGATAATTTGGAGGGAACCAAAGATAAACAGGTGGCAGTTGGAGATCAACATACGAGCTTGGAGGACACATGGAACTGGAGAATATGTGCCAAAGCAGCAAGACATGTCGTTCATTTTTTTTTAGAGTGGTTACCAACAGGCTCCTTGATTTCAGGAGTTTGTTAAATCTATTGCTACATATATTAGACCTGTATCATTTTTAGGATAATCTTAGGATAGGAAGGTCAGCTCGTACCCCTAGTTGTTATCTTTTGTTTTGATTGCAAATACATCATATGAATGATACGAGAGGTTCGTATGGTTGAACAAAGATTCCTTTATGTAATGTTTTGACTAAATAGAGTTTTTCTCTAGTTATGTATTAGACTTGAGACATTTTCATTAATAGAATGCAGTTTCCTTTCATCATCTTGTTTCTTCCTATTCTAAAATGCTCATGATTGGATGATCCATATGAGATGTTGTGGTTGTGTTATAATGGAGGTTTGATTATAATACTACTATTAATGTTTTTTAGTGTTTTAAACTTTAAGTTCAAGAAGTTCTGATGACTGAGTTTCTCTTCTCCTAGTTGCTTGAAGGCCTTATGCTTATAGCAGCGATATCTACGTTCCTCACTAAGTCTTCCCTATATTCACCTTTATCCTTAAACCATTGACTGAAGTTAATAAAAACCTCATTTGCTTATGCATCCTAGCCCATATTTATGTGTTAAACATTCTTATGTTGAGATTTGTCCATTTGACCTTTAATAATTAGTTTACATTCATAAACCTTTTTATGGGTACTAGGCTTATCCTATTGCAATATGAGGGTGATTCTTAGTGATAACATTCTTGGCGCCATTTTTAGGGAACAAATTGAAAACATTTCCCTGGGATTGAATGAAAAATAAATATTGATTCTCAAGGTGCATTAGAAATCAGTCTATTGAATATTGCAGCTTGCACCTGGCGACTCCATTTTTTCAGTTGTGGCTCCCAAAGGCAGACACATGAGGTCTACTCCACATCTACCTATGGAAACACCTGAAGCTAACCCAAAGAATATTATCAAGAAAGGAAAGGCTTCTCAAGAATGATTTTCAACTGATGTTCCAAGTACTTTTGGTCATTTACATGATTCTAATTTTAAAACTCCAATAGTTATATCCAATTCTCCTCTTTTACCCTCTGATGAAGTTTCTAGATATTTGGATTTTGAAATTTTTTTTGTTCAATACTCTTCTTTTAGCCCAAAATTGAAAGAAGAAAGTTTTGAAACACTTGCCTCTCCTGATGTTGTAAGTTGGTTCATACTTGAGAGATTAGAAGATTTTCCTTCTTTATTCTTTCCTACTCCTCCTATCAAAGTTATTGTGACTAAAGAGGAGGAAAAATCTTTTCCCTTCGACCCTATACCTATTCCTATGAAAAATGAAACATCTCCATCCAAGCTCCTTCTTTCTCCAAAAATACAAGTTGTAGTTGTACTTGTCAAAGCTCCATCTCCCCCTTGTTATCCTACAGTTCACAACCCAATGACAAGTGCTAATCTTCCTAGAAATAGGATGGATTCCATAGTGGCTACTAGGTGTGCCCCTCTTATTTTACCTCAGCCTATGAATGCTCTCCCAGTTGGATACTACCTTAAGTACATGCCCAAATTCACGGGGGAGGAAGAAATAACTACAGAAGAACACCTTGTAGCTTTTTATAGTTATGCAGATAATCTTAACATTGAGAATGAGGATGTATGGATGAGGGTGTTTGTACAGATCCTTGATGGTGAGGATAGAAAATGGTTTATGGGTTTGACTCTTCGATCTATTTTTGGGTTTGAATTTTTGGATGATGATTTATTGAGGTATTGGGGGGATAAAAAAGATTTCCTTTATTTTATTACATAATTTGGGTGACTTCAGAGGAAGGAGGGGGAGTCTATTGTAGGATTCTAAAAAAGACTTAATAAAATGTACAAAAATATTCCCACTAAAGTAAGTCCTACAGAAACCTCTGCCAAGATTACCTATTCCAATGCTTTTGAACCTGAGATTTTCCTCCTATTGAGAGAAAGAAGATCTACCTCTCTAGCTCATATGCAAGATGCAACCTTGAAAATAGAATCTAACATATTGGCATCTGACAAACTTAGGGGAAAATCAGATAGAGACAGAAGGAAAGGTAGGGTTGAATCTTCAACCTCAAAATACTTTGTTGTCCACCCTCAATTTGATGAACTTACCAAATTGGAAAAATCAATTTCTTCTGAAATGGAGAAGTTGAAACTTGAAGGAAAATAGAACTATAGGAACACACAGAATGTTGATAATAGAGGTAATCACAGAAGAACAAATAATGCCCCTCAGGTCCTCCAAAGAGATCGAAGAAATAGGGACAAGGATGATAAAAAATTTCAATCCCCTCTCTAAAATAACCTTGTTGCTGATGAAGAAGGAGGGGATGAAGAAGTTGATCCTGAAATCCATTGTCTTGGTGAAACGTCTACATATCCTCATTTAACCCAATCTGGATATGAAGAGTCTCTCATGGATAGTCAATTAAATGAATTGAGTAAAGGGGAAAAAACCAATGAAAATCCAAGTAAATAAAACCTAACATCAAAAAAGAAAGAGGGAAATACTGACACTTCAAATAAGCCCACTAAAACAAACAAAAAAATTATAAGACTGTGGAAGCTAGAAGCAAAGAAAAATATGCACAAAACCCCCAAACATTGGTTAAGATCCCTACCCCAGAAGTTAAGGAGATTCTGAAATCTCCATCCTCTTTTAGCTTTTGGAGCGAATTAAGAATGAGGAATTCAAAAGATATCTTCCAAAATGTTGCAGCCTGAGTCTTCCTCAAATTCCATAGATTCAATCAACCTTCAAGATGAAAAGTCATTAGCCATATTGGGACCTTTGGTAGAGGATAGGGATGACTCTTCCCCCACTTTATACACATCATTAAACATTCATGTTAAAGTGTTGCACAACTTCTTGATGGACTCAGGGGAACCTCACAACCTCATGCCTAAAATTTTCATGGATGAGCTTGGGTTGGAAATTACAAAAAGTTACCATGACCTATACTCATTTGATTCTATCAAGGTGAAGTGTCTTGGGGTTATTAAACACTTGGTTGTTACCATGTTCCAATTTCCAATGAAAAGTGTGGTCATGGATATTGTGGTAGCTGATGTCCCCCATAAGTTTGGGATGCTCTTTTCAAGATCTTGGATCAAAAGACTAGGGGGAACTTTGAAGATGGACCTTTTATATGCCACCATTATTGTGTTTGGGGGAGAACATAGAAGGATTTATAGGGAGGCATAACTGGCTTACATCATCAATGATGAAGCAAATCCTACCAACCACCCTATTTTTGCAATTGATACTAATTTATGATCTAGTATATTACAGCTCACTGATGCTCCTCAACCGGCTATTGAAATCAGAAAACAAACTTTTACCTCTTGTGAAGATCCTCCTCCTAATACCTCTGTTTGGAAGATTTGTTTTGATAGAGCCTCTTCTAAGAAGGGTTTTGGTGTTGGGGTAGTCTTTATTTCCCCTACCCAATAGACTATATCTTTGTCTTACAAGCTTGGATTTGAAACTACAAACAATATGGCATAATATGAGGCTCTTGTTTTGGGTTTGAGGGATGCTAAATACATGAAGATTGAAGAGCTAGCAGTGTTTGGAGATGCTGAATTAATTGTCCACCAAGTCAAAAATATGTATCAAGCTAAACACCCCGCGTTAAGGACTTACATAAATGAATTTTGGGATCTTTTTGATAGTTTATTCTTAGATTTTAATATCTAATTTGTTCCAAGAGAGGAGAACACTATGGTGGATTCCTTGGTCGTTTCAACAAGTAGTTTCAAAGTTCCTTTGCCCCCTACACTCAAATATGATGTGTAAGTGAAGTATAGACCCTCTATACCTGAGAATGTCAAACATTGGAATGTTTTTGAGGATGATCTTGAGATTAAAATATTTCTTGAGATTGTGGATGAATTTTTTGCCTCACATATTGATCAAGATCATGATACTGAAAAAATCCCTCGTGCTGATATTTTTCTGAATAAAATTGTTGACCATCATATTGTTTATTTTCCCAGTAACCATATTCCAAAAGGACTAGTCCCCTTGGAGAGATTGTTTGAAAGAAATTGTGTTGTTGTAAAGGTTAAAGGTTTAACTAAAAATGTTGATGTGACTGAATGCAATTTAGGTACAGAGGAGGATCCAAAGTATGTTAAATTGTCTAACATCTTGTCAAAGGAACAAAGGAATGAGTATGTTAATCTTTTAAAGGAGTTTGTTGATGCGTTTTCCTAGAAATATGAAGATTTAAGAACATATGACACAAACATCATTGAACATAATATTCCTTTGAAATATGAGACCAAGCCCTTTAGGAAGAAAATTAGACAGATAAATCCCATGTTGCTACCTATTATGGAAAAAGAAGTGAAGAAGTTGTTGGATGCCAAAATCGTCATTCCTTTGAGATACTCTGAGTGGGTGGCTAAGTTGGTCCGTGTGAGGAAGAAAATGGGGAAATGATACTATGTGTTGATTTCAGGAATTTGAATAGAATATCCAAGAAAGATAATTACCCCTTGCCAAATATGGATCACATTTTGCAGAGAGTCATTGGTTCATCTAGCATGTATATGATTGATGGATGTTTTTTGGCTATAATTAGATGTTTGTCTTCTTTGAATATAGAGAGAAGATAACCTTCACTACTCCTTGGGGCACATTCATGTCTGCTAAAATTCCCTTTGGATTGATGAATGCAGGAGCGACCTTTCAGCGAGCAATGGAAATTCCCTTCATTGGGGAGAAGAAAAATTTTGTAGTCATCTATCTAGATGAAATTAAAGTGTTCTCAAAATTTGATAAAGAGCATTATCATCATTTGAAAAAGGTCTTCCTGAAGTGCATAAATTTTTGTCTCTCTCTCAATCCTAAGAAGTCTTTGTTTTCTATGAAGGAAGGTAAGTTATTGGGGCACATTGTATCAACATAAGGGGTAATAATTGATCCAAGCAGAGTAGAGGCCATCCAAACCTTATATTTTCCTAGATACAAGAAATAACTCCAGTCTTTCTTGGGGAAAATCATTTTTCTAAGAAGGTTCATCTCTAAGTTTGTTGAATTGGTGAAGTACATTACAACCATGCTTAGGAAAGGAAATGAGGTTAAATGGACAACTGAGGCTCGAGAATCTTTTGATCAGATAAAAAAGGCCTTGATTGAATCACCTGTGCTCATCATCCCTGACTATTACAAGGAGTTTAGGATATTTTCCTTTCCCTCATTTGACACATTGGTTGTTGGTTTGCTGCATAAAAATACATAGGGGTTAGATCATCCTATTTCCTTTTTCAGCAGAGCATTGAGGGATGTAGAAATGAGATATGATATCATGGAAAATAAGGCTTATGATTTGGTCAAATCCCTCAAGGTTTCAGAGATATGTTCCGCATTCAAAGATTGTTGTATATGTTTCGTCAACCTCACTAAAAGAGATACTTATCCAACCTGACATAGATGGGAAGAGGAGAAAATTGATTTCTAAAATTTTGCAATTTGACCTTGAAATGAAGCCCACTAAATTAGTGAAAGTACAAGGTTTAGAAAGGTTTCTAGCTAAATCAAATTTCAAATCTTTAGGGGTTAATTTCATGAACATAAACTCATAAAATCAACAAAATGAATTTTTTGATAAAATCTCCCATGTCAGCCCAAATTTGGTAGAATGCACTTGGTATAAAGACATCATATATATTCTATAGAAGTTGTAGCCTACTCACGGTTTAGACAAGAACAAGGTGAGAGATTTGAAGCTTAAAGAAACCAGATATTGTCTAATTGGTCATGTCTTATATTGGAAAGATCCTCTAGGAGTTCTTTTGAAATGTCTAGATCGACAGGAAGCCCAAAAGGCCATGACTAATTTTCATGACAAACTATGTGGGGACCATCATTTTTGGATAACCACAGTCTATAAGATCCTCAGAGCTGGGTATTTCTAGCCTAGCATTTTTACTGTTGTTTGTGAAAAGATTAGAGCTTGTGTCAAATGAGAAAATTTTTCTAGAAAGCCACAACTCAAATATTTTCCTTTGAAGCATGCGGTAGTTTCTAGACCATTTCATTAGTGGGGTCTTGAATTCATTGGGGAAATCCACTCATCTTCAAGTGGTCAACATAGGTGGATTTCTAGGAGTTATTTTGAAATGTTTAGATCGACAGGAAGCCCAAAAGGCCATGACTAAGTTTCATGACAAACTATGTGGGGATCATCATTTGTGGATAACCACAGTCTATAAGATCCTCAGAGCTAGGTATTTCTGGCCTAGCATTTTTACTGTTGTTTGTGAAAAGATTAGAGCTTGTGTCAAATGAGAAAAGTTTTCTAGAAAGCCACAACTCAAATATTTTCCTTTGAAGCATGCAGTAGTTTCTAGACCATTTCATCAGTGGGGTCTTGACTTCATTGGGGAAATCCACTCAGCTTCAAGTGGTCAACATAGGTGGATTTCTAGGAGTTCTTTTGAAATGTCTAGATCGACAGGAAGCCAAAAAGGCCATGACTAACTTTCATGAAAAATTATGTGGGGACCATCATTTTTGGATAACCACAGTCTATAAGATCCTCAGAGCTGGGTATTTCTAGCCTAGCAATTTTACTGTTGTTTGTCAAAATATTAGACCTTGTGTCAAATGAGAAATGTTTTCTAGAAAGCCACAACTCAAATATTTTCCTTTGAAGCATGTGGTAGTTTCTAGACCATTTCATCAGTGGGGTCTTGACTTCATTGGGGAAATCCACTAAGCTTCAAGTGGTCAACATAGGTGGATTTCTAGGATTTCTTTTGAAATGTCTAGATCGAAAGGAAGCCCAAAAGGCCATGACTAACTTTCATGACAAACTATGTGGGGACCATCATTTTTTGATAACCACAGTCTATAAGATCCTTAGAGCTGGGTATTTCTGGCCTAGCATTTTTACTGTTGTTTGTGAAACTATTAGAGCTTGTGTCAAATGAGAAAAGTTTTCTAGAAATACACAACTCAAATATTTTCCTTTGAAGCATGTGGTAGTTTCTAGACCATTTCATCACTGGGGTCTTGACTTCATTGGGGAAATCCACTCAGCTTCAAGTGGTAAACATAGGTGGATTTCTAGGAGTTCTTTTGAAATGTCTAGATCGATAGGAAGCCCAAAAAGCCATGGCTAACTTTCATGACAAACTATGTGCGGACCATCATTTTTGGATAACCACAGTCTGTAAGATCCTCAGAGCTGGGTATTTCTGGCCTAGCATTTTTACTATTGTTTGTGAAAAGATTAGAGATTGTGTCAAATGAGAAAAGTTTTCTAGAAAGGCACAACTCAAATAT
Source organism: Picea glauca (assembly GCA_000966675.3). NCBI lineage: Eukaryota > Viridiplantae > Streptophyta > Pinopsida > Pinales > Pinaceae > Picea > Picea glauca. The sequence continues at coordinate 277,735 of JZKD02S0398398.1, read as the reverse complement.
TTTCCTTTAAAGCATGCGGTAGTTTCTGCACCATTTCATCAGTGGGGTCTTGACTTCATTCGGGAAATCTAGTCAGCTTCAAGTGGTCAACATAGGTGTATTTCTAGGAGTTCTTTTGAAATGTCTAGATCGACAGGAAGCCCAAAAGGCCATGACTAACTTTCATGACAAACTATGTGGGGACCATCATTTTTGGATAACCACAGTCTATAAG
>JZKD02S0398398.1:246104-267935 GCA_000966675.3 Picea glauca | reverse complement strand
AATAAAACCGACATAAATAAAATAACACTACTAATGTAATATGCCCCAATTAAGGGGTAATGAGCCAATATTAGGGCTTAACAATGTTTCAACCAACTTTAGAGTTGGGCACTAGCCTGCTCAACTCAGAGAGGGCTCTCTCATGTCACTTTATATTTCTTTGGCAATCAATGGTTAGATTTAGTTTGTTTTGGGTTTTTTTATAAAGTTGTTGGAAAGGAAGGGGAGGGACACTTAGGGCTATGGAGATGAAATTATGAAAGTGAATGAAAATAACGATTGGACAATAGAACTCCCTAGAGGATACAGGTTAAATGAGGCAATGAATATGAGTTATAAATTGTATTTATGTAGAGTTTAGGAAGAAGGAGAAAAAAAATAACTGCATCAGAGCATTACTGAAATGAATTCTAAATTAGTCAGGAAGAAAATTCCATAGTTTAAATTGCTTCAGCCAAGAGAATCACAAGATTAATTATGAGCTTTTAGCTATCCAATTTAAACAAAATACAGTGAAAATGGAATTAAAGAACACAAGAAATACATACAATGAGAGGAAACAAAACTCATATCACCACCATTAGAATCTTTTCATAGAGACTTCAATAAATTCTGCATATGTATTCAATTCAGCTCCAGAAAATCACAATTGAGTTTAGAAAACAACTAAAAGCTTACCTTGCACTTCTTCCAACATTTATACATTGAAAGCCTCGATCATTTATACAATTTCGAGTTCCTTTAGTTAGAATCTGATTACAATAGCTGAGCTGAAATGTTTCAGCTTCTAAAACTGAGTACAATTATTACAAATGACAATTTTTAGAAAAACGTTTCATGATCCAACTGTCGATTCCTCTGATGCTTCAACTCCTTTCTTTTCCACATTCTCTTTGAAATATCACTTATACTTTTTCAAATCTAATTCCATTTATTCATATTCTGATTAAATATTTGGGAATAATATGTTTGAATAAAAATAATTCCCAAATATTTTTCTATCCTCTAGAATTAAATTTCCATAATTTATCTCATGTTCGTGGTTTTTAAAACCATTTATTGCTTGCTTCCCATGGTTTTGAAAACCATGTCTTGTTTTCCCAATTTACCATTTTACTGTGAAAAACATTTGATGTGTCTTATTTTTTCCAATTTACCATTTCACTGTGAAAACCATTGACTGGTTTGTTTCCCATGGTTTTGAAAACCATGTCTTGGTCAATGTCTTTGGTAAAATAATTTTAATCTTATTATTTTACTTTTGTAAAACCTTTGGACAAAAAATTATCCAAGTCTTCCTTTCACGTGCATCTTCCCATTTAATTATTTTCCATGGAAATAAACATTAATCTCTTTAATTTGTAAAATATGAATTTTACCTTTGTAAAACAATTTCATCGTGAGGAAGAATTTCATTTATTGGAAATTCCATGATTATTATTGAAATGTACTCTTGGAAAAATTATGCACATAAACCATATGATAAATGGTTTCATTTATTATTTCGGTCTTGGAATGGAGTGGTTTACTCCACACCACTTTTACCCACATAAGGACACGTCTCCCCGGCAAAAACCACGGTCCAAATATCATCCTGCCTTCAAATAATTAACCTCTGCACTCTCCGTTGGATATGTATGCATGCCCTCCATCCACCCTTTGACTTTTCCACATTATACCCTTTGAATTTTCCACATTATAAATTGAGATTCATGCCCATGATTTGATGTGATGCCATAAATTAAATATTGGATCAAATATTAATATAAATATTTTAATATAAAAATATTTATATTAATAATAATAAACCTGTTTTCTATTTTCTAAGGACTTTGGGCATATGAGGCTTATCACATGACTTTGTGGATAGTATAAGGGTTCTTAAGCTTAATAAAAGGGATATTTGTAATTTTTAACTGGAATATGATAATAAGGGTAAAAATTAATGAAGTGATGGAACCGAGGGATTTAGATAAGCATTAAGGCTAGGTATAGGTTTGGGATATTTGTCAATTTTTGACTCATGGAGGACATGACTATTTTGGATGACTAGTTGAGTGAAGGATTTAGGTGATGGGAGCTTGACGGAGCTGGTGAAAAAGATTTAAAATATGAGTGGAAAGATAGAACAAGGACAAGATGCTTTGGAAAAATTAATGCAAATTAGCATGTGATAACATTGGCTCCAAATAGGGATGATATCCTCCCAGTGAGGTAGAAAACAAATCGTAGACTCAGTGCCTAATCCATTGGGATGCTCCAAAAACATGTCTGTGTTCCCTGCTCTGACCTGTCATCAGTGTTTGTTGAAAACCAAATGTTGCACATTACTCTCAACTAGATACTGAACACTGAATACACCACTGAAATTTGACAGTACACACTATTGGAAATCCAAACTGGAAAATGCTTGACCAAAAATCTTATTCACACACTCCTACCTACCCTAAAAATGCTGAAATGAATACTCAAACAAGTGGTTCTAAAGTGCCAATGCAACCAATCAAGCAATTGGCTTCTCGATTTTCATCTGATCACATTTTTCTTAAGTAGGTAGAAAAATGTAAAATATGACAACTGAAAACAAAAATTGAATCCAAAATCTGAGCTCATGAATGAAACAAATTCCTCCTTCACTGATGACTGTAATAGGATGGCCATATGATCTTGAAAAAGATGAAAAATCATTTCTTCTTGACAAACAAAAAAAGAAAGACAAGCCTCTTTCATAAGTGTTTGTTGTTCTTGCTCTATTTCTTCAGTTCTGAGAACATTTTCAAATGAAATGGTAGTAGTAGGTTTTTCTACTCTTCCATGCATATAAAAAAAAACATTCATACATCCTTGAAAATCTTCAAATATGACAACCATATTATGTGTATCAAGACTATCCTCTTGTTCATCAAACAATTCTGGTTTGGTTTTATTAACCTTCTAGAAATTTGCTTGAAGACTGTCATTTTGACTTTCAAATGAATGAATGGAAATAAGTTCCTTCTCATAATTTTCTTGCAAATGCAAAAATCTAACAACATGCACTATTTCAAAGTCTAGAGTTCCCATGGATGCATTTTCAAAACCATGATTTTCAAAGGAATCAAATAAAACAACTGCTTCTTCATTATATTTCTGTATTTATGATTGAAAAGTGGCATACATTGTTTTGTTGCTTTCCTGAAACTCTATGTCAGTTGTTTGTTCACTGCTTGAAGTCTCCATAGATGCAGCTTCAAAATCCTCATCTGTGTCTAGGCCACTTAGAATTTGAACAACGACATCATTCATAGGTGAATAAAGACAACTTTGAAACACTTTGTCTTGCTAGAAATCTTGTTGAATATCTTCATCAAGTTCAAGAGAAGGAAAATGACTTTTAGTAACAATTTCTTGATCGTCTTCATCTTCAACCAAAGGAGGGGATATTATTTTTTGTTGGGATGAATATTGATAAAAGGGTTCTATGATTTCATCATTCATACACTCTTCATCACCAAAACCATTTTCAAGGTACTTAATGAAATGTTCAAAAAATTCACAACAATATTCAAACACCAAGAATGAAGGAATAGATTCTCTATAATGCTTAAAGAATGTTATATGGAAATATTTAAGAGAGTCTAATATGCCTCATTTTAAACCTTCATACCATAATATTTCTTTCCCTCTAGAGTATCCATAAGCATTTTCATCAAACAATCCTCATGAAATTCAACCCCCACCTTACATATGTGCATGTGAAATCCAATCAAGTGCAAGACAACATCATTTCCTTTCCAATATTCAAATTTAGGAAAAACAAATTGCCAATCTATGTGAGGAATATGATTTGGAAAGACAGGAATATGACAATGATTCATTGGAGCATACCTTGCAGATATATAATCCATCTTAAAGCAGTGTAGTCATCAATAAAATATTTAGGCTACTGAGTCTTTGGACAATGGAGTCGCCAGTGAAAATTTAATTTAAATTAATGCAAATTAGCATCTGATAACACACAAGAAACAACCATGAGAACAAAACAAATCATTCAGAGTAGTCCATTTCAGACTTGAAATACAAGCAAACAGACAGGTTCAATTTTCAACGATGGAGATCCCATGAGCAGTTCAGATTAATGACTCTCATGCATTTGGAGTTTCAAAACTGTGCAAGGCCTAGCGACCAGACAGAAGCCCTGAAGTGCCAAAGTATCGAAGAACACGACACTCATCCACCAAGGACACATGGAATTCATTTCATACCACCACATAACTTCGGCCCCATACTACTATGAGAGTTATGCAAACACTTCATGTAGAAACTCCCGAACCCCGAAGTGTCGAAGACACTTGGAACTCATTAGTTCAGGCCAGTGGCCCTCATCTGTTAGAGATACGTGGAATCCATCTGGAGGAGACACATGGGACTTAGTTCAGGCACTTTTGGGCATATCATTTGCTCATTCTTGAGTGATGCATATCACTCTCCTTTTGTGACACATCAGTAGTTCTGACATCATATAATGTCAGGCCAAAACATCACTCCGGGCCTGTACTACTCTGGGAGAACTTCATGCTTCACAGTCCAAAACTCCCAAGGCCCAAAGTGCCAAAGCACGTGGAAACCATCATTTGAGACATGTGGCACACTCATCATTCATGACACGTGGCACTCATTCCAGGTCATTTGGTTGCATCATTCTCCCATTTTCACGTGACACATGTCACCCTTCATTCCATGACACATCAGCACAATGACTTCAGGCCACCAAGTCAGATTCAAGAGATCATCCTTCAGGAGGTATTCCTACTCAGCATCTAAATCTCTTGAATGCCAAAATTGGTACCATCTCTAAACATGATTAAAGGGATCCTATAGTTGGTGGATGGATAAACTTTAGTAGGGCTGCTAAAATAACAGGGTTACCCAAATCATAGATTGCAACAAGATAAAAAACCGCACTTCATTGTGGAGACAGACCATGTTCGAATGTTAAAATCCTAGAGTGGTCCCACAATCAAAACCATGGTATATATAAAGAGGTACATGGAAGTTGGTGGTGTATTGGAGGAGTCAGAGTGGTGTGAATCCAAACCACCTTGACAACTTCTGTAATCACATGCTTATATAGGGCCCAATTGGAGAAAAGTGCATGGCAACAAAAGCAGGGCATTCCTAGATCACAGATTGCGAAAAGATCAATGACCACACTTCATTGTGGAGATATAAAGTTCTCAAATGTTAACATTCGTGACCAATCTATCAACAAAAAGAAAGGTGCTACAGAATCTATAGAGCAGTTTTACAAAGGGCACTATGGAATGGTGTTGCGAACTGGACATTACACTGGGGTACCACGGGTTGGTCATTCTGAGGCATGCTAATATCACCTCATATTTGGAATTCACTCATAATTTAATGGAGAGGTTTTATAAGAAGGACCATGAGATACATTTTTAGGGAGTTGGAATAGATCAAGAAGGAGGGAACACTAGATGCCTAAATCATAGATTTTCATATGCTTGTAGTCACTGTGATAGATATCTTTGAGCCAAGATTGGTGATGTTATTTATTGAGGGTCTAACTGAAACACTTCATGTTTGGGTGAAGGATTTCAAACCAGAAACATTACATGATTCTATCGTTAGGACACAAGACATGGAGGATGTAGTCGCAAAGACAAATAGTTTCTCCAAACCATTCATTCAACGAAAAGGAAAATATAAGAAACCTCCAGTGAAATAAGGGACATGTAAGGAGAGGTTAGACGAGGTGACTCGAAATGAGTTGAGAAAAAATAATATTTTCTTCAGTTGCAAGGAACCTTAGGAACTAGGACATAAATGCATGGGAAAAGGAAAGGTTCACTACATAGAGGTGCATTCAGATATTGATAAGGAGGAAGAGGTTGCACTGGAGAAGGAAAATGAGTAGGAGAAATATACTGAGGAGAAGCATCAGGAGGAGGCAAAGGAGGTTGATATCACCACTTTATCAGGAACCCCTAGATTCCACCACTTCAAATTTATACGGGTACTACGAGGAGAGGGGATCAAAACTTTTATTTATGGTGGGGAAACCCACAATTTCATTGATGCACCTTGGGTAGCCAAGAAACTGATGGATACTGAAGACTTTGAGAGGTTCAATTTAGCATTGGCCTATGGGTATAATGTGTCATGCACGAATAATATTTCCAACTTGGTCGTGACATTGGGAAAATACACCTTGACCGATGACTTATATGCTGTCAATTTGGAAGACTCAAATATAGTTTTGGGAGTCCATTGGCTTCAAATTTTGGGAGACATAACGCCAAATTATAAAGTGATGACAATGAAATTATTCACACTAGGGGGTAAATAGGTTGTTTTGAGAGGCATGTCTAATAATACGCCTATGGTTGTGTCAAATAAAATGATGGAGGCCATTTTCAGGAGAGGAGATATAACATATGCAGTCCAGTGTTTTATCACATAACAGGTAGATGTATAGGGCCAACAACATCATCATGTAGATATCCAGGCCTTGTTGAACAGGCATGACAAGGTTTTTGGACAGATCCCTTTGGGGATACCACCTTAAAGAGTATTTGAGCACAATATAGAGTTGGATAAGGTAGCCAAACTAGTCATAAATACCCTTTACAAGAACCCCAATAAATTAAAATATGAAATAGAAAAATCCATCAAGGAATTACTTGAGGTGGGGCATATCGGAACCAATTCCAGTCCTTTTTCTTATTTGATGGTTTTTGTTAAGAAAAAGGATGGAACTATAAGTATGTGTATTAACTACAAGGCCCTGAAAAAAAAAAAAAAGACAATAAAAAAATCTACCCTACATCAAGGATCGATGAGCTTCTAGATCAGCTGCATGGAGCAATATACTTTTTGAAGTTTGATCTTCGATCTGGTTAACATAAAATCAGTGTCAGAGAAGAAGATATTCACAAAACCGATTTTAAATGCCATTATGGGCACTATGAGTTCTTGGTTATGCCATTTTGTCTGACCAATGCACCTTCTACATTTCATTAATGCATGAATGAGTTATTCAAAAAGACGTTGTGGAAGATTTTATTGGTATTTTTTTATGATCTGTTGATATATAGTAGAACATGGGAGGAACACTTGGGGCACTTACAAGATATTTTGAGTATCATTGAGGATCAATCACTATATTCCAAAGAGTCCAAATGTGAATTTGTCATGACCTATATTCTATAGTTAGGACATGTGGTCAGTGCATAGGGAGTGTAGGTGCACAAGGAGAAGATAAAGGATACTCTGTATTGGCCACCGCACCAAAATATCAGACAACTCCATGGCTTCTTTCATATTTGCAGTTATTACAAATGGTTTTTTAAATGGTTTTCACAGTTGGCTACACCAGTCATAGACCTCACAAATAAAGGAGCATTCAAGTTGACTAAAGAAGCTCAGAAGACATTTGATAGCATGAAGTAAGTGATGAGCATCGACCTAGTTTTAGCACTTCTTGACTTCACTCATCCCTTAATGCTTGAGTGTGATGCAAAAGGTGAAGGGATATGATCACTTATGATATAACATGGGCATTTGATTTAATATGAGAGTATGAATCTCTTGAAGAGGGATAAACTTTATTCCATCTATGACAAATCAATTCTCACCATCATGCATGCCTTTTTGAAGTTTCAACAATATTTGGTAGGTGGGAAATTTGTGGTTAAAATAGACCACAACAACTTGAGGAACTTCATGGGGGAAAAGGACATTAATGAAAGACAGGCGAAGCGGTTTAGAAAATTTTAGGCCTATGAATTTGACATGGAGTATGTCAAAGGGAAGCAAAATGCAGTAGTTGATGCTCTTTCCAGAAGGCTAGAGATATGTTCGCTCATAGAGATTTCAACTAATTGGAAATCCCATCTAGTGGTGGAATACTCCCAGAACAAGTTTGCTTGTGAAGATATGGACCACAATACACAAGATGACAGGTATAAGGTGGTAGATGACATCATCTGCTACAAAGACCATATATATCTAGTTATGGAATCTGCACTAAAGGAAAATATCATGGAGTCTATGCACAATACACCATTGGCAGAAAACTCGGGGTATTTTAGAACCTACAGGAAAATCAGGGAGAGTTTCACTTGGAAGGACCTCAAAGATGATGTGTTGATGCACATGCGAGAGTGTGTGACTTGTCCACAGAAAAATTCAGAGCAGACCCATCCTGCAGAATTATTACAATATTTTCCCATTCCAGAGAAGAAATGGGAGAGAATATCCATGGACTTTATCATAGGGTTTCCAAAGGTATAGGGTAGAGATTGTATCTATTTAGTCGTTGATCGGTTGACAAAATTTGCACACTTATTTTCCATATCCTTAGAGTATAAGGAAACACAGGTAGAAGAGATATTCTTGAGAGAGGTATTCAAACTTCATGGGATACCAAAATATATTGTCAGTGACAGGGACAACAGGTTCCTCAACGCTTTTTAGCAGGAGTTGTTCAAATTGGCTTGCACAGATTTGACCCTTAGCACTATTTATGACCCTCATAAAGATGGATAGATAGAAATTTTGAATAAATGGATTGAGGGATATTTATGTAACTATGTCTCAGGGAATCAAAAAACATGGGTGAAGTGGTTGCATCTGGGAGAACATTTCTACAACACCACTCATCACATGTCGATTGGCATGACACCATTCAAAGAATTGTATGGGTAAAATGATACTTCCTTTCTTGGATTGGAATTTGTGAACAACATGGATCCCAAAGCCAAGGATTGGATCCAAGAGAGCCAAGAAATACTCAAGGCTCTCAAGGAAAACTTACAGATGTCCCAAAATCAGCAAAAGCTATCTGCATACATGCATGGGGTCAAGTGCACTTTCGAGGTGGAAGACTTGGTTTTATTGAGGCTACATACATACACATAGTATTTGTAACACCTTATTTTCTCCCAATACTGTAATTATTCACAAAATTCATATGTTAACAATATGAGGCATGCAATTGTGTTTTGATTTAATATAAACACTAAACTATTGACTGAGAGGTAAAAACATTGATAAGTAATAGTCATGATACACTAGAGGTAATTTATGAGGTAGAGGGACTAATGTGATGGTTGAGTGAAATGGAGATGAGAATAAGCTTGCATAGAAAGATAATATATGCTTACAAAGATGATGAATTCACCTAACATCACACTAGACAAATGGAGGAGACCATGTTGTCATTAAAGATAAGGTCATAGAGGTGGTTGAGTAGTAATGACTGTGAAAGTTTCCCCATACAAAGAGAATGACCAATTGAATAACTAACAGGGGAATTGTACCAAAAACATCCCCTTAAAATCATGAAGGGAGGAATGCAGGTTACGTATGTAGGACACTGTAAATATATCGAGGCAATGGAGAAGAAGATTGGGGAAGGAAAAATGAAACATGCATAGGATCAGAGAGTATGGAAAAACACATACACATAGAGCAGAGTAAGGATATAGGAAAAAGACACCCTAGAAATGGAGATGGAATCGAAGGAATCAAGAATGAAATAGAAGACGTAGTAGGAGAAAGGCTCAAATATATAAAACATAGTGCATAGGAGTGAATGTGTTGATTGAGAAAGAAAAGAATAGCTTTCTGGAATCAAATAGGAATCTTGTATGAGTTTTTGATGTTTAAACTAAATAGAGATGACGTGAATTCCCGAACTAGGTCAATAATGGGCTACAACTTGGTGCTTACTGGATAGAAACTGGAACTGGTTAGGGGAGGTCGCCGAGGGACTATTAAGAAGAGAAGGGAATCCCTCGTGCAGAGGAAATCCAATTGAGAAACCACCTAATAAACCTATAGAAACCCAAAGCTCAGTGGGAGGTGTAAATTGTTGCTATGTCAGAGGGAGAAGGAGAGTAATCTTCTTGGACCACTGCAGAATTGGAACCCTACCGATTCAATTTCCTCAGTGGTATCATGGCTTGGCACAAGGTTGGAATGTTGTAGGAACTAACTCTACAACAAGGCCTAAGGTTTGGAGGAAAGGTGTCCTCTCTCAGTCAGTTGGATTGGATTATTACCTTATAAGATAAGTTTTAATCTATACTGAAACTGATTATGAATGATTTATTTGAATGCTCATGAATAGAAAAATTGTATCATAGGACATATGAATGTATAAATCTAAGGGATTGTTTGTATACTTAACCTATGATATTGGAACTTGTAAGATGAGCTATGTTGTGATGTTTACTATTTCTTGGTTAAATGATAAAAATGAATAAATACAAACTCCTACTCGCTAGAATACTATATATATTCCCTTTTTAGAGAGCCTACAAAATCATGTGAGGATTTAACCTTAAGTTTGAAAGTTTGTAAGGGCTGCATAATCATCTTGATTTCTATAGATTCAAAATCAAAGTCTTGCACAACTCGAAAAATGGCTAAGTCCTTAGAGTGGATAGTTATGATTCTGTAAACCTTGTGTTGGTTAGAAAAGAACAACAATCGTTGATCTGAAGAGATCATGACCATTGATTGGTTGGTTGTTCGGAGTCACCGCTTCAGAGAGATCCCTCAAACTTCATAGAAAAGACTCAGAATTAGAGAGTCTGAAACAAAAGATTTTGTAATAAGGCCTTCGAAAGAAAATATCATGTGCTGTGAGAATAAATCAGAAGAAAAGACCCCTGAAGTCGAGCCAATGTCAATCATAGATATGGAAGTGGGAGGGATCAATCCCCATCCATTGATAATTATACATCCCACTTAGTAATTCATAAGGGTGAGAACTGACTGGGAGTGTCATAGAGAAGACATGTGTCAATAGTTGATTAGGTGACTAGATTGAGTGTGAGTCGAGATGGCCCAACGTTGAATATCTTCGGAGTAATCCTCCTATGGCTTAGGAAAGTGAGTCTGATATAGGTAACATATCGACTGTAGGTCAGGGTATGGAGAGATGGCACAGTATCCATTTTCCTTCCATGAGTCTTGTCTTATTTAAGGAATCCATTCATAATATCATGGATGATGTGGCATGCCATCGGGGCAGCATAAGTGAATTTAGAGTGACAAGAGTCACGCATCCATCATTGGATGAGTCAAGAGTGGTCAACGAGGATGGATAACCTTATACTTTTAATATATATCAACCATCTATCGGGATATCCAAACTTTCATATATGTTTGTCCATCAAGGAGAGGGGTGTATTCCTCGATACCTTCCTTTCGGAGTAGTGAAACTACTCAATTCATTCTAGCTCTGAATAGATGGCATCGAATGGGGATATTCTTCGATACTGTATCTGTTAGAGGTGTGTGATGAGGGTATTGGTAGAGAGTCTGAGCGATAATAGTGATCGACCTGTGTGGATCAAAATCTCCTAGTGGTTGGATTGACAGATGCCACATAGGTGCAACATTTTCTCCATGTCATATGGAAAGTTTGACAAGGTGTCACATGGTCACCACTTGTTAGTGGTATAGAGGTCTAACCCAAAGAAATTTTGAAGGCCATAACCTTTGATATGGAGCTCACTTTTGAGTGAAATTTCAACCGTTGGGAAGCTCTCGATGAGTAGAAGACAACGTATCTATCGAAGAGAGGATTTGAGATAGTTAAGAAAAGAGTAAATCATAATATCCCCACCTGTAGGGGTTGGGTGTGTTACAAAGTGGTATCATATAATAATTCAAACTCTAGGCTTCAATGGGTCACCAAGACCGATTAAGAATGTTTAAAAAAGATTTATGTTGTCTGGAATGCATGACTCATAATACTAATATGAAATGCTAATGGTGATTGTTGTTTCAACACATAGGAAAAATTGAAAAAGGCTCATATAAGTGAATGGTGGAGCACATCATGGATGACCTCTCACACCTCAGAGATAAAGAATATGATATTTGGAGGGATAGGGAAACTCCCAGTACAAATTTCATGGCCACTGTGAGGGGCCTAAAGGAATATAATGAAAGGATTATCAGAGCCCACGCTGAACAGGCATAGTTGAATGTAGTTCTATTGCAGAGTCTGTCCAAAATTCAAAAACATCTACTGCAAGATCCTCGCAATACATAATTACAACAATCAAAGAGGTTGAAAAACCATTTGGATTCCCAAAAGTATGGTCTGGCTCAGAGCGATGCGGGTGTTGGGTATGTGTTATATTATTTGCACAATTATCTCTAGTGTCATTCGGGTGTGCAGGGGGGTTTGAGGGGGGGTCGTTGGCTCCTATATGTATATTGTATTGTAAACAATGTATGATGTGAATGAATATAGAATATGTTGTTTTTCCTATTTTGGGTTTTCGGGGGAAAAATATCTCTGTAATGTGTGTATTTTCCATTGTATCTTTTTTCTTCGTTTTCGGAAAACATATTTGCAATAAATAATTGTATAAGGTTAAAATCTACATTTGGTATTAGATAAATTTTTGGCTTCAGGGGGATGCCTTTTTTGTCAAGAGTTTGGCTTGGGACTGTGATAATCCTTGTTACAGTGGGAGATCTACGATATTTATTCTTTAGGTGAAGAGAAATGGCAATTAGTTTGAAAATGGAGAACGAGAAGTTTAATGGGAAAAAGTTTGAGTTGTGGAAGCTAAAACTGGAAGATATCTTGGTGGAAAAATATCATTGGATCCAGCTACTACACCTAACACATGCATATCTGATGCATACACCCACCCTCACCTAGGGTCCATTGACCTCCCGGTCAAAGATATTCAATTTTCTTAGTCGTATTGACTCTTCGGGCCCCTGTTGAGCCCTCAATATCCCATACACAGGTCCTTTTCCTTCGAGTAGGTTCGAACAAGACCTGCAGGTATTTTCCTCTAAATCCACTTTACCTTTAAAATTCAATTCAGTTTCTAGCCCTATGTCTTGGGTGGAAACCACATATGACCTCAACTGGGACCAGGCGCCTGATAAAGTGCTCTACTTCGAGGCTCTGGAGCTTTGGGCTCCAATATTTTCAACACCCCAATACCTCAAATCCTTTGAGAAAATGGACTCACAAAGCATCAAATCCATGATGGAATCGACGATATACAAACCTCACTCAAATCAATGGCTTGCAGTGACTCCAAGAGTTCAGTCTTTGACCATTCTACCTGCTCCAACACCTTACACTTCTAGAGCATCGAACTAACCAAGGTAATATATGTCCTCCATGTGTCCACTCTGAATTGATGCCCAAGAGTGACTCCGACCCTTTGGGATTTTATGCACCTTCATGCTCCATGATGGACACTTTCCACAGAGTGCTCAACCTCTGGAGCTCTGGATCTTCTACCACCTGTCCTACCTCGAATCAATGACTAGAAACACTTCGGGCCTCTAGGCTTCAGAGGTTTCTGATACACCACACCTCGACTCTCCTGGAGCATCTATCCTCTAGTTCACACCTTACCTGCCACCACCTATACATTACGCCGACAACTACGATGTGATCTTCTTTTAGAGATTCAGTAAACTTGCAACACTTAACACCCGCTTCTTCCTGAATGGTCAGTTTTTTGAACCACCTTAATCTACTGACATGTTGTTTTGTGAATGAACTTCCTTGATTCAAATTCGGGCCTTAGGACTTCAGTATTCCCCACTCCTCTTCACTTCAAAATCCCAAATGGGCGAAGTCCAAAGGACTTCCATGACTATCCCTCTTGAAACTTCTTTGGATATAATGGTTGATGTATCCTACACCCAAATCCAATGGTGGGGACCTGGTTCCCGCTGTGTGCACTCCTTCTACAACTGGACTCCTAACCGATGATCCAGATCGTTCCATGCCACCGATCCAAGAGTGCATGTAGCTCTTCCTCCACCCTACTGTGCGGTCCTCTCGAAATTGGGATATTTTAAAATACTCAAAGGTTGTGGCCTTTGAACCTCCCTATGCAAGCCCGACCACTTGGTCACTACACTAGCATTCTTAGAAACGTTGTCTCTCCTGCGCTTGTCTACTTCGAGGTGATTCGACCCTCAAGTGCCTCCTTTGAAAACCTTAACCTATTTGGACTTAATAAAAGTTGTAAGTCTCTTACTCTATGCACTTGAACCCGCTATCTCTTCTGAGATTTGTTCCTCTGAGGGTTTATAGACCACAGGAACACTTCTTCTATAGTTCCTCCGAAAAGTTGGAAACTTCAAACTTAGAAAAATGTTTCTAGGTTTCTCCTATGCACTCCTTGCACTTGTTCACCTCGAGACTCTAGATGTCTATGAGAACCTTTCACACACTCCTTTCACTCCATTGGTTCACTGCTCAACACTTAGATCAGTGTTGTCCCTACACACACCTTGCATGAGACTTCTTCAATCTTCACTCTCCTCTAAGAAATTGTGCACTCCTTGCACGATTTCTGTGAAAATCCCCTCTATCTCTCCTGAGAGATAGAGTCATGTTAGTGACTCTCATCCTGTGCACTCCTTGTGGGAACTGTGCACTCCTTGCACAAAATCTCTGCAAAATTTCAAGTTATTTCCCCTCAGCTTCAGAGTCGAACTTGACTCGGCCTGCACACTCCTTGGGGAACTATGCACTCCTTGCACTGAATATTTCAATAAGAGAAACAATTGAAACTTATACAAACCTCATAGCTTTCCACACATAGCCATGAAAACATACTCATGCATATAAACACATAAAACAAAGAAAACATAAAGAAAACATCACAGGAACTCGAATGAACTCAGAAAATGAGAACACCATATAGAAACCAGATAAGTATATATAGGAAAAATTGTTTTTGTATTATCATTGAATGTATGTATAGATGTTTACAAAGGCTGGACTGCAAAAAAGTCTCAGCGCTTCCTCTCCTCTCTTTAGCTCTCTTATCCATCTCTCTCCCCCTTCTACCAATTCTCTCTCTCTCTTATGAATTTTGATACCTTGATATTTTACAAAAGAGGGGCTCATTGAGCCTATATTCCAACTCATCTAAGTCTCACTAATTATATTGAATTACATTCAATGTCCATTTAAATCTGAATCGGATCTAGATCCTATTAGTCTATCAGTCATTAAAGGCGACCTTATCTACATCCTATACAATGGCATTGATTTGGCTTTTCCAGCCTTACAACATTTAATTTCAATTAATTTTACATTTGAAATTTAAAAATGAGGGAAAAATGAGAGGGTTGGCACATGTCCCCTCCTTAAATTCACTTTGATGTGTTGGAATGTTGGTCCGCTACTGAGGTGGAGCGATGCTCTTGCATCAAACTCCACTGTTGGGAAATTCATGAGCTCCTGCTCACGAGATCCTCTAATTTTTTGTTGAAATCCCCCTGGATCCCAAACTTTCCCTTGGAATTTTCCACCTGCTCCATTGTTTCTCTGTTGTTGGTTCCCTACTGCTCTTGTAGGTCCTCCTTTGTTCAACCTCCTCCTGCTAACAACTTCTTGTGCTACTTCTAGCATAAATATTTTTATCTCCTTTATCACCTCTTCCAGCTGGTCTAATGGATGGTTCTTCTTCCTGTCATGTAGACTGCTCAGCTTCATTTTCTCCTTTTCATCAACTTCCAACCCGACTTGTTGGATTAGTTGACCTTGTGTATTGACCCTTCTCTTGAGGGCTTCCAATTCTTCACACAGATAAACAAAATTTATGCTATCTATTTCTCTCTCCTCTTCTGTAGATTCACCTTCTACAATCATCTCCTGCTCAACTTCTTGGCTGAAAATTTTGAGCCATTCGTCTGAATTCTCATCTCTTATTGTTTCTTGGGAACATTGAAATGTGTTCTCTTCCTCCTTCATGATAGTTTTTGTTGGTTTTCTCTTCTCTTCGTGCATACTTCTTTACTGGGTTTTATCCTTAGAAATGGGTAGATCAACTTGATCCCCCATGTCATCTTCATCTCCTATGTCACTAGTTGACCACTCTACAGCAGGCTCTCGTTCTGCAGTTTCATCACTAAGTTATTGCTCAACTTCCTCCTTTGACAAAATATCTTTTGCCATTTCTCCTGTCGGTACAACTCCAACTTCTTCTAGCTGCTCCTCTGCTGGTTGGTATTCTCCTCCACCTGTTTCCAACCTGAACGGTTGGATGTGTCAACTTTGCACTATCACCCTTCTCTCCAAGGATTCCAATTCCTTATATAGTTCAACAAAGTACATGTTTTTTGCTTCCTCTTCTGCTGCAAGCTTCAGTGTTGCAGTCATATTTTGTTCAGCTTCCCGGCTAAAATTTTTGAGCCATTATTCAAAATGCTCTTTTTCTTCTGCTACTACTTAGGAAGATTCTTATGTCTTATCTTTCTCCTCTTTTATAAAAGTCACAATTGGTTGCATTTCTTCTGTTGTTACATTTGTAAGACACACTTTGGCCTAAACTGAGTTATGTGGAAGAAATATCTCAATTCCCCCAATGATCAGAATGCTCCTTTGATCCTCCTCCATGAGCTCTCCTTGCTGATATGAACTCTCTACTAAGTTCATCTCTTCTCCCTTACCAACATGGAAAATTAAGATTTCATTCCTGCCCACCTGAAAGTCTATGAGATCAACGAATCTTATCTCATTGCACACTTAGAAACTTGGAAGGTCACCACTACCCTCCTGGCAGTTTACGAGATATCTAACCGATCTCATATCCTCCTCATCTCTGAGGCTCTTTCTAACTTCTGGGTCACATATGTGAATGTTACACGTCAAAATTACTCACTTCGATAGTGTCGTAAGTGTTGTCATTACAAGTGTCGCAAGTGTCACATTTTGCTCACAAGTGTCGCAAGTGTCAGGGAAGCACATTGCCATGATGCCTATGTAATGCCTATCAATGACATCAGGAGGACACTTGGCACATGTCAAACACTTGATTTGGAAGAGGAGGAAAGTTTAACTGGGCTCATGAACCTTTTTCCATCTGAAAACAATAAAAAAACTAAGTTTTTGGAGGAGAGCGCTCCCCTATACCTCTTCTGGGAGTGTTGGCGCCCCCCCTTACATTGTCTGGGAGTGGTATAAAGCTCCTTTGGACCTTCTAGGGAGAACTGGTGTCTTTAGGAGTGCTGGTGCCCCCCTTAAGTCTATTGGGGAGTGCTACAACACTCTAATGGCCCTTTTGAGGGAGCGCTGCCTATTCTGGGCAGTAGTTAAGTTGTTGAGATGAATGGGGAAAGGATCCTTTCATTCTTGGAAGGCAGTTGGATTCGAATCCCTAGTCCAGCCATGATCTTAGGGAATATCCTCAGCTAAAGGAGGAAAATCCTCAACTTCCCCAAGGATATCTCAAGTGGTTAAAGCCTCTCCAAGGCTATATAAGCAAGCTTTCTCATGGTGAAAGGGAGGACTGAAAAGGGGGAATCACACCAAACTTATGATCTTATAAGTGGTGCTGGAATAGAGATATTTTGGAAGCAAGAGACCTATGATCTCATAGGGAGAAATCGGTGAAGTTGTCATCATTCGGATCGTGGATCTTTTGAGTAAGGGGTAGACAAGGAGGACTTGACGAAACTGCTGCAATTCATCTATGGCTGTAAGTAATGTTTTGTCCTCATTAATATAATTTTCTTGGCCTCTTTCTTTCTAATTCGTGTTCAATATCACATGAATTTGTCTCTTTAGTAGATATACCTATTTCGGACTAATCTCGATAGAGTAGGAAGTAGTCATACTTTGTTTGTCTACAGGACTTATTAAGGAGCGAAAGATTGGAGCTCACCTCGGAGCGTGCAGGGACAAACGTCGGTAAAAGGTACTTCTTTTCTCCTTCCTCCTCACACAATTGTCCACCTAGATCTAAAAGGAAGTCAGTGACCATAATAAGCACTTTCTGTCTTAGAGTTAAGAGTCTAGCTCTTTGAGGAGATCTACCTGTCCGCAGGGAGATTTTCCTTCAACAGAAATTGGCGACTCCACTGGGGAATCGAATCAAAACTTTTGGTTTTGATTTTTCCTCATAGACCTTGTCTTAAAATTTGATTGTTTTCAGAACTTGTTCACCCCTTCATATCTGATTGCACTTGCTGATTGACTCTTCACCCCATCACATTTAGCTTGATTGCAAAAATTCCATTGAAATTTATGGTTTTTTGGCTTGTTTTCTGAGCTTTAGGACTCCAGCGCTCTCTTGCCTTGTTATCAAGGCACCAACGCTCGCTTAAGTTGTTGGACAGAGTGTTATAACTCCCTGGTGTCCCTTACACCAGAGCGCCAACCCTTTTTTGCACAAAATCTCTTCAAAAATTGCAATTTTTGTAGGTCTAAACCCTGTTTTTTCCACTTGCTGAGCTTCTTTGAGATTCAGTGATTCTTCCTTTGACCTTTGACATGTTTCCTCCTGAGAAGTAAACACCTTTTTTTTCATATTTTATGCCCTTCTTCCTTATTTTTGAGTTTTTGTTGTTGAGAGCTTGATATCAATCCGCTGCTTTTTTCTCTCCTATTCGACTGAGCGGGAACTCCCGTGAAGGACATCTGAAGTCTGTGACTCTTCTCACTTAGTTTTTTTGAGGTCATTGTTCTTTGAGCACCTCATTTTTGTGTGAATTGTTTGATTTTGCTTTGTTATTTTTGTTCTCTATTTGCTTCTTGTTTTAATCACAACAAGAGGGTGTGTGTTGTGTGTGTGAAATCTGATCATACTAGTATGAATCTCCTTGATCTGAAAAGGTAGTTGATAGGAGAAGTTTTGCATTGAATTAGTCATCATTCGCAAACAAACAAAAAAGATACATTTTAGTGATTGATTTGCATATTAGAAGGCGTTTTTGAAAATGTTTTAGCATTGCATTGGATTCGATTGAGAACCAATTGTTTGAGGATGTTTCATATTAGTGTTTGAAAGTGACAACGACTCCTTCTCTTTCCCTTAAATAGGCGTTCATTGAAAATAAACGAATGCTTATCATCTTTCATGCATCTTTTTGGGCATTGAGTCATCATTCCATTAGTTTCACTTCCGTGCACCCTTTGAGTAAAGAACATCTATAAAACAAATGCTAATTAAAAACTATCTAGAACATTTTTGTTTTTAGGATCTTCCACCAACAGTAGACTAGGGTTAGCACTTTGGATTAGGCTNTGAGTACAACTCTCCAAAGTTTTCAAAAAAACCATTAGCATCCTGAGTTAGGGAGAGTCAAATCCAATTGTCGTATTGGTTTTCTGGGATCCCCCTCTCACACAGGGGTTATGCACGAGGTCGCATTTAGGCGAATTATGGAGATTATCCCTCCATGGTTAAATTGTTTGTAGTGGTCAGATCGTATATTGGGGGTCACTTGAATGTATACCCATGATTATGTGTGGGATCCTTTAGGTTTTATTTCAGACTTGTTATCCTACCCATACGTTCCAGATCGGACTATTGACTGTACCCGCCTAGGGACTCACTACGAATTGGTATCTTTAGTTTCCATAATCTTTAGGTACTTACACAAGGTGACGGTAAAGGGAAGTCTCACTGTACCTGGAACAGACATTGGTCAAACTCACTCGGGCTCCTTGGAGGGTAAATCTACAATTACTGCGTGGAAGCTTGCACCAAGGTGAAAGTTCGTTAAGCAGGTCGCCATTGTAACTTTTCCACCATATCCTAGGCCCTTCTCGACTTGATCACACGACGTTGGATTTCATCACCAACTAGTACGGTCATTGAGAGAAGTTTTGTCTGCTTGGTTGATTCCTAGATTTTATTAGCGTATGTTGTTTCTTTTTGTTAGTTGGCCCTAGATTTTCAGTGTGTTCTATTATTCTCCACAATTGATCCCATAGACGACAAAGGTCTTCGACGATCACGTAGGATGCAAGGGTTGCCTCCGGAAGGCTATCAACCCTTAACTCCTAACCCTCCAGAAGACAACTACCATAGAGAGGTAGAAAATCCATCTGACGCTGTAAGTGCTATTGCTCCCCCGTTAGATAACCCAGAAGACTCTTTGGACACGGTTGAAAATCCCACCACACCTGTGTCGGTAACTCCCCTCGAACCACTTTTGGTTAGTTTAGACTCCCTTGGGAACGTCATAGACAAAGAAGTCCCACGATTACCAGAGAGGATCTTTACCAAAACATATATGGGATCCACGGAACCAATATTTGGTGACAAGTATAGGAATCCTGTTCGTCCTAGTTCCACAGTAGAAACCAATCCCACACCTACTTGTTCTGTATGGAGGAATTCATCGGGACGTGATATCTATGAACATTTTGAATCTATTCGACAACCCTTTTATCCTCATGACCCTCCTAGTGAAGCATGGCCTTCCGGTCAAACCATGACTCACCTAGTCGATCAGGTTATTCAACCTACTGCTACACCAACACAAGTCCATCCTAATGCTGGACTCATCACCTATACTCATCCCCAAAGAACTTTAATCTCTATCCTTGTTTCTACAAGTTTTTACTCTACAGCTCTGCATGTTCCACACGATCCTGCTGGGACATCTTCTCACCCGAGAACACAGACCCCTGTTGGCCAAACATAACGGGCTGGAGGGAAACCACCATCTAGCATACCTTTCTCTTTTGGAGGACTACCTTTCCATGGTGGGCCTACCCCCCCCGGGGACAACCCCTTTTTCATGCTCCTCCTAGAGGGAAACCTTCATTTGTCAGTCACACTCCGGTCGTAAATCCACCACTGGCAGGGGGGCAACCCTCGTTTGCTGGAAACCCTTCACAATCTTGGGGAATATCTTCAGGAGGAACTTTTACTCAACCCCACATTGGGGGGAACTTGTATAATAACCCACTAGGAGGAGTATCCAATTCTGTCCCTTTCGGAACATCTTACGGGCAATCTTATCTGGGCGGCATTCAAAATACCACCTAGAGTTCTCCAGGACCACAATATTATCCTCCTCATGGACCTCATGTGTATCTGCCTATGGGATCTACTCCTTACCATTCTCAAGGCCAAAATGTTTATCCTCCTCACGGGCAAATAAATCACCCGGCCTATAATGTTCAGAACCCACCAGGTTATGCCAATGTTTCTCATACACCATTGAATCCTTCTTATCCTGGCTAGCAACAACCGTATGAAGGAGGACCTACTAGTTACAACTATTCACCTAACCCAGTCTATGGTCCTACTGGTGTTCCTATGCCACACCAGTATCATTCACACATTAACTGACAGCTACCTTTCCTTGCGACTCTGGATCTCCCAGACTTGTCTCGGTTAACTAATTATCCTATTTCTCATTCACCGGTTTGGCCAGTCATTCGAGCTAAGCTTCCTTTTGATATTCCAAAATTTGACGGAAACCCTGGTGAAGATCCAAACAACCATGTGATGAGTTTCCATTTGTGGTGTTCATCAAACTCCCTCATGGATGATTCTATACGTTTGCGTCTTTTCCAGCGAACACTTACCGGTTCAGCAACAAAGTGGTATATTGAACTACCACATGCTTCTTTTCATGATTTCAATTCCCTTGCCATGTCTTTCCTCACACACTTTCAACTTCCTATTCGCTACGAGACGGGTACTGAACTCTTGACCTCCATTCGTCAAACTAACTCTGTGCATATCTCTGACCATATTCATGAGTGGAGGTGATGACGAAGGATGATCAAGGTAGTCATTCCTGACATGCTCTTGGCGGAATGGTTTACTAAATCATTGTTACCCCCGATCGCTTGTAATGTCGCTATGGGTGGTGTGGTCATAGAGGAACAAGCCATTGCTTGGGCTCAGTATTTAGATTTGGTTTATTCCCAATCTGGTACTTCGTATGATTTGCTTCTGAATGTTGCTCGAGCTAATACCGATCCTTCTAAACCATCATCCTCATCTCATGCGGATGGTGTTATTGGTTCCGTCAAAACTCAACCTTTTTCCAAATAAACTAGACCCT
>JZKD02S0398398.1:225813-239636 GCA_000966675.3 Picea glauca | reverse complement strand
ACCTCCACTATTATCACTATGGGCCCTCTAGGCCCCCCCACTACCTCTCTAGCTACCTTACATATTGCATCTTCAATGCTAGCCTCTCCATTTCTTCTTTGATTTCACTCAGCTCCTTGTCAATTTTTTCTTTATTTTCCGTTGGTGGTCTTTTCTTCAACCATGCTTATGGCCTTCAGTAGCCATCTCTCTTCCTTCAAGATCAAAATTGGTTCTTCTGGCTCAACCCACCTAGATTTATACCATTTTTTGCACACCTTGCAACAATATTTATAGAGAATTGCACTCTGTCTTCTCCTTCTCCTCCTTTTCCTACTATCTATAAATAAAAAAAATTCTCTGATACCATTTGATAAAGACCCCCACCCTCACCTGGGGTCCACTGACCTCTCGGTCAAGGATATTCAATTTGTTGAGTCGGATTGACTCTATAGGCCTCTTTTGAGCCCTCAATATCCCATATATAGGTTTGTTTCCTTCGAGCAGGTCCGAACAAGACCTGCAAACATTTTCCTCTAAACCTCCTTTACCTTTAAAATTGAATTCGGGATCTAGTCCTCTGTCTCGGGCAGAAACGACATATGACCTTGGATGGGACCAGGCACCTGATAAAGCACTCTACTTCGGGGCTCCGGAGCTTCAGGCTCTGGGATTTTCAACACCTCAATACCTCAAATCCTCCGAACACATAGACTCACAGAGCATTGAATCCACAATAGGATCGACAGTCTACAAATATTGCTCAAATCAGTGTCTCACAGTGACTCCGGGAGTTTGGGATTTGACCATTCTGCCCGCTCCAACACATTACACTTCCAAAGAACCAAACTAACAAAGGTAATATCCACCCTCCATGTTTCCATTGTGAATCGACAGCCAAGAGTGACTCTGTTCCTTCAAGAGTCTATTTACCTTCACGCTCCATGCTGCACACTTTCCTCAGAGTGCTCGACCTATGGATCTTTGGATATGTTTCCACCTTTCGGGCTTTCGAGCTTCAGAGGTTTCCGATACATGACACCTCAAATCTTCCGAAGCATCTATCCTCGGGTCCAAACCTTACCTGCCACCATGTGTAACTTACGTCGATGGCTACGATGTGATCTGCTTTTGAATATTTGAGAAACATGCAACACTTATCACCCGCTTCTTCCTGAATGGTTAGTTCTTCGAACAACCATAATCCACTAACATGTTGTTTCGCCAATGAACTGCCTCGATTCGAATTTGAGCCTCCGGACTTCAGCAGTCCCCGCTCCTTTTCACTTCGAAATCCTAAATGCAATAAGTCGGAAGGACTTCCATGACTATCCCTCATTTATATTCTCCTGATCTAACGATTGTTGTAGCCTGCACCTAGATCCAATGATGGGGACCTGGTTCCCTCTATGCGCACTCCTTCTCTAGCTGTACTCCTAACTGGTGATCCAAATCGTTCCACTCCACCAATCCAATGATACTTGTAGATCTTCCTCCACACTACTGTGTGCTCCTTCCAAACTTGGGATATTTCAAAATACTCAAAGGTTGCATCCTTTGAACCACCCTGAGCAAGCCCGAACACTTGGTCACTACATCACCATTCTTAGAAACATTATCTCTCCTGCTCTTGTCTACTCTGAGGTGATTCGACCCTTATTTCCTCCTCTGAAAACCTTAACATGTTTAGACTTAGGAAAAGTTATAAGTATATTCCTTTGTGCACTTGAATCCTCTGTCTCTTCTAAGCTTTGTTCCTCCAAGGGTTTATAGACCTCAGGCTCACTTCCTCTGCGGTTCCTATGAACACTTGGAAAATTCAATCTTAGAAGCATATTTCTAGGTTCCTCCTATGCACTCCTTGCAAATTTTCACCTAGAGACTCTGGAGGTCTCTGAGAACCTTTCACGCACTCCTTGCACTTGATTGGTTCACTCCTCAACACTTATCTCAGTGTTGGCCCTATGCACTCCTTGCACGATAATTATTCAAATTTCACTCTCCTTTGAGCAACTGTGCACTCCTTGCACTCTTTCTGTGAAACTCCCCTCTATCTCTCTTGATATTTAGAGTCTTGACAGTGATGATCGACCTGCATACTCCTGGTGGGAACTATGCACTCCTTAAATCTTTGCAAAATTTCAAGTTATTTCACCTTAGCTTCATAGTTGAACTTGACTCGACCTGTTCACTCTTTGCGGGCACTGTGCACTTCTTTCACTGAATCTTTCTAGAAGAGAAACAATCGAAAATTATAGAAACCTCACAGGTTTCCACCCATAGCCATGAAAACATACTCATGCATATAAATACATAAAACTGAGAAAACAAAAAGGAAATATCACAAGCACTTGAATGAACTCAGAAAATGAGGACACCATTCAAAAACCAGATAAGTATAGATGGGAAAAATTTATTTTGTATTATCTCTGAATGTTTGTACAAATGTTTATAAAGGCTGGACTGCAACAGATTCTCAATGCTTCCTCTCCTCTCTTGAGCTATCGTTTACAACTCACTTCCCCTTTTACCATCTCTCTCTTTCTCTCTCTCTCTCTTATGAATTTTGATACCTTGATCTTTTACAAAAGAGGGGCTCATTGATCCTATCCTCCAACTCATCTAAATCTCACTAATTACATTGAATTACATTCAATGGCCATCTAGATCCAAATCGGATATAGATCCCATCATCCTGTCATCCATTAAAGGTGACCTTATCTATAGCTTGTACAAAGGAATTGATTTGGCTCTTTTGTCCTTACATCATTTAATTGCATTTAATTTTACATTTGAAATTTAAAAATGAGGGAAAAATGAGAGGGTTGGTGCCTCTCCCATCCTTGAATTTTCTTAAACGTGCTAGAATGCTAGCACACTAATAAGGTGGAGCAATGCTCCTTCATCAATATCATGAGGCATGGTTGGTTGACTCAGGCGCATTTTTTCATATGACTCCCCATAGAGAGTAGTTTTGTGAATATGAAATGTATGGTGGAGGTAATGTTTTCTTAGGTGATGAATTGACAACCAGAATCATAGGTCGAGGAAAATTCAAGTTGAAGCTCATAGATGGAAGGATTGGAACACTACCTGGTGTTCTAAACATCCCAGGATTGGCCAAAAAATTGATTTATGTAAGAAAAATGGACAATGCAGGGGTAAAAACTATATTTGAAAGGGAAACCTGCATGATGGTTCGAGGATAAATGGTGTTTTTGAAGGGATTGTTGGAAATGGTTTTATGTTGTTGGAATTGATGTCAAGAATATCAGTATGGTATTTTCATTATATTTCTTTGAGATCCTAAATCTCAGAAGAGATAATGTATTAGGTTGCGTAAAAGACCAACACAAGGTGTAGAGGAATATTGTATAAAACTAAAGCTCTGAAGAGATATCCTTCTGATTAGATAAAGAAAATGCATAAAGGATTGCATTGACACAAATCTCTGAAGAATAATTTCAATCAAATCTCACAAGAGATGGTACATTTGAAGTAACAGAGGAGACATAGTTTTGTGAGTGAACAAATCCTTTTGTAAAGGATTGAGTTACAGGAGCCGTTAATTCGTAGTTTGAGAAAATCCATGATCAAGGTGAATTCATATGTTGGGAAGGATTAAATATCAACCATTTGATTAGTATTATGGACCATTGGATCAAGTAGTGGATAAATTACTTCGACAATTTTCCACGTTGCCACTTCAGCGATTACTAGAGACAAAGAAGAAAGCATGAAATCTCAAACTATATGGGCTAACAGCCTATATGGGTGTAATGTGAAATGAGTCAAATTAAGGCATCTAACATATCATATTAGTCAGATATGTTTAATGCATCTAAATCAAAGAAGAAACAATAGCGTATGTCTATTGAAAAAAAAATGCTTGAGCACTTATTCATTAGACATATGTTCTTGTTTCTTCTTTTCTTTATTGAGAACTATAATGTGCAATGAGTCAAATTATTGGCTGCCATAAATATGGGTTGACCTAGAAACTAGTTCCAATTAAGAATATGATTCTTAATTAAAAGAGATTGAAAAAAGAACCAAGTTCACCCAATAAACTTAAAGGATAATAGTAAAAGAAGAAATTTGTTATTAAAATAACACAGTTGTTAATAAATAAAAGGATTTGTTGGTTCATAATTAAAAGGAACAATGGTTCAAATGTCATACCTTATGGGATACTATATAAACAAATAGGTATGGTGAAACAAAAGTGTCTCTATAGTCCATATCAGAAGATTAAAAGAAGAAGCAGAGTACAAGAAGGAAAGACGAAGATACTTATGCAGTGAGGGAAGAAGGGAGGAGCAAGGAAGGATTCATATCCTTTACAAAGTAATGTGTGAAAACAAGGGAGTTGGTGCTTCCTGGGGTTGGTGCCATAAAAAAAAAGAAGTTGGTGCTTCCTAGGGTTGGTGCCCTAAACAAGGGAGTTGGTTCTTCCTAGGTTTGGTGCCCTAAAGAAGGGAATTTGTGTCTAAGAGTTGGTTCTCTAAAGAATATTGGTGTCCTTCAGAAACACAAGATTATTCTTTATAAAATTTGTAATTCTTCTTGAAGTATACTTATATAGTTAATTGTTTAAATAAAAATTTCATTGTTGATCAATAGTGATGATAATTAGAATAACAAATTAATTACTAATTGTTTAAAAATGTAATACTGATTCACCCCCCCTCCTAATATTTACAACAATTGGTATTAGAGCGAGTCCCTTCATCACAATCTAATAACTGGAAGGTAGATCATGAAATAAATGGATCGACAAGAGGGGATGTCTTCCAACAAAGAACCATTGTTTAAGGGAGATGATTATGCATTCTAGAAAATAAGAATGGAAATCTAGTTGTTTGATCTTGGTTTTGATGTTTGGAAATTTGTAGTAGATGGTTAAAGTGCATGAGCTAATCCACCCACAGATACTGCAATAACGAATATTTTCAATGACAACTCAAGAGTAGTAAATTTCATTCTAGGAGGATTAACAAATCCTATAGTTGTATAGTTAATGCATTGTGATTCAGCTAAAGAGATATGGGAAAAACTTGAGGTTATATATGAAGGAGATAGAAAAGTCAAGGAATCCAAACTACAAATCTACAGATCTTAGTTTGAAAATTTGAAGATGAAAGAAGAGAACATTTTTTAATCCCTTCATAGGGTATATCAGGTAGTTAACTCAATCAGAGCAACATGAGAAGAACTTTAATTCAAACCTATTCCAAAAAATATCTTAAGGTCATTCTGTATGAGGTATAATGTCGAGATTTCCACAATTGAACATAGACCAGAACTTGACAAACTCACAGTAGATCAGCTCCATGGAATTCTTACATCATATGAGATGATAATAGGGAATGAAAAAACATGAATAGAAGAAACATCCTTTAATGAATATAAAGCAAAGAATAAACAATAACATATGTCTAATGAAAATCAATCAGACATAGCATATGTAGAAGACACCAACTTTATAAAGAAAATCTAGAAAGGATTTGGAAAATATAAAGTAAAGTTACCCTTCAAATGTTTCAACTTTGGCAGAATAAGACACTTTGTTAGCAAATTTGCCTATCTCAAGCAGGAGGATAACGATGATGAACAAGCCCACAACCAAAAAAACCAATACAAGAATAAATTTTATAAGAAAAAGAAAAACTTCTACTCCAAAGAAGACATCATCTCTTTAGACATCAGTGAAGATGATGATTTAGAGATTCTATTTATGGGAATGAACACTCAAAATAATAATATAGATAATGAATAAAACTCTGAAAGTGAAGGTGAAGTATATCTAGAAGAAGAACTGGTTAGTTCTCTAGAGGAACTAAGAAAGTATAAAAATAAGAACAAGCT
The DNA here is from genome assembly GCA_000966675.3 of Picea glauca. Classification (NCBI taxonomy): domain Eukaryota; kingdom Viridiplantae; phylum Streptophyta; class Pinopsida; order Pinales; family Pinaceae; genus Picea; species Picea glauca. The sequence continues at coordinate 233,789 of JZKD02S0398398.1, read as the reverse complement.
ACTTAGGGAACAACTTCAATAATTTGAAGAATCGCATCAATCAAGAGAAACAGATGCATCAAGAACCATCAAAGAATTAGAGTAGATCATCAGTGATTTGAAGTCCCAGCTCTTGGAAGATAAAATAATTGAATAAGTCATTTTAAAACAACTCAATGATAGAGAAGAAGTACATGAGAAGCTAGAAGTTGAGATTGAGTTACTAAAAGGTGAATTTGAAAAATAAAATAATGGATCAAAATTTGAAAATAGTTCAAAATATTGGATGAAATTATCAGTAGTTAGAGGTCACCAAACAACAAGATTGGTTTGAGATATACCCAACACTCAACCTCTATGTCACAAGGATCATTCAAAAGGCCAATCAGTTATGCATATTCTCTAAAAGACTCCTTAAGAAGAGAAGATAATAAGGAAAAGATGATAACATTGAAAAATGTTCCACATAAACAAAAATAAACCTTCCCTACTAAAGTAAAAGATGACACGAAGAATACAATCACCAGAAGGAATCCCCCCAATAAATATCTATTTATTGGATATTGTTACTCTTCCAATAATTTTGGACATAAGCCGGTACACTGCAAAGTTTATGGACAATACAATCATAAAAATCTCCAAAGATGTAAGAACAATAAGTACCATACAGAGAAGAGAATCTATAACTCATTTTCTCATTTGAAAAACTTCAATATTGAATTCCAAAAATGAAATGATTATGGCCATAAGGCCACTAAATGTAGATTGTCAAAATATTCCATGAAGGCAAGTATCTCTGGCATTAAGGAAAATTGTAAGAAGATATGGATAAGAAAAGCTAAAATACAAAGGAAGAAAAATGATGAAGATATTGCACCTAAATTTGATAAAATTGAGAATAGGAGTATAATGGATGAAGTGTCTAATAAAGTATATGAAAATCCGAGTTATGCATATAAAGTAGATCAAGATCAAGACAAGAAAAATCCTAAAGAAAAATATGACACAATTATAGAACTTGATAATGCCATGCAAGTAGATTATCCATTACCCAACAAATGGAAAATGCAAAAAGAAAATTCTCAAAACAATGATAAAGAATCTTATGGTGCATAAACCAACGATGATGATGATGAACCTTCCATAGGAGATCAAGCAGAAGAATTAAGCGATGATGATCTTGGAAATTTTCAAACATTGTTTTGACGATCTACTAAAACTCCTCCTCATAATATATATATATATATATATATATATATAAACAAAATAAAGGAAGGATGAATTAGGTAAGACTTAATATTGTTCCTATTGATACCCCTATGAGTATTGAAACACAGAAAAATGAAGAGGCTCTTAGATTACAAATGAATAAATAGATAACTAGCATCATCGAAAGCATCATGGTTTGATGGTATAACTCTATGCAGGATATGACATGGTTTGTTGTAGGTCTTAATATTCCCAGGAGAGTGTCGATTATGTATTCTCTCAGTGAAGTTATGTGAATGGTTTCTGAGGAAGATCTGTCATAGTACATGGCTAGTACATATTCAAGAATCGTTATAGAAATAGCATGTTATTCTTGAGTAGTTGATCTATGTTCCAATTGAGAATTAGTATTTGAAGCAAAAGAGAATTGTAGTGATAGCATATTGTTCATCTTCCAGAGAAGATAGGGGGGATTTATTCTTCTTCCCATGATTGGTTGTAGAAACATGAATCCATGGGGAGAGATTCATAGATAGGGTGTGAATCACCTTAGGCGGAGTATCACCCTAAAAGGAAGCATACCCTTTTTTTATTGTTGTCAAAGGGGGAGAATGATCAGTAAAATCCAGTTAATATTGAAAAAAGGGTTTTACTTTTTTGGCATCAATACCAAAGGGGGAGAATGTTGGAAATGTTATTATGTTGTTTTCATTGATGTCAAGAATATCAATATGGTATTGTAATTATATGTCTTTGAGATCCTAAATATCAGGAGAGATACCATAGTAGGTTGCATAGAAGACACAATGCAAGGTGCAGAGGAATCCTTTTTAAACCTAAAGCCAAGAAGAGATAACGTTCTGATTAGATAAAGACAGTGCATAAAGGATCAAATTAACACAAAGATGAGAAGGAAGAACATTAATCAAAGCTCAAAAGAGATGGCACATTTGAAGTAACATAGGATACATAGTTATGGAAGTGAAGAAATCCTTTTGTAAAGGATTGAGTTACAGGAGTTGTTCATTCTTCCTTCATGACAATCCATGATCGTTAAATTGAGGTGAAGTCAAAGGTTGGGAAGTATTAAATCTYAATCGTTAGATTAGAAATGTGGACCATTGGATCAAGTAGTGGATAAATTACTTTGCCACTTCAACGATTACTGGAGACAAGGAAAAACCACAAAATCCCAAAGTCACGAAATAACACCTACCATCGATTAGGAAGGATATTCAAATGGTTTCCCATCCTCTGGATAAGATATAATCTAGAGTTAAGCATTGACCATTGATTTGGAATGGAAATGTTGAACCATCAAATCAAACTAAAGGAAATAAGGTGGTCAACTATGGCGCTAACCACTTCGGAGAAAAGGAGTCTGAAACATGTAAGTTTACCCGAAGGCCGAAGCCCCAAAGTCATGAACTCTCGTCGATCATAGGATCAGAGGAAGAGAAAAGAAATCTTGTCAACCATTGATCTGGAATGAATATTGAAACCGTGAGATCGTGCTAAAAGGAAGAATGTGGTAAAATCCATCATTGACCTACTCTGGTGATAATAAGCTCAGATAAACCAAGAAATCTCGAACACCAGAGCCCTGGAGTTAATAAAAGTCTTTGATCAAGACAAGGAAAGATCTACGGTGATAGATTTATTCGACACTTCAAAAATTCAGGAGTATTAGATCGAAGTCTCAAAAGTGCCATATTCTTGAAGCAACGACAACCGTCAGATCAATAAGAAACTTCATATGAGCCTATGACTGTTAGATCTAGGAGGAATACATGTGACACATCAGTAGGCCCACATCAATAGGACCATGCCAGTTGTTATCACATGTTAATTTGCATAAATTTTTCCAAAGCATCTTGTCCTTGTGCTATCTTTTCGTTCAGATTTTAAAACTTTTTCACTAGCTCCGTCAAGCTCCCATCACCTAAACTCTTCACTCGACTGGTCATCCAAAATATTCATGTCCTCCATGAGTCAAATATTGGAAAATATCCCAAACCTATAATTAGTCTTAATGCTTATCTAAATCCCTTGGTTCCATCACTTCATTCATTTTTACCCTTAATCATATTGTCATTGAAAATTAAAAATATTCCTTTTATTAAGCTTAAGCACCCTTATCATATCCGCAAAGTCATGTGATAATCCTCATACACCCAAAGTCCTTAGAAAATAGAAAAAGGGTTTATTATTATTAATATAAATATTTTTATATTAAAATATTTATATTAATATTTGATCCAATATTTAATTTATGGCATCACGTCAAATCATGGGCACGAATCTCAATTTATAATGTGGAAAAGTCAGAGGATGGATGGAGGGTACACATACATAACAGGTTGAGAATTAGTGCAGAGGTTATATATGTGAAGGCAAGCTGATATGTAAACAGATGGTTTTTGGTCGGGGAGATGTGTCCTTATGTGGTGAATATCGGTGGTGAAAGTGGTGTGGAGTAAACCACTCCATCCCAAGCCTGATATAATAAATGTAACCATTTATCATATGGATTGTGTGAGACATTTTTTCAGGAGTATGTTTCAATAATAATTATGGAATTTCCAATAAATGAAATTCTTCCTCACGGTAAAATGTTTTACAGAGGTAAAATTCATATTTTACAAATTAAAGAGATTAATGTTTATTTCCATGGAAAATAATTAAATGGGAAGATGCACCCAAAAGGAAGACTTGGATAGTTTTTTATCCAAAGGTTTTACAGAAGTAAAAGAAGAAGATTAAAAGTATTTAGCCAAAGATGGTAACCAAGACATGGTTTTCAAAACCATGGGAAACAAACCAGTCAATGGTTTTCATAGTGAAACAGTAAATTGGAAAAAACAATACATAGTAAATGTTTTTCACAGTAAAATGGCAAATTTGGAAAAACAAGACATGGTTTTCAAAACTATGGGAAGCAAGCAATAAATGGTTTTAAAAACAACGAGCATGAATTAAATTATGGAAATTTAATTCTACAGGATAGAAAAATATTTGGGAATTATTTGTATTCAAACATATTATTCCCAAATATGTAATGAGAATCTGGATAAATGGAATTAGATTTGAAACAATATAAGTGACATTTCAAAGAGAATGTGCAAAGGAAGGATATGAAGTGTCAGAGGAATCGAAAGTTGGATCATGAAAAGTTTTTTCTGAAAACAGTTATTTGTAATCATTGTACTCAGTTTTAGAAGCTGAAACGTTTCAGTTCAGCTATTGTAATCAGTTTCTAACTAAAGGAACTCGAAGTTGTATAAATGATAGAGGTTATGAATGTATTAGTGTGGGAAGAAGCGCAAGGGAAAAAATTCTAGTTGTTCTGAACTCCATTGTAATTTTCTGGAGCTGAATTGAATATATATGAAGAAGCTTTGAAGTCTCTATGAAAAGATTCTAATGGTGGTGATATGAGTTTTTTCTTCTCTCATTGTATGTATTTATTGTTTTATTTTATTCCATTTACATTGTCTTCTGTTTAAATTGGATAGTCAAAGGCCCATAATTCATCTTGTGATGCTCTCAGTTGAAGAAATTTAAACTGTGTGTATTTCTTCCTAACTAATTCAGAATTCATTTCAGTGATGCTCTAATGCAGTTATTTGTGTTCTCCTTCTTTCTACACTCTACTTAAACACAATATACAACTCAGATTCATTACCTCATTTATCCTTTATCCTCTAGAGAGTTCTACTGGTCAGTCATTGTTTTCATTCAATTTCAAAATTTTGATTCCATAGCCCTAAGTGTCCCTCCCCTTCCTTACCGACAACTGTATAAAAAAAAACCAAAACAAACTAAATATAGCCACTGATTGCCAAAGAAATATCAAGTGACACGAGAGAGCCCTATCCGAGTTGAGTAGGCTAGTGCCCATCTCTAAAGTAGGTTAAAACAGTTACCTCCTTCATTTTTCTATAAGTCTGAAAACATTTATAGAGTTATAACACCAACAATAAATGGCACATGGCCTAATCAGATGATGACAAGTGTCAAAAAACATATGGAACATAAGGTCTGTGAAAGTCACAAATCAAGGTGACACATAGCATCCACTCAGCCATTCCCACGTCAATAGTGACGTTAGTAAGCCACTTCACTTCGGGACTACATGGACTGTGAGAATGTCCAGCTTCTCCTACTAGCAAATATACCCGAAGCGTCAAAGGCCGAATTCATGAATTAACATTTGGTCGTTGATCTAAGATCCTACGAAATATTTATAGACCATATGATCAATTTCAATGGAAGGGTAGAGTAAGCGTGAATCAAGAAGTAATGTTAATCATTGATCTACATCAAGATCATTCTCGACCGTTTATGAAGCATTGTGGAAGGATATCATTGTGGAAGGATAGCATAAGTGGAGGTGTTAATCGACAACAAGCTATCACTTCCATTCTATGAATTATTCGGTAGGTAAAACTCCAGAGGAATTTCTCTACTCTAGAGTCCTAGAGCCCCAAATAGTCTAAGTCCCAAAGTTAACCAAAATCATTCATCTCAACTCGTGATTAATCATTATAGTCGATTTTGTTTGAATCCTATGGATAATCCAGGATCATCCATCCAACGGAAGATTAAATAATGATCATATGATCTACTAGTGAATATAGTATACACACTTCAATGAAATTTATTACGGAAGGGTTGAAAGACTGCAAAGGATGGAAGTCTCGAAGGACGAAGTACCAAAGAACCTGGTTCTAGCACTGATAGATTGATAAGGTAAAGAAGATAATAAGGAGTGTAAAGGACCTAGAAGTAAATAATCCCTTGAACATTTGAATATGGTCCCATGTAGAATAATAGGGATGAAAGGAGAAAATTGCTAACAGAGTAACGTGTGAAAGAGATAAGCTCGTGGTTTTGAGGCCGTGGTCACAAACGGAAGTGGATTGAATGAAGAGCCTATCTATAGAATTTGAATCTAGAAATCAACAATCCATATTATATGATGTAGAAGAATATTTACACCTTGATAGATGTGCCAACAATTCAACACATCAACATGCATTTGGAGATAGGGTGACGCATCAACCCTCCCATTTTCAGAATTTGAAATATAAAATTATGTAAATTTTTTCGTAAGGTTGATAAAATCCAAAGCCATGCCTTTGGAAAGTTGTGGATGGGTTCATCGAAATGATTGACTATAAAAAGGTCTAGATCTGAGTCATTTCTGGATCTTTGTTCAATGTAATGAGTCATATGGATAAGGTGTCTTAACTAAGACAATGATGGCACTAAGGCAGTGGAGAGGATAAGCTCGAATAGCCCTCTTGTAAAAAGAAAAAATAGACCAGAGGAAGGGGTTAGAATATCGATAGATTAGCGAGAGAGAAGAATGTTTTTAAAAGTTCAGGATAGGACTAGGAGAGTTAGTTGAGACTCTATAATAGTCCAATCTTCTACACGGTGGTAAACAAACATTGATCTTAATACAAAGAAAATCAGTTTTTCTTGCATATGATGTCTATTTATGTTATCTGTGGTATTTGAACGATAGATGTGTATGTTCATATATGTTGTAGGTGTATATGTTAGTTTCCATTTGTAAGATTAAGATAGACTTCTTAATCTTTGATATTTTTTGAGTTATTTCTAGGTTCTTTAGGCTGTGAAAGGAGTGCACAACAAAGTCTTGAAACTATGTGAGCCAGTGCAAAGAGTGCTCATCTGAATTCTAGTTTGGGTTGAGGAAGAACGTGTCAGGAGGGAACACCAGAAGAATCATAAACTCAAGAAAGAAGTCTCAAGGTTGTTGAATACCTTGGAGGAAAGTCTGTGCAGGAGATATCAAAACCAAGGTTACTGAATACTTTGTTTTCTCTGCAAGGTGTGCATTGTGCAGGTTAAAGGGAGTTAACCAGCGAGAATGTTTTGTTCAAAAGTTCCATAAGCTGAAAAGGAGATTTTTTTTTAAGTGTTGAAGCAAGACTTGTTTCAAGTCTTAAGATCAAAATAGATAGCGATTGAAGGTCGAAGCCTTTAAGACTTCAAAGTTTCTCAAAGTCTTGACGATCACAATGTTTAGAGGATGAGTCGAGGATTTGAGTTACTTCGCAGGAACGAAGCGTTCCAAGCTTTAAGATGAGGCCACTTAGAAAATTTTGTAAGTCTTGAAGAGTTGAAGTGTTCAAAGGTCGAGCACAGATATTCAAGGTAACCAAATGAAGAAAGTGATCAATATTCACCCAAGAGGATCCGAATCACTCTAGACCGTTATATCTTTGAGAAGTCATGCACTGATTAGTCATGAGGATCCTTCGGAAATTTTCAAGTTGGAATATTAGAAGTGTAGAGAGGTGAAATATTTTTAAGGAAGAAGCCACAAAGAGATCCTAGTTGTTGATTGTGTGGATACGTGGCTGAGATCTTCTCATTTCAGAGATCGAAACTCCATTATTTTAAAAGGGAGGTACTAAAAAGATAGTCAAAGGTCTGAATCCCTTGGACAGGTCTGAGCCATCCATTGCTCGAAATATCTAGGTCGTCCATTCAATGGACACTTGTCAGTCGGAGAAGGGTTACAAAGGAAGTCGTGAAGCCTTGAAGTTACAAAGGAATCCTAGATGTCAATCGAAGGATAGGTATGTGGAAAAAGATAAGCAGATACACAGAATCATGAACCAGAAGAACTGCGTCAAGAAATTAGAAAACATCATGGAGCATGGAGAAGATATTGATCGTTGGTTGTGGATCATTGAGAACCATTGATCTAATTAGAGAAATAAGCATATTCAGACTTCAAGAAATCATGA
>JZKD02S0398398.1:188218-217698 GCA_000966675.3 Picea glauca | reverse complement strand
AGTATTGATGTTATGTGTATGATTTCTTGCAAGGTGTATAGTAAATGGTAGACAAACAGATGAGATGAAAATAGAGGGTGGTAAATGGCTACTGAAGGCCATAGGGGTGGTCAAGACAAGGACCACCAACAGATAAAAAAAGTTGAGATAGATAAATAGCTCATAAAAATAAGAGAAAATGTGGAGAGGCTAGCATTGAAGATGCAGCACGATGCAAAGGTACACTGGACATATGAATGGTCGTTGAAGAGGAAAGAACAATGACATGTCCAAAATTTGATGGCGTGAAGGCAGCAACAAATGTTGAGAAGGTGGTTGAGGCATGATGAAAACCTTAGTAACACATGAAGAAAAGTGATTCACATCTGTGAGCCAGAAGTTGGAAAAAACCTCAGTGATGATGAGGAGGACAGATTAGATAAGGATCTCATGGACTGTCAGGTGGGCAGTGATGGACTTTCAGATTGCCAGGTGGGAAATGAGATGAGATTAGTTGGATATCTCATAGAATACCAGGAGAGAAGAAGGGAAAGTTTATATTTCCAGGAGGGAAATGAGATGAGATAAGTTTATTTAATACAATGCTAGGAGAGCAGAGGATAAATTTGATATTGCTAGGTGGGCTAGGGAAAAGAGATGAACTCAGTTGAGAGTTCATATCAACAAGGAGTTATGATGGAAGAATATTTATGTGGGTTTCTAAGACATATGAATGAATATGATGAGAAGTTACATACTTCCCCTATCTAGGAGGAGGATCAGAGGTGTATTCTGATCATTGGGGGAATTCATATATTATTTCGAAACAACCAAGTTGAGGCTAGAGCATGTGTTACAGGTGAAACAACATAAGTATAGCCAGCAAGAAATGTCAAGGAAGAGGAGAAGGAGAAGATATTGAATTATTCTCCAACACAAGAAGAAGAACATTTTGAGGAATATCCCAAAATTTTCAGCCAGGAAGTTGAATAAGAGATGACTGCGGCATTGGAGTCTGCAGCAGAAGAGGAAGCAGACAACATGGATTTTACTGATCTATGTGAAGAAATGGAATATATGGAGAAACGAGTGATAATTAAAAGTATGCACATCCAACAGGCTAAGTTGGAAACAGATGGAGGAGTATACCAACATGAGGAGCATCTGGAAGAAACTAGAACTGAATCAGCACAAGAGAAGTTGGCGGAAAATAATCTGTCAAGGGAGATGGCTTGTAATGTCCCTCAACCACCCATAGGTCGGGGAAGGCCACTCCAGAACAATATCTCATGCTCTCATACTAGTTTGAAACATCCCCAACCTTCAACAGGTCGAGCCATGCTACTCGAGGTAACTTACCCAGTATTCAACTGAGCTATGCCACATAAATTTTCTCTTCAAACTGCATGCAACTTAAACATATACATACAACACTCTTGTGGAAGATTTACATATAAACATAAACAACCAATTACATTATGTAAATATACGATTTCCTACTCAAATAACAGTAAACACAGATATGCAACATATACAGTGAAATACCCATAAACATACAAACAATTATAATCACATATATGATAAACCGTAAGATAAACACAATGCAACATATAATTTTATCATACGATTGGTACTTATCTTGGAAATATTGTCACCAACTATGTACAGACCATCCATGAACTTCCCAGCCTTAGAATACACTATTCATCACTCTCAACAATGAGTCAACACCGAGCTGGGACTGAACTCCACTTGGATAAAGGGGTTCCTAACCAGGCTGAGGTTCATAGACAACACAAAAGACTCCATCTCAGGTGCTCACTCAAATAATATCCTACAACCTTTCATTCCCCACATGCCTGTCCCACCCAAGGAAGTGTGCCCCTTGTCTACTCAACTTTCCCTCGGCTACCCCACTTCCCTTCCAGGGCTTCAACAACAAGCCAGACAAGAAGTCTCAGAGAACTGTAGCTGCAATTTAGCACCTTCAGGAATCAATCCCCAACAATTCTCTCACTCGAATAATTTCTCACGGGCCTGACAACCCACCTCTTCAATTTTCCACAGGCCTGACAACCTGCTTCTTCAATCCCGCTCCCAAGCTAACCAGGTACACCAACCGAAAATGGTTATGGAAATAGGCTCAAATACAGTGAAATGAATGTCTGAAGGATAATGGACTGTGTGAATGAAAATGGTCATGGAATCATTGACTGGATAACTGAGTGATGGGAGGAATCATCGTGAAACTAATCGTGAAAGTAATGGTGAGAATGATGGTGAAGCTACTGGTAAGAATCCTCGTGAAAAAGTGACCAAATGAGATAATTCCCCACGATATGAATGCATGTCCCCAACTTGACACTTGTCATGTTGGAAGCCACTTTGGTCCACTTGTCCCCAACTTTAGAACTTAGGATAAAATAATTATCTATACTTTATGCTTTTAGGAAATATTAATATAATATTCCTTTTTGGCTTAAGCTCTCTAGCTTATCCCTTTCCCTTAACTTTTGGCCCTCCCTTTTCCTAACTGGTGAAGTTCAGTCCCCCATCTATTTTATCATGGTCAGTCTATGCATAATGATGTATTTTATATTAATCATGAGACCTATACAAAATATGCACATTGGCCTTTAACATCTAGGCGCTCTGGCCTAATTCCAAAACATAAGAATCTCAGCTTATAATAACCGGCTCACCAGCCTATAACACATAGCATATACACAAGGCTCACTGACCTCCATACTACACGCACTTTAGTTATGGTGGACGATATCTGGAAATGTGCACACTACACCATTTTACTGCGCAGTTCATGCGCGCACTATGCCATGGAAGGTGCATTACAAAATGATGTCAAAAAAAATCACCATCTTAAGTAGTCTTACATTACATTTACAGTTGGGTTCATCTAAGGGATATTACAATCCCCTTCCCTTATTTATGCACTGTCCTCAGTGCATCATATACCCATATACAACAAAATTTTCAAAAATATTCAAAATGATGTGGGTATTCTACTCGCATTGCATCCTCATGCTCCCAAGTAGCCTCCTCAGGACCGTACCAGGTCCATTGGACCTTTACAATCCTTATGGCTTGATTCTAGAGATGCTTGATTTTCCGGTCCAAAATGCGCACGGATGCACTTGAAAAGCGCCTTCTTGCTCCACATGAATCACATTCCAATCAATAACATGATTAGCATCAGGTATATATTTATTTAGAAATTATACATGGAAGACATTGTGAATAGACATGAATGCAGGCAATGCAATCATATAAGCAACTGGACCAATCCTCTCTATGATTTCAAATGGCCCACAAAATTTGGTTGCCAACTTGGCACATCTTCCCAGCTTCAGGGAACTCCCGTTAGCTTTCACCTTCAGGAAAGCATGATCACCCACTTTGAATTCTCTATGGGTTTTGTTCTTATCGACATAACTTTTCTATCTGTCTTTGGCAGCTTTTAAATTCTACTTAATTTTTACTATTTGGTCCTCCATCTCCTTGAGAAACTCTGGCCCAACTATTGTCCTACTAGCTGGATTATCCCATCTCACTGGAGTATTTCACTTCCTGCTGTAAAGTGCTTCAAATGGGCTCATCTTCAATGATGCATGATACCCATTGTTGTAAGAGAATTCTACCAAGTGTAGGTAGTCTTCCCATTTCGATGGTTTGTCCATCACATACACTATCAGTATGTCTTCTATCACTCTATTCACCCTCTCTGTTTGTCCATAAGACTAAGGTTGATAATTTATACTAAAGTTAATATTCATTCTGAATCCTTTGAACAATCCTTTCCAAAAATTCAAGGTGAATTTTGGGTCTCTTTCGGACACAATTGTTTTAGGAATTCCATGCAATCATGCCACTTCCTTCATGAAAATATCAACAATATCTATTGCCTTGTGAGTAGTTTTCAGTGGAATTAAATGGGCATCTTTTTTAAGATTGTCCACCACCACCATGATCGAATCATGCAGCTTGCCTATTCTAGGAAATCCCATAATAAAATCCATTGTCACCACTTCCCACTTCCATTCTAGATATTCAACAATCTCTCTCTTCATACCTAGCCAAAAGTAATGGCTCTTGATCGTTGCCACGGTTTACTGATATCCAGGGTGCCCTGCATAAGGAACATTACGCATTTCATGAAAAATCGTACGTTTCAAGTCCTGGACATTTGGAGCAAAATTTTTGTTCTTATACAATAGTATTCCATCCATTCCCAAATTATAATTACCCACCTTTTGTGGCATCTTTCCCTGTTGTAGCATTGCTACCAATTCTCTGTATTGCAGATCTGCATTTCCAGCCTCCAGAATTTTTCTTTTAATATCAGTTTGATACATGCTAATGGTTGTAGCATGTAGTTCATGAACCCTCCCGTTGAGTGAATCAACCACTTTATTCTCTTTCCCCTTGATATTCTTTATATCAAAGTCATATTCGCTTCGAAATTCTAACCATCTACCTTTCCTAGCATTTAGATTTCACTGATCAAATAAATATTTCAGACCATTGTGGTCTATTCTTAGCTCAAAACTCTTTCCCATGAGGTAGTGTCTCCATTTCCTCAAGGCATGGACTATGGCTGCCAACTCCAAATCATGAGTGGCATAGTTTCTTTCATGCTCCTTCATCTTCCTTGATTCATAACATATGACAAACCCATTTTGACCGAGGACTCCACCAAGTCTTTCATTACATGCATCTGTGCATACAATAAAGTCTTCATTCGGGTTTGTAATACCTAATATTGGAGCACTTGTCAACAATTGTTTCAAGTGTTGGAAACTCTTTTCGCAATCCAATGTCCACTGAAACTTCACCCCCTTTCTTTGCAAGGAAATGGTTGGGTGTGCAATCTTTGAGAATCCTTCAATAAATCTTATGTAGTAGTCTGCAAGACCCATGAATGATCTCACCTCTGTCACATTCTTCAGTGCTGACCATTCTCTAATGGATTCTATCTTCTCAAGATCCACTACTATCCCATCCTTTGAAACGATATGCCCCAAATAATGAATTTGTTTCTGATAAAATGAGAACTTGCTCAATTTGGCATACAAATGATGATCCCTTAATAATTGCAACACCATCCTCAAATGATGTTCATGCTCTTCTTATGACTTAGAATATATAATAATGTCATCTAAAAAGACAATAGCAAACTTGTCCAAATATTCTCGGAAAACACCATTCATTAAGCACATGAAAACAACTGGTGCATTTGACAACCCAAATGGCACCATTGTGAACTCATAATGACCATACCTTATCCTGAAGGCGGTCTTTCTGATATCTTCTTCTTTAATCCTTACCTGATGGTATCCTAATCTAACATCTATCTTTGAAAATATCTTTGCATCCTTCATTTTATCAAAGAGATCATCAGTCCTTGGCAGAGGATACTTGTTCTTAATAGTCACTTTATTCAATTGTCTGAAGTCAGTGAAAAATCTTAATGTTCCATCTTTTGTTTTCACAAACAAGAATAGGGCACCCCAAGGTGACACACTTGGGTGTATATACCCCTTCTTTAGAAGTTCTTCAAGCTGCATTTGTAACTCCTTCAACTATGGTGTACTCATTTGGTAAGGAGTCTGACACTGGAGCTGCTCCAAGCATTATATTTATAGAGAAATCAATGTCTCTCCTTGCGGGTAGTACTGGTACCTCCTTGAATACATCTTCAAAATCTTCCAAGATTGCATAATCCTCCAAATTTGGCACCTTATCTTTAGGTGTCTCCGCCAAATGAGCTGCAATTATTTGACACCCTTTTCTGTAATATTTCTTTAGCTGCAATGCTGAAATTTCTCTAATGGTTACTGCCCTGGGAATTCCCAACACTTTCCTTAGTTTCCCTTCCTCATCCAGGCAAGTAAATTCTTTGTTGTGATAGTATAAGAGAGTATGATTTTGGTCCAACCAATCCACCCAATTAGACAGTCATAGGAACCTAAAGGCAAGATGTTCAAATCTGCCTTGGTGTTCAATCCATTCATGTCTGTGAGGCATGACTTAACCATCTCATTGACTTTTCTTCTAGCTCTTGTAGCCAGCTACACCAACCAGGATTTACCATGCTTACTTCTTGGAAATTTCAAACTTTCCACCATCTTAGGGTTTATATAACTATGACTAGCTCCTGAATCACTTAAAATAACAATGGTTTGGTTGTTGATCATACCTTCCACTTCAATCATGTGGGACTGATACTCTGCTTGTTTGTTTTCCAGAGCTGCATAGATCCTTGGCACATATCTTCCCATGTCATCCACTATTTCATCTTGTTGTACATTGTGAACATCCCTATCTTTTTCACCTCTGTGAGGACAATCTCTGAACCTATGATCTCCTTTGCAACCCCAACATTGAATGGGTGGCTACCTTGGCCTTTGACTCCCTGTGTGAATTGTTCTGGGCTCTTTAGGCATTTGTTGTCCTTGTGGATTAGTTCTAAAGAATGGTGGCTTAGCTCCCTTCTTCCTCTGATCCATCTTGAATTTCTTATTGTCTTCCCAAGCCTTTTGGAAACATGGCCTTGCTTTTTGTTGATCATATAGGAATTTAGCTTGCCTTATGGTCTCTTCCAATGTCTTGGGATCATCATACTATAGTTTTTCACTGATGAACGATGGCAATCCACTCAAATACCTTTGAATTTTGTCTGTCTCATCCTTTATGAAAGAGACATACTTCATCAATTCTAGAAACCTTCTCTCATATTCATCTATGGTCATACTTCCAAGCTTGAGTTCAAATAACTCTTTCATTTTCTTTTCATAGTATCTCTTAGTCAAGTATTTCTTCTCAAAATACTTCTTGAATTCCCTCTAAGTAACACTTTTCTCTTTAATGTGATTCACTTTCACAAGCTGATCCCATAAGATGGAGGCCTTTCCCTTGAGTTGATAGATAGCAATTCTACGTTCTACATGAGAAGAATAATTATGCAATTGAAAATACTGTCTCATCCTAGTAACCATGTTCTTTCATATTCATCCTTTTTGTGCTCATCATCAAATGTAGGAGGTTTGATTTTGTTCATTTCTCCTCGTAGTTCATCCACTCCAGACCTCTTATACCTTCTAACAGGGGATGGACTTGAGCTATTTCCTTCTCTCTTATTAGAATGCCTTGGGGAGTGATGATGATGTCTGCTAATACTTATTTATTTTCTTTCCTCATCCGAAGGCTTGTGACTTCCATATTTTCTTAAGCCACTCTCCTTAATCAATTTCTTTTCTATTCTATTCAAGCACTCCAATAAATTCATGGTGAAGTCATCCTGCTACTCCTTGGCTTTCATAAGCCTTTCATTATCATGTTTATGGCTTTGGACATCCTTCTGCAAATTTTTAATGGTCTCTTCCATATTCATGTTTTCATTCCTTTCTTCTCCATGTCCATTGGAGTTTGTTCCTTCAATGTCCAAATGGACATCCATCCCTTTCCTCTCATCTTGCTGACTGTAATTTCCCTGTGCCTCTTCCATTTCTATGGACTATGCACTGGTATGATCTGATCTAGTTTTTGTTAATTATGCAAAATGTGCAGCCATCGAAACTTATCAGGCTAACAATTCAACAATTCATGAAAAATAGGAACCATTTTGGTTCAATATATACATCAACATTATGTCATCTAATTTCCTGGTGTTATCACCATGACAATTCTAGATAATACCCAAGTCTTAAGAATCATAGATGCATCGTGCCTTCATATAAACATCTGGGCAAGAAGGTGGTTCGCCGAAACCACTTTCAATATGTCAAATCCACCACTCGTGGAATGGACGATGGCTAGTCAGATCAGCACGTTTCACTCATTCAGTACTTCAAATCCAGGTGACTTCATCTGAATTTCACCATGTAACGAACTCAAAAGATAATCATTTGAAATGGATTAGTAAAGCATGGAAACCCAACGCACTTGTACATAGTCTGTCTACGCTTCATAATTGAGATTCTATAACTACCAATCCTCAAGTATGAAGGCATTTTCTTATCCATAAATGAATTAATCTCCAAATTGCTTGACTTTTTTCTCTCTGTAAAAGGATTTCAGTATCCACAACCTGATATACATGGACAATGCTAAATCTAGTGAGACTTTTTATTTAGGAAACATGCTAGACTTTCCTACGAATAAGGAGGAAAGGGTACTTGCTCACATTCTAGCTACTAAATTCCACACAGAGCCAACTATAGACTTGTAGATGGAAGTCAGTCTGAATCCCATTATGAAGGATTTAATCATCAATAGGCTAGCTGCTAAGAAGAAAAGGAGAAAGCGACAGAAGAAGGAGGAATCCACAGCTGAAACGATCGAAAGTGTTGGAGAGAATCAACCGATCTGGTTAGATTCTTTAAAGGAGGAGATCGCTAAGCTAAAATGATTCTTCAACTAAAATTAAGTATATTTTAGCGAATTTTGGACAACTGGTAGCAGAGGTAAGGAGCACCAGAGATGATAGGCATGTTCGTAAACGACCCTTTTACAACAGGATAACTGTTATTATTCCCTTTTTGTAATTTTTGGATTAATACAATTATATAAATGTAGAAGCGGATTTTGGACTGTTTATTACAAAATTTTAATTGGTTGTGTTATGAATCTTGTTTTCTTTCATAGTATGTTTTTCTTGTAAGATTATATTTCACTTCCATTTGTCTGAATTAGAGGAATATAAAACTCAGAATTCTTTTTAATTAATGCTCCGATGCGCTTGTGTGTTTCTTTTTCCTTTAATATTGTGCAAATTAAACTTAGACTCATTGCCTTCCAAACGACTTCGCGCGCACTAAACTTCAACTTGTACATCCATATTTATCATGCACAACAACAACACAAGGTAAATCATGCTTCTGTGCACCTATATCCACTATTCATTTCTTCTCCATCACGCTAACAACTTGCGTGCACTACTTTTGCGTTGAACTCTAATATCCATTGCGCACAGTTTTGGTATTGCGCACTGATACTCCACATGTATTTCTCCCTATGCATTATACCATGCCAAAGTTCAATATGCCCTTTTGGAACTTGACCAAGTTTTGAATAATWCTTGGTCATATTTGACCATTTTTGGGACTACGACARCTTGCCAAAGATGGAGYGCAACRTGAAGCGGAAATTAGGGAAGAAAGACCTATTTTTGGGTCCCTTTTAGGGTTTTGGGTTGATGTAAATGGAAAGGGATGTTGGCCCRTGGGTTTACCCATGCTTAGGCCCATTTTTTAATCTATAAATAGATACTTMGRCAATGTAAGTAGAGGATGGTAGTACATCTATGTGATGTATAGCTAAAGGCTTAGTGCTAGTAGTTGGACCTGTGTGATTGGATGTATATTGCAAGTGCTTTGTGCATGATTGTAAGGAGATTGAAAAGATAAGTGCAAGTTGTTTTGGTTTTGTACTGAAGTGCAAGGAAGAAGGATCTAGTGAGCTACGCAGATATTTTGTCCTGTGCGAAGTAAGGGTCACTGAAGCTCTGTGTTTTAACCGCTTGACCGAGATAATATAAAGAAGAAGACTTTGTGGATGTAGCCCCAAGGTGGGGGTGAACCATGGTAACTTTGTGTGTTGTTCTCTGTGCTTCAACCTAATGTGTTTATCTCCTTCTTGGCTAAGTGCTTGTTGTGATTAAATAGATCTAGTTATGCTCCGTGCTTATGATATATGAATGAATGTTAGATCTGATATATAAGATTCTTAGTTCTTGATCTGTTGAATCTATATTTCTATGGCTAAGTATTGAATCATCGTTAGTCTAATTATTCACTGCGATGCTCTGAGCTATCTGCGAAGTACCATAAGGGTTAAATATTGATGAATGATCTATGCTAAGTTCCCTGTAAAATATATAATCACAGATTGGTGTCCCGGCTAAGGTTGCAGACATCTGAGTCCTGCAACCACCCCTGCCTCTACCTCAGGTGACACTTCATATTCTTCGCAGGTGTTGTCGAAAGGGCTGGTAGATAGGGTTTTGTTGGTTCACACTTGAGCGTTGAACCCTGGGTCTTCCCCTGTGACAACAAATGGTTATGTTTCCGGGACTGGAACTATGATCGTTTGGAACTAAACTAGAAAAATATTTGTGCGAAATAAGCTCTGTGTGTAGATATGTTGCCCTAGTGCACAATATTCTACTTGACCTACGAAGCTTTGTGCCGAGAAAGAAAGGTCAGATCTGAAGGAAAGAGGTTAGATATGCAAGAAAGAGGTTGATACTGAAGAAAAGAAGTGAGATCTCAACACTTTATGCTCTAAGAAAGGTAAAATTAGAAATTTCCACAGAAAAGAGGTAAGATCTGTAAGCTCTAGCCTCTAGTAAAGGTAAGAATAGTTCAAGTTTTAGATCTGAAAGATTTGTGCTCTATATAGGTAAGATAAGTGGAATTTTTTTGTTTCTGAAGCATGGATTTAGGTACGCTTGATAGATTTTGTCCTAGCCTAAAAACTAGAGCATTGTTAGATAAAATAAAGTTTTATATGAATAGGTCTGATAGGAATAGTGAAAGATATGTTATACCTATGCATAGAAAGAATTTTTGGACTAACCAATGGATGTAGGATCCTAGAAAGAAATTTTTCCAGGCTATCCATCATGATCCTAGTGCACAGTACAAGAAGAGTTGGGGATCATGGATGAGAAAGAGAGGATTAAATATTTGTTACAATTGTAGAAGACCAGGACATATTGCTAAGGAATGCCCTGGGAGAAACCCTAGCTGCCTCCGTTGTAAAGCTATGAACCATGAAGTATTAGATTGCCCTAGAATGATTGCTAGAATTGAAAAATTGAATATGGAACAAGCAAAATCTGAAGGAGATCAAGAGACTAAAATTATGGAAGAACCCCAGAAAGAATCAGAGATCATGTTATTGAAAATAAAAGAAACCCTAGATGATCATAAGGATGTCAATTTATCAAAGATATTCAAAGAAAAGGATAAAATCGAAGTAAGAATAGGAGACTTCGACATTGACTATGCTCTGGATGAGGGAACACCAATGAACATCATGACAAAAAGCACTTGGGAAACCCTAGAAAGGCCTTCCCTGGTCCCTTCAATAGGAACCATCGAATTATTTAAAGGCAAAATGGTAACCCTATGTGGCAGAATTACCCAAATAGCTATGAGTACCCATGGAACTTCGACAGAGGAAGAGTTTGAAGTCATTATATTTATTGAGGACCGTGTCCCATTTCCAGCTTTGTTAAGGAAGATCTAGATTGAAAAAGACCAGATCCAGAGGAAAGAAGAAAATGAAGCCCTAGAACAGAAAAAGCAAGAACTCATGGAATTTATGACTAGAAGGATCGCCTACTTGATGGAGGAAAAAGGGAACATATCTCAGTTGTTAAACACCAGGGACCTAGATGTCAAATCTATAAGAGTGTTAGAGGAACCATATAAGACCGAAATACCTAATCCATATGATGAAGGATTATTACCCTTGGATCTGAAGAAAGAACCTAAGCAGTGCAAAGTGACTATGTCGAGAGAAGATAAGACTCAGAATGGAAAAAGGATGACCGAGACTTAGCTCACTGGAAAAGGGCTAGGAAGCTAAGTAAGAAGAGGGCCAAAATTGGAAAGTTATAGAAGACTCCAGAGGAAACTTTGCAGAAGGAAAAATCCCAAGAATTGAGCTTTGTCGAGATATCAAAACAGCGACATCAAGCACTTTGCCATGGCACAACAATATAGTCGTTGGACCGATATACCCGTTCGACTTTCGCCCCAATGGGTCGAAAAGGAATTAGGGGTTCCCACTAGACCGTTGGACAGCACCATAATAGATAGAACGAATTTAATGAAGGCCCCATATCCATTGCAAGCAGACTGTTGCTAAGTTTCCCTACTTAGTTTGTCGCACCATGCACTGAGAATAATTTTTGCTAAGTGAGAATTTGAGCCTAAAACTTGAGATTAATTCACCCTGTGATCATTACCTTGTTCCCATACTATTCATCGTAGTCTCTGAATTCATTTTCACACCTGAGCTAGTGGACCCAAGCTTGTATGTCGGATGAGCTCAACGCTGTTGAGAAAGTAGTTAAACAAGTTTTGATTGACCTAATGGCTGAGAGAGTCATGTCAGAGAGAAGGAGGTCTGTAGGTGTGCAAGCATCATTGACAGGATTAGTCCAAGCTTGCTCACCTTCGACGAGCTCAAGAAGACATAGCACAAGCCACCCAGGCTTTGATGCAAGAACATAAAGCACTTCTAGAACAACAGAATGAGGAAGAATAGGAAAAGCTTTCCCTAAAAGTGAAGTGGGATGAGGAAAAGGCACAGTTGCTAGCAGACCAACTTGAAGTAAAGGAAAGGGTTCACAAAGCACTGCACTCTGTGAGGGTCATAGAAGTGAAGAAGGAAGACCGTCTCCCACAACAGGTGACCCAACTGGAAGAAGTAATCCAACAAATCCAACAACGCATCATGGATCTGGAGCTCCGCACTGTTCCCTGGACCCCCCAAGAAATAAAAGATCTAAGAGAGTCCACTACTTGGAGCTTATTTGGCCAATTAAAAACATTTTCCTTGGAATTCAAGCAACTAAACGCTAGAAGCCCCCAGACCTATGAAACCCTCGCAGAGAATCCAAAATTCTAGACATTGGAGGAACAAGTCCAAGAAGAAAAGCATCATGCAGACACACTATAGGCACAAATAAAGACTTTGACCCCAATCGAAAGAATGAAGAGGTTCACAGAACAATGCACAACCCAACAATAGGTACATACACTACAAACTAAAGTGATGGACGTCTCCCAACGACTTCATCCAATCCAAGAAAATGCATGCCAATTATTTGTTGAACTTGAAAGCCAAGGAGCTGAAATCAAACAGGTTGTCATGACTACAGAACAATGCATGAAAGGACCACTCAATGACACAGTGATCCAAGAATTTACTGAGAAAGAGGTTGTCACACTGCAGCAGGTTGAAGGAGCTCGAGCCAAGCTCAAGGAATTCGAGGAGGAATTGATCAGACCTAAGTGACTCGAGACAAGTCGCAAGTGAGTGTTGGGGGCCTGTTGGGCCTTGACCAAGTTTTGAAGAACACTTGGTCATATTTGACCATTTTTGGGACTATGACAGTTTACCAAATATGGAGTGCAATGTGAAGTAGAAATTAGGGAAGCAAGACCTATTTTTGGGTCCCTTTTAGGGTTTTGGGTTTATGTAAAGGGAAATGGATGTCGGCCCATGGGTTTACCCACACTTAGGGCCATTTTTTATTCTATAAATAGATACTTAAGCAATGTAAGTAGAGGATGGTAGTACATCTATGTGATGTATAGCTAAAGGATTAGTGCTAGTAGCTAGATCTGTGTGATTGCATGTATATTGCATGTGCTATGTGGATGATTGTAAGGAGATTGAAAAGCTAAGTGCAAGTTGTTGTAGTTTTGTGCTGAAGTGAAAGGAAGAAGGATCTAGCGAGCTGCGTAGATCTTTTGTCCTGTGCGAAGTAAGGGTCACTGAAGCTCTGTGTTGTAACCACTTGACTGAGATAATATAAAGAATAAGACTTTGTGGATGTAGCCCCAGGGTGGGGGTGAACCATGATAACTTTGTGTGTTGTTCTTTGTGCTTTGCGCTTCGACCTAATGTGTTTATCTCCTTCTTCGCTAAGTGCTTGCTGTGATTAAATAGATCTAGTTATGCTATGTGCTTATGATATATGAATGAATGTTAGATCTGATATATAAGATTCTTAGTGCTTGATCTGCTGAATCTATATTTATGTGGCTAAGTACTGAATCATATTTAGTCTAAGTATTCACTGCGATGATCTGAGCTATCTGTGAAGTACCATAAGGGTTAAATATTGATGAATGATATATGCTAAGTGCCCCTGTAAAATATGTAATCAAAGATCGTTTTCCTAGCTAAGGTTGCAGACATCTGAGTCCTGCAACCACCCCTGCCTCTACCTTGGGTGAGACTTCATCTTCTTCGCAGATGTTACCGAAAGGGCCAGTAGTTAGGGTTTTTTTGGTGTGCTCTTGAGCATTGAACCTTGGGTCTTCCCCTGTGCCAACTTGCCCCACTGTGCACAATAATTTGCGTGGACCATTAAATACACTATCGCGAGACATATTATACTCATACTATGTGTGCACCAATAAAACTCCTCGGTGTTATCCAATACTTACGCACCCCATGTGCACATTACTATGTGCGTACTCATTGCACAAGGATAAATTTAGTGTGTGCATCCGCACAAAATATTCTTTCGCGTGGCACCACAATTTACCTCACGCACTTGCACGCCAACTTTTTCCATGCGGTGCCAAAAGTTACCGCACGCGCCTGCACGCCAATATTTTCCATGGACGCTTCATGACTTGAAATTTGGTCACTTCAAAATTAATCTTCTGTGAATATTCACTTCAATTGAACCTTTTCGGCCCATCCAGTCTCAGTGTTGAAACAAAAGTTATGATACCAATTTGTAACATCCCCTGACCACCCATAGGCTGGGGAAGGCCACTCAAGAACAATCTCTCATTCTCTGATACTAGTTTGCAACATCCCTAGCCTTCAACAAGTCGGGCCATGCTACTCGAGGGAACACTTTCATTCTCTTAATGCGGAACATACAGTAACATACCCAGTATTCAACTGAGCTATGCCACATAAATTTTCTCTTCAAATTACATGCAACTTAAACATATACATATAACACTCTTATGGAATGTTTACATATAAACATAAACAAACAATTACATTCTATAAATATACACTTTCCTACTGAAATAACTGCAAACAAATATGTGCAGCATATACAGGGAAATACCCATAAACATATAGATAGTTATAATCACATATATGATAAACCGTAACATAAGCACAATGCAACATATAATTTTATCATACGATTGGTACTTATCTTGGAAATATTTTCACCAACTGCATACAAACCATCCACAAACCTCCTAGGCTTAGACTACACTGTTCATCACTCTCAAAAGTGAGTCACCCCTGAGCTGGGACTGAACTCCACTCGGGTAAAGGGGTTCCTAACTAGGCTAAGGTTCATAAACAACATGAAAGACTCTGTCTCAGGTGCTCACTCAACTAAAAACCTACAACCTCTCACTCCCCACATGCTTGTCCAACCCAAGGAAGTGTTCCCCTTCTGTGCTCAATAGTCCCTTGGTTGCCCTACTTCCCTTCTAGGGCTTCAGTAATAGGCCAGACAGGAAGTCTCTGAGCACTGTAGCTGTAGTTTAGCACCTTTAGGAATCAATCTCCAACAATTCTCTCGCTCAAAAACTTTCTCACGGGCTTGACAACCCGCCTCTTCAATTTTCCATGGGCTTGACAACCCGCCTCTTCAATCCCTCTCCCAGGATAACCAGGTACACCAACCATAAATGGTTATGGAAACAAGCTCAAATATAGTGAAATGAATGTCTGAAGGATAACGGACTTTTTGAATGAATGGTCATAGAATCATTGACTTGATAACTGAGTGATGGGAGGAATCATCGTGAAACTGATCGTGAAAGTGATGGTGAAGCTACTGGTAAGAATCCTCATGAAAAAGTGACCAAATGAGCTAAGTCCCCACAATATGAATGCATGTCCCCAACTTGACATTTGTCATGTTGGAAGCAAATTTGGTCCACTTGTCCCTAACTTTAGAACTTAGGATAAAATAATTATCCATACTTTATTCTTTTAGGAAATATTAATACAATATTTATTTTTGGCTTAAGATCTCTATCTTAGCCATTTCCCTTAACTTTTGGCCCTCCCTTTCCCTAACTGGTGAAGTTCATTCCCCCATCTCTTTTATCATGGTCAGTTTGTTTGCAACGATGTATTTTATATTAATCATGAGACATATACAAAATAGGTGCATTGGCCTTTAACATCTAGGCGCTTTGGCCTAATTCCAAAACATAAGCATCTCATCTTATAATAACTGGCTCACCAGCCTATAAAACATAGCATATACACAAGGCTTGCTGACCTCCATACTGTGCACACTTTAGTTACTGCGTGTGGTATACGGGAATGTGCACACTACACCATTTTACTATGTAGTTCATGCGCGCACTATGCCATGGAAGGTGCATTACAAAATGATGTCAAAAAAACTCACCAGCTTAATTACGCTTACATTAAATTTACATTTGGGTTCGACCGAGGGATATTACATGGTTGAACAACAACTAAGTGAGAAAACTACAAAATTGAAATCTGCAGCAAAATGGAAAATTAGTCTTATAGGAGAAGAAGACAGTATGAGAGGTCAATATAATCTTCCCTTTCATCAACATAAGGAGGAGATGTAGCAAATCAATTTGCAAGAAAGAAGGAGTCAACTAGCAGCGCCGCTGGACTGGGTGATTGAAAAAATCAGGAGGTTGATTTTGAGGTCAGCACAAGAATTAGTCATAAAGGAGAAGATGAATAAAGGAGAACCTGCCATAATAGAAGGGAAGAAGAAGCAGAAGCAACATCAACATCAAAGAAGAGGAGCAGGTAGACAGCTCCAAAGAAAAGTTTGGGATCCAGGTGGATTTCAACAGATTTGGAGAGATCTTGAGAAGGAGCTCGTGAATTGTTCACAGTAGTGAAGTATGATGTAGGATAATATTTCCACCTCGACAGATGCGCCAACAACTCAACACATCAACACACATTTGGATATAGGGAGTGGCACTGACCCTCCCATTTTCAGAATTCAAAATATAAAATTATGTAAATTTATGTGTAAGGTCGATAAAAGCCAAAGTGATGACTTTGGACATGTGTGGATGGGTTCATCGAAATGATTGACTATAAGAAGGTCTAGATCTGAGTCAGGTATGGATCTTTTTTCAATGTAATGAGTCATAGGGATAAGGTGTCTTAACTGAGACGATGATGGAACTAAGGCGGTGGAGAGGCTAAGCTCGAGGTGCCCTCTTGTAAAAAGAAAAAAGAGACTAGAGTAAGGGGTTAGAATGAAGTGTTAGAATAGCGTTAGAGTAGTGAGAGAGAAGAAGGTTTTTAGAAGTTCAGGATAGGAGTAGGAGAGGGATCTAAGACTCTATGATAGTCAAATCTTGTACATAGTCGTAAATAGACATTGATCTTAATACAACGAAAATAAGTTTTTTCTTCATATGATGTCTATTTATGTTATATGTGGTCTATGAATGATATCTGTGTATGTTCATATATGTTGTAGGTGTATATGTTAGTTTGCATCAGTAAGATTAAGATAGAATTCTTAATATTTGAGATTTGTTGCGTTATTTTTATGTTCTTTAGGCTATGCAAGGAGTGCACAAGAGAGTCTTGAAACTCTGTGAGCTGGTACAAAGAGTTCACATATGAATTCTAGTTTGGGTTCGGGAAGAATGTGCCAGGAGGGCACACCAGAAGAATCATAAACTCAAGAAAGAGGCCTCGAGGTTTTTTAATACCTTGGAGGAAAGTCTGTGCAAGAGATAGCATAGCTAGGATTATTGAATACTTTGTTTTCTCTGTGAGGTGTGCATTGTGCAGGTTAAACAGAGTTAACCAGTGAGAAATTTTTGTTCATAAGTTCCATAATATCAGAGGGAGAAATGATTCTAAGCATTGAAGCAAGACCTGTTTCAAGTCTCAATCTCAAAAGAGATAGCAATTGAAGGTTGAAGCCTATAAGACTTCAAAGGTTCTCAAAGTCTCAAGGATCACAGTTTTCAAAGGAGGAGTAAAGGATTTAAGTTACCTTGTAGGAAATAATCTTAGGAGGAGTAGTGGTTCCAAGCTTCAAGTGGAGGCCACTTAGAAAATTTTCTAAGCCTTGAAGAGTTGAATCATTCAAAGGTGGAGCGCAGAGATTCAAAGTAACCGATGAAAGAAAGTGATCAAGATTCACCCAGGAGGAGTTGAGTCACTCCAGACCGTTATATCTTGCAGAAGTCACGCACTGGTTAGTCGCGAGGATCCTTCGAAAATTCACAAGTCATAATATTTGAAGTGTAGAGAGGTGAAAACTTCCAAAGAAAGAATTCGGGAAGAGATACTAGTCGTTGATCGCATAGATATGTGGCGGAGATCTGTGTGTTTCGGATTTTGAAAATCTGGAACTTTAAAAGGGAGGTACTACAAATATATTCGAAGGTATGAAGCCCAAATATAGGTCTAAGCCATTCGTTTCTCAATAGATCTGGGTTTTCCATTCAGTGGACACTTGTCATTCAGAGAAGGGTTCCAATTTTTTAAGAGTCAAGACTCATGAAGTCATGAAGCCTTGAATTTACGAAGGAATTATATCCATTGATCGGAGGATAGGTACATAGAAACAGATAAGAAGATTCGTAGAATCGAAAATAAGAAGAACTGCATCTAGCAATTAGAAAAAATCGTGGAGCGCAGAGAATATCTCAGCCGTTGGTTGTGGATCATTGAGAACCGTTGATCTAATCTGAGAAATTTATGTATTTGGACTTCGAAAAATCATGAATATCCGAGTGCATATGATGCAAAGCGCGAAGTTGTGAAGCGCCATTAGCTAAGCCCTGGGTCATAGCCCAAGGTCACAATTGAGAGGGGCTAGTGGAGAGGAGCTAGCACCCATTGTATTGGAATTCGCCAATTCATACTTCCATAGAACCCTTTGAGTAGGCTCTTGGTCACAGCCCTTGGTCACATACAACTGTTGTCGAAGGAAAAGGGGATAAAACCAAATATCTATAATTAGAGTCCCTTAGAGGATTCTATGGGCGTTTGAGAATCCGTGTTCCCTGTTTTGGGCATGGGTAAGAAAATAGAGGCCTATGGATAAGTTTTTGTGGGTCTAGTAGGGGCCCGAAGAGTCAATTTTACTCCTTGAAAAAAAGGATCGTAGACCGGGAGGTCACGCAACCCTTTGGGGAGAAGGGGAGTCTGCATCATTATATCACATACATGGATAAATGCATGGATCTAACCATTGGTTTCACGCAGAAGAGAAAAGGCTTGGCTCTTTTAGATTTGTTTCTTGAGAACTATTACACCCATATAGGTTGTTATAGATCTGTGTCACGGACAAAGTTAAGCCTGGATGCACTACACAGGTACTTGGACACCTCATCATGGATTTGATGTGCAATGAGTCAAATTATAGGCTAACATAACTGTGCATTGATCTCGAAAGTAGTGTCAATTAATAATATGATTCTTAATTAAAAGAAATTGAAAGAAGAACCAAGTTCACCCAATAAACTTAAAGGATAATAGTAAAAGAAGACATATTTTATTAAAATAACATAATTGTTAATAAATGAAAGGGTGTGATGGTTCATTATTAAAAGACACAATGGTTCAAATTTCATACCTTTTGGGATACTATATAAACAAAAAGGTATTGTGAAATAAAGGTGTCTCTGCAGTCCAGATTAAAATATCAAAAAAAAAGAAGAGTCCAAGAAGGAAAGTTAAAGATACGTATGTAGTGAGGGTGGAAGGCACGAAAAAGGAAGGATTCATATTCTTTACTAAGTAAAGTGTGAAAACAAGGGAGTTGGTGTTTCCTAGGGTTGGTTCCTTAAAAACAAGGGAGTTGGTGCTTCCTAGGGTTGGTGCCATAAAACAAGGGAGTTGGTGTTTCTTATGGTTGTTTCCCTAAATAAGGGTATTTTTGTCTCCAGGTGTTGGTGCTATAAAGAGGATTGATGTCCGTCATAAACACAAGATTATTCTTTATAAACTTTATAATGCTAGTTGAAGTATACTTATATAATTGATTTTTTAAATAAAAAGTCCATTGTTTATCAATAATGATGATAATTCGAATAACAAATTAATTACTGATTCACTCCCCCTCTCAATATTTACAATAGGGATTTCGGTTTAGAACTATGTGTAATATGAAAGGAATCACTATTAGTGATGGGTGTAATATCTCCATTGTTCCAGATATTGAAGTTGAAGAAGAAATAACTCTTACAATCTCTAGAGAAAAGGTTATGTTGTGGCATCAAAGACTGGGGAATATCGGAGAGAAGGGTCTTCAACTACTACACAGTAAAGGTATGTCTAACTGCTCTATGGATTTTTCTTTCTTTGAACATTGTGTATATGGGAAGAAAAATCGGGTAATATTCCCCTCTAGTGCAACAATGGCAGAAGGAATTTTACAGCTAGTTCACAGTGATGTGTTTGGAACTGTGTCGGTTCCAACATTGGAAAAATATGTGTACTTTGTCTTATTTATAGATAGATTATCGAGGAATAATTGGATATATTTTCTCAAGAAGGAATATGAAGTCTTTCACATGTTTAAAGAGTTAAAGGATCTTGTTGAGAATCAAACAGAGAAAAAAATTTAGGTGTTGAGGATAGATAATGGTGGATATTTATGTGTGAATGAATTTGAATAATTCGGAAAAAATTATGGTATAGAAAGGTAGAATAATACTCCATATACACCTCAACATAATGGAGTTTTAGAAAGGATGAACATGACATTGACGGAAAAATCTAGGTGAATGTTCAGTGGTGTTGGGTTAGGGAAAGAATTTTGGGAAGAGACAATGGGTATTGCATGTTACCTGGTCAACATATCACCCTCGTAAACATTGGATAAAAATACTTCATAAGAGGTATGGGCTGGTAAGAAACCTTCTCTCACACATCTAAAGGTATTTGAATATGAGGCCTATGTTCATGTTCCAAAGGAAAATAGGAGTAAGCTAGATAAGAATGTTGAAAAGTGTATCTTTATTGGATATAAATATGGTATTAAAGGTTATAATATTTGGAACCCCAAAACTAACAAGGTTGTGTATGAAAAAGATGTGGTATTTAGAGAAATAAAATATGTTTTCAAACAATATTTCCTACCAAGTAATGAAGAACTAGAGAAAAGAGAGTTTGATTTAAAGGATGATGAATCAGACTCTACAGAAGAACAAGAATAAGAAGAATAAGATCCTCATACTCCAGTATTGAGGAGATTGGTTCATGAAATAAGGGAACTGGAAACGTATACTCAACCTGATTTTCATTCAAATTTTGATTTATCTATTACTAATGATGATCCTAGAACTGTCAGGGGGGCAGTGGATTTAGAGGATGGGAAACTCTAGAAAAAAATCATGGATGAAGAAATGGTATCCTTGGATAAGAATGAGGCTTGGGATCTAGTGGATTTTTCGATTGGAAGAAATCCCATTGGCATCAAATGAGTGTTTAAAAATAATTTGAATGCAGAATGAAAAGTTGAGAAATAAAAAGCTTGGTTAGTAGAAAAGGGTTATTCCCAGGTTGAGGGAATTGTTTTTGGTGAGATTTCTTCTCTTCTTACAAAGTTAACTTCTATTAGATTTATGTTATCTTTTGTTGTTGCATTTGATTTTTAAGTAGAACAGAGGGATGTGAAGACAACATTCCTACATGGGGATATATAAGAAGAAATATATATGAAGCATCTAGAAGAATTTGTTGTGAAGGGAAATAAGGAGCTAGTATGCAAGATGAAAATTACCATTTATGGTTTAAAACAATCACCAAGGATGTGGTATAAAAAAAATGATACTCATATGTTGGGACTTGGATTCACAAGAAGGAAATAGGACCACTATGTGTATTTTAAATTAATTGGTGATCATTTGATTTATTTGGTCTTGTATGTGGATGACATGTTTCTGATAGGAAACAACAAGGACATTATCTAGGATGTGAAAACTCATTTGTCCTCTAAAATTGACATGAAGGATATCGGTGCTGCAAATTTCATTTTGGGCATGGGCATTAAAAGATATCGAAAAAAAATGAAACTTGGGTTAAATCAAAGAAAACATGTGGAGACAATATTGCAGAGGTTTAATATGAAGGAATGTAAATCGGTCAAGTTCCCTATTCCTTTAGGTGTAAAGTTATCTGTGGACCAATGTCCCAAAAAAAAAGAGGAGGTGGAGGACATGTCTCATGTTCCTTATGTGAGTGCAGTTGGAAGTTTGATTTATGCAATGGTCTATACTAGACTGTACATTGCACATGTAGTGGGATTTTTTAGCAGGTATATGTTAAAACTAGGGAATGAGCATTAGAAAACAGTAAAGAGGGTTTTCAGGTATTTGCATGGCACTACTAGCTATGGATTGTTCTTCCAAGGAAGATGAGGATTGGACAAAGTGTTGGACATACATGGATTTGTGGATGAAGGCTTGGATGGACATCTAGATTGTAGGAGATCTACAAGAGGGCATGTGTTTAACATGTTTGGAGGAGAAATTAGTTGGATGATCAAAATACAATATGTAGTGGCACTTTCAACTACAAAAGATGAATACATAGAAACCACTGATGCAAGAAAGGAAGCAATATGGTTACAAAGATTGTGTTCAGGTATTGGCTTGGTACAAAAAGATGTAAGGATAGATTGTGACAGTCAGAGTGCAATGTTTCTGGCAAAGAATGTGACATATCATTCAAATACAAAGCATATTGATGTTCAATATTGCTTTGTGAGAGACATGGTTGAAGAAAAGAAAGTGTTGTTGATGAAGGTGGACACTTTGAATAATGTTGCATATTCATTAACAAAGTCTATGAGCACTGAGAAGTTCTCTTGGTGTAGAGGATCTATGGGAATTTCTACCTTGGATTGTTGATTATGTAACCCTGTAACCCCCTGTATGATAATAAAACGACAAGTGGGAGGATCGTCCTTTTTGCCTCATTTTTGTCTTGCCTCGGTTTTTCTGTCCATTGTTGGGAAGTTTTTGAGCACATGGTTTTTTTGCAGATGGTTTTCTATTTCTAATTAAGGAATTAGGTTTCTTGAATAATCGATTTCATTGGATTAGAGTTTTGGATGGTGTTTTCCCCTATATGTATATTGTGTTGCAAACAATGTATCATGTGAATGAATACATAATATGTTAGTTTTCCCAGTTTGGGATTCTAGGGGAAAAATATTTGTGTAATGTATGTATTTTCCATTGTATATTTTCGGTTATTTTATTGAAAATGTGTTTGTAGTAAATAATTGTACAATCTTAAAAGATACATCAGGAAATATTTATTCCAAAACAAAGCGTCAAGGTACTAAGAGAGGTGGATCGAGTAGAGGCCTTTCCACAGAGTCCTCTAGTAGGAAGACTAATTCAGCAAAACAGTCTAGTAGTGGCATGAAATTTAGTAATTCTAAGAGGATAAAGAAGAAGAAATCATAGAGTTTTCTGACTAAATAATTCAAGAAGTCTAAGCCACCTACCTTTGATGGAGAAATAAAGAAAGGAGTGGAAGTTGAAGCATGACAATTTATCTTGAAAAAGTACTTCTGAGTACATAACTACTAACACAATACCAAGGAAAATATTACAGTGTTTAATCTGAGGGACTTCAATTTGGTGGGAAGAACTCAAGGAAATAAAAAGGATAAAGGAAAGAAATTTAACCTGGAAACAGTTTGAGAGATACTTTTACAAATATTACCTATCTGAAAAGTATTATGATGAAAAAATAAATGAATTTTATGATCTTAAGATGGAGCAAGTCACCTTGGAGGTGTATGCAAAATGATTTATGGAACTGTTGAGGTACGTTCCCTACCTTAAAGAAGAAAAGGAAAGAATCCATTGTTTTCTCAGTGAGTCACCATAGTCATACCAAGATAGAATTGAGTTTGACAAACCCAAGATGTTGGAAGATACCACTCAAAGGGATAAATGTTGTTACGATGAGTCTAAGCCTAAGGATGAGCCTCCTAAGTATTGGAAAAGAAATGAAAAGAGTGGATTCCAGAAGAAGGGTTTCAAGTATTTTCCCCTCAAGAATTATGGGAAGTATTCATAGTCAGGTCATCCAAGAAAGAGTGTGCATCAGGAATTTTTTTTTTTCACAAAGTAGGAATAAGCCAACAAAGCAAGTAAAGGAAAGAGAAAAGGAGCCCAAGAAAGGACCATCGCAATGTTGGGGATGTGGAGAGAGAAAACTATTGAGGGATTGTCCCCACAAGAAGCATGACAGTAGAAGAGTATATAATGTAGAGGGGGAAACTACAATCAATGATGTAGCTAGGATTGTACCAAGAATCTATGAAACGGTAGAAAATTGGCAAGAAGACCACCAAGCCTGTGTGGTGGAATTGGAAGGTATCATTACTGAACAACCAATATCTATTTTAATTGACCTAGGATCTAAGCTTAGTTATGTTTCACCTCGATTGGTTGAGGCATGTTCATTACAGAGAAAGAATCACACCAAAGCATGGTTAGTTCAGTTAGCCACTCGAACAAAGAGGAAAGTGGCAGAGGTCGTTGAAACTTGTCTAATTTAGATGGAGGGATTTTGGACCCAAGCAGAGCCGAATGTTCTACCCCTTGGATATTACAGTGTGTTCTTGGGAATAGATTGGTTAGCCTCTGATAAGTCAAAATTGAACTATTATGAAAAAATTCTAGAATGTGAAGATGAGGGAGACAATAAGAGAATGTTGTAGGGAATTCGGAAGCCAGTCTCTATGATACAAATATCAATGTTACAACTCAAGAATTTTAGCAGAAAAGGGTGTCATTTGTATGTTATACAAGTACTAAATTCAACAGAAATAGGTGAGATGAAGGTTGAGTATCATCCAACGTTATGGGAGTTTAGAGATGTTTTTCCTGAGGAGGTTCCTGGATTAAATTTGAAAATATACCTTGACGTTTCAATCGATATTCTGTTGGGAGAATTGCAAACATTGAGAGTTTCTTATAGGATGAGTAGGCCTGAGTTGGTGGAAATGAATATGGAATTGAAATAAATTATGGGAAAAGGTTACATTAGACCAAGTGTGTCCCCATGGGGAGAACCAACCCTATTTGTAAAAAAGAAGGATGGTAAATTAATATTATGCATTGATTATTCGAAGTTGAACAAGATTACAATCAAGAACATGTACCCCTTTCCTAGAATAGATGATATATTTGATCATCTCAAAGGGGATACAATTTTCTCAAAAATAGATTTGATATCGGGATATCATCAAGATAGGATTAAATATGAAGACATCCAAAAGATATCCTTTAGGACATGGTACGGGAACTATGATTTTGGTGTGGTTCCATTTGGACTTACAAATGAACCAACTACATTAATGTTCTTGATGAATAGTTTTCTCAACAAGTATTTAGAAAATTTTGTCTTAGTGTTTGTGGATGACATTCTGGTGTATTCCAAGAATCGAGAGGATCATGAAGAACATATCATAATGGTGTTCCATGTGTTAAGAGAGCATCAACTATATGCCAAATTCAGCAAGTGTGATTTGTTTAAAAATGAAATCCAGTATCTAGGCCATGTAATATCAGCCGAAGGAGTCGCAATAGACTCTACAAAGATCAAAGAATTCATGGATTTTACTACCCCTACAAATGTGAAAGAAGTGATATCTTTCATGGGATTAGTTGGATATTACAGAATATTCATCAAGGGGTTCTCCAAGATCATAAATCATATTACGTTATTAGAAAGGAAGGGGAGGAGGCTTGTGTGGTCACTAGAGAACAAAGATAGTTTTCGAAAACTGAAATAGGTGTTGAACAATGCCCCTGTTTTCAAGATTGCAGACCCAAAAAAATACTTCTTGGTTTGAAAAGATGATTTCAAGGGGGAATTCGGTGGAGTTCTCATGAAAGAAGGACAAGAGGTTTGTTATGAATCATGGAAGTTGAATGAACATGAGTAGAAGTACACTTCCCATGACCTAGAACTTGCCAGAATTGTACATGTGTTCAATATGTGGAGATATTACCTACTTGGGAGGAGATTTATCCTCATGATTAACCATTATGGTTTGAAGTATTTGTTTGACTAGCCAAGGTTGAATGCTAGACATGTCAGTTGGATTGCGTTGATCAGTGAGTTTGACTTTGAAATCAAACATATAAAAGGGAAAAGAGAACAAAGTAGTTTATGTTCTCAACCGAAGCATTTAGACAATACACTTAGCGGAAAAAAGTGTATGAGAGTCCAACATTCAACAAAGGATTAAGACCCGCTTGTTGGAAGACAATTTCTTCAATCAAGTGAAGGAAAAGTTTCAACAAGAACCTAAGGAAAATACATATGAAGGATATCAACTAAGGGATGATAATTTTTTAATGTACAATAAGAGGCTATATGTGCCTAATTCAACAGATCTAAGGCAATTGATTATGGATGAGTTCCACACAAGAAATACATGAAATGGTGATAAAAGTTAGGAAACTAAATTATTTTCATGGGATGAAGAAAGACATTGATCATTATATTTTGTAGTGTTTAGAGTGACAACATGTGAAAGTTGATCATCGACACCCTGTGAGACTATTGCAACCTATACAAATACCAAAAGGGAAATGGGAAGTTATTTCCATGGATTTTATCATGGGTTTACCAAATACAGTCAAAAAACATGATGCAATCATGGTTGTAGTGGATGAGTTTAGAAAATAAGATCATTTTCTTCCCATAAAGTCTAGTTTTAAAGCCATAGATTTTTTCAATCTTTTCATGAAAGATATATTCAAGTTGCATGGTTTTCCTAAAACCATAATTTTAGACAGAGATTCTAAGTTCACCTATATTTTTAGGCGAAGCTTATTTGTAGTTTTAGAGACACAATTGGAATTTAGCATGGCCTACAATCCTCAAAATGATAATCTGACCAAAAGGATGAATAGAGTGTTAGAGGATATGCTATGAGTGCAAGCTATTCATAGATCAAACAAGTGGGAAGAATATCTACCTTTGGTATAATTTGCGTACAACAATGGCTATCAAGAATCATTGAAGATGAGCCTATTCGAGGCTCTGTATGGAAGGAAGTGAAGAGCTATGATTATTTGGGACAATCCTGTGGACAAAGTTACGCTTGGACCTGAATTAATAAAGGAAATGGAGAAACCATAGTTTAGATGAGGAAGAATATGAAGATTTCCCAGGATATACAGAAGATATATGTTGATAGCAAGAGAAACCATAAAGAGTTTAAAATAGGATACCATGTGTATATCTGGGTGAAACCCAAGCAAATTTCGCTGAAAATGGGGATGTGTGATAACTTGGCTCCCCAATATTGTGTACCATTTGAAATCATAGAGAGAATAGGACCAGTAGCATACAGACTTGCATTAACACCTACTATTGGAGAACATAATGTATTCCATGTGTCTTTGTTAAAGAAATATGTACATGATTCTAATCATATTATTGATTGGACTGTAATATAGGTGGAATTGGAGGGATAATTCCAGCCAAAGCCCCAATCATCCTGGACAAGAAAGAAAAATGTTTAGGAATTGAGCCATCAAGCAGGTTAAGGTGCAATGGAATAACTTTGGAGGTGATGAATCTACCTGGGAGTTGGAATATTCCATGACATTGGAATACCCATTTTTTTGATGTATAATTGTAAATGCACAGTGTTTTAAACATCGAGAAAGGCATTTCTTTAAGGGGGAGGGGAATGTGATGCAACCCCCCTACTCCCCCATAGGGATGCATGACCTCTCAGTCAAAGGATCTCTAATTCTCTGAGTCAAACGACTCTTTAGGACCTTGATATTCCCATGTATTAATCAAACACAAGTCCTTTCATCCTTTTGGTCTGGTCTTATGATACATGCGATCCTTCCTTTCTCACTTGCAAATTCTCACAGAGTTTTGAAYGCTAACTTGGCGATAAATAAGYAATTGTGGGAACGACCACAAGAGGTTTGAAGTCATAATACTTTTGGGACCACAATGGTCCTTCAGCCTCCACATGTCCTCTTGATGAAACCATAGTTTGGATTGCGGCCCGCCCTCAATATTTTAAAATCCGGGCAACTCTTTTCCCCGAAATTATAGGAGATATTTGATCTCATGATCTTGATGATACTGCCTAAAATAACGGTTCATATCCGCGTCTTCCAAATCCATCAAAAATATCTATCCCTTCGAGATCAACGAGTGTGATCTCTTTGCAATTCTGAACTTCAGGGTTTTGAAATCTCAAACCCAACTCTCTTTCGAACTCCAATCCCTCGGAGTTGACGATCTACGGATACTTGTCCTGTGAAATCAATGGTGTTGGTCACTTCAAAACTTCGGACTCCAGAGTTATCAAAATTAAACCCTTTCCTCCTTTGGATTTTATCTGAAGACTCAAATCCACCGATGCATGTTCTCCTCGGATCAACGGTTACGATCCCTTTGCGTACCCAAACTTTAGACTT
Source organism: Picea glauca (assembly GCA_000966675.3). Classification (NCBI taxonomy): domain Eukaryota; kingdom Viridiplantae; phylum Streptophyta; class Pinopsida; order Pinales; family Pinaceae; genus Picea; species Picea glauca. The sequence continues at coordinate 189,508 of JZKD02S0398398.1, read as the reverse complement.
TTCAACTCTCAACTTTTCTCTCCCCGTAAAGTATGTGGATTTATGTCATGTGTCCTCTTGATATAACAGCCGAGGATTTATTTGAGACTTTACCGGAGTGCATGGATATATTCCACATCTCTCCTAGATCCAACGACTCTGAATCACTTCGGGTCTTCGGGGTTCAGCAGTCTCAGTTCTCAACTGAATATCCACAACAACTTTACCCAGACCTCGCAATCTATTAACAAGTGTCCAATTATAGATCAACCACTCTCAACTCTTCGGCTCTTTGAGCTTCGCTTCCCTCTAGATATTCTGACCCGTCGACATGCGTCCTCCTGGATCTAACAGTCCAGATTCACTCCAACCATTCAGCTCTCCATGCTTCGAAAATATCAAGTTTCAAACTTGCCTCCTTCTGGACTCACGATATCTGACGGCTTAGATCCACTATGGTGATACGACACTTGAAATTTACCCCAAACAATCTGATGGCTTGTATATGTTCTTGCGATCGAACTATTGAGATTCTACTTAGGGAATCCAACACTTCGAGCTTCAGAAATCTTAGTTCTCAACCCTTGGTGAATTCTCTCTCCCGAGTGTGTGAAGCGATAAGGCTCGTGCACCTTACTCTGATCAAAAGGTTGTTGATCTATTGCAATGTGATCCAACAAACACTGTCTCTCCTCCTCCTAAGCTTATGATCCCTGACTTAGAATATTTTCTAAGTGTTCAAAGGTTTCGAACCTTTTCTCCTCCTGTGAGTCCGACTCTTGGATCTCGTCAACACTTGTGAAAGTGTTATTCCTTCTGAACTTTGTCCTTAAAAGGATTTCGATTCCCCACACACACCTTGCGTTCTCAGGATTTTGATAACTTAGATCGAAGGATTTCTTGGAAAGAAATTCCTCTCGCCCACTTGGCATTCTCTGTTCTGGTTCTTCAACGCTTTGTTAGGGTCCTAACCCGCATATAGGTAGATCAATATATTCAGATGTAATAAAGGTCAATATTAATAAGGACTTTCAATAAAATAGAATAAGATGGATGTAAGAAGACCTAATAGAAGCTTTCGCTTCTAGAAGGATCTTCCTCTAGATGCTTCTCTTGATAGACATATTTAGTATAAATAAGGGCTGAGGGTATGAAAACCCTAGCTTGGAGATTATTGTAATAGAGCATTGCTCGATTGGAGGTTTCCCCCTCGAAGAGGCCCGTGAACATTTCTTTCTGAATCAAAGTGTTATTTTTGTTGTTGTTCTTATATCATTTATGTGTTATTGTGGAGATTATGTTGGTTATATT
>JZKD02S0398398.1:168249-188208 GCA_000966675.3 Picea glauca | reverse complement strand
ACAGTTACAGGATTTTGTGTTTACTTGCACCATGTCAATTATGTTTATGTCAATTTATTTTTCCATATATGCGTGAGTTTTTATCGATAAGGATTTTACGTTACTAGTATCAGACATTCTTCTCTCATTTCACACCTTTTATGAAAATCATACAGTTACGGGAAAGGGCCTTTCATTTGTAGTCCCATTTCATTCTTCATACGAAGATTTCTCTTATCTTCGACCAAATCGAATCAGCCATTAAAATATTTGTTAAATCACTTCCATATCCTTACTGTTTCTCAATGACTGTACCCATGGTAACTCAACCCAATATTCAAATCGGGATATTAGATCAAACTAATATTGTGTTAAGTCTTTTCAGCACGACCCTTAGAACTGCTAATACCTGGGAAGAATTAGAACGTTCATGGGCGGCCATTGAACGAGATATCGCAATCCAGGAACAGTTGGAAGCTAGACGTAGAGAACGTAGAAATCTCCCTTAGTTTCCCATACCAAATGAGACTTTATTATTGTATACATATTTTATCTCTTTTCGTATGCCTTGACACTGTACTTTAAGCCTTAGTACAGACTCAGGAACAACAGATACAAACCAGTTTTATGTTTTCTTCTTTTTTCATACTGACAAATTATGCATTTGTTTACAAACATTTTCACTTCTTCCCTCATGCTCGACCAATAATACGAATTACTCAGCTGTGCAAATGTCTTATCCTAATGAAAATGTCTAGCTAAACCTCCATTATGTTTCTCTTTCAGCAAGTTATCCCTCATTGAACATTTCAGTATCCATAATTGGCGTTCCTTGAATAATAACCCATCCTGGATCAAATATTCAGTCCATGGGCTTCTGTCTCCCAACAAAGGATTCTTGCATGCCTCATAAGATTCCTTAAAATATTCATCTTCTCGATACATCTCCTTGAGGTGTTCAAACCCTAAGGTTTCCACTTGGAATTCATGTAAAATTAAACTCCTCCTGCTCAAAGCATCTGCAACAATCCATCAAATCATCCATCCTCGATTAAGGGAATCTATACCTAATTTTTATCTTGTTGATGGCTCAGGAATCTGTACACATTCTCCGTCCTCCATCCTTCTTTGGACTTAACACAGTTGGTATTGTGAATGGTCTTAGGCTTTCCATGACTAAACCTTTATCCAACAACTCTTGGACTTGATTTTTGACTTCCTCATTCTCTTTAGGTGTCAACCTATAAGCTGCTTTGTTTAGTAAACTAGCTCCTAGAATAAGGTCAATCTAATGGCTTATACTTCTAATTGGTGGCAATGAGTGTGGTAACTCATCCACTACTATGTCAGCAAAGTTTTCTAACAGTTCCTGTATTTCTTCAGGCAAATCTTCCATAGAAGTATTCATAAGGATAACTCTAGGCTTCCTCACTACAACAAATTGCATTTTATTTTCCTCCTTGACTTGATTCAAGAGTTCCTTCCCACTCATGAGAAGTATAATTGAACCAAATTCCCTCTTTTTCTCTTTGTCTTCTATTGGCAACAACATATGTGTCCTACCATTATTCTCTAGGGTATAAGTATTCTTTCTCCCATCATGAATACATTTTCTATCAAACTTCCATGGTCTCCCCAATAAAATATGGAAGACATCCATAGGAATTACATCACATAATATTTCATCCCTATAACCTCCTATTTTAAATTCAACTTGGCATTGTTGACTTACCATTACTTGATGTCCTTTCTACAACCATGATACCTTGTATGGGTTTGGATGTGTAGTTGTTTTCAATTCCAACTTCTCCACCATCTCTGTGGATACTATATTATCAGTGCTCCTACTATCTATGATCACCTTGCAAACTATGTCTTTCATCTTGAAAGAAGTTCTGAACAGACTTGTTCGTTGAACTGGTTCTTCTACATCCTTCTCTGGTTTAAGAAGAATCTTCCTCATCATGAGGGTCTTTCCTCCTTCTGCTGCTTCTGCTTCCACATGTTTTTTTTCTTCATCAATCTGTTCTTCACCTCCTCCTTCGTTCTTTCTCTCAGGATATTCCCAAGACTTGTGCCCTTGCTTTCCATAGGTATAACATCTAACTAAACCTCCTCTGGCTCTTCCTCTTCCTCTTCCTCTGGAAAAAGAACTTCTTCCACCATGTTGTCCTTCTTTAGAAGTTTCACCTTTCTCATGGTGACAATGTTGTTTTTCATCTTCATGATTCGGCTTCTGGAACTTCGCTCTACTGGTTCCCTTACCTTTGCTTGAATTTCCTCCTCTGTTTCATTGGATTTTCTTTCTGTCCAGTTTTTCTTCAGCTTTCAAGGTTGCTTGATAATCATCCTCGACTTTACTAACCGGCATCATGCTGATCTCCTCTTGGATTTCATATCTCATCCCATTGATATACCTGGTTGTCTTTTCATCCTCATTTTCTTTCTATCCAGCCCTGATGTTTAGTATATAAAATTCCTCAATGTACTCCTTCACTGATAAGCTCTTTTGTCTCAGGTTTTGCAATCATCTGAACAAATGGATTTGGTAATCATTCGGGATAAATCTGGCCTTCACCTTGGCTACCATCCTATCCAAGTTCTTAATTTTCTTCTTACTATTGCTCCTTCATTTGGCTTTCAGTTCATCCCACCATAGCATTACATGACCTTTCAGTCTTGTCACTGCATGCTTCACCATCTTGTCTTCTTCGATATCTTTGAAATCAAAGTATTTGTCCATAGCAAGTACGCAATCTAACAATTCTTCAACTTCCAAATTGCCTTCATACATTGGTACCCCTATTCTTGCTCTAGCTCTTATCTTTGATTATTAAGCGATATTGTGAAGAATCCTCTACAACATTTTCTTCGACCTCTTCTTCTTCACTATCATCCTCAGTGATATCTCCATCATATAGTGCTCTTCTCTTTGTTGTTTCCATGGCATCCAGTCTCATTCGGAGTCACCTCATTTATTCTTCCATTTCTGCATTCGCTCTACACCTCCTGGGTGGCATGATTCCACTACGTCACCTACAAATAGAAATCAAATTATTGATACCAACTTACCTCCTTTATCCTTTTGTCTAGTGTCCCCCGTAGGGATGCGTGACCTCCCGGTCAAAGGATCTTCGATTCTCTAATTTAAACGACTCTTTAGGACCTTGATAGTCCCACATATTAATCAAACATAGGTCCTTTTGTCCTTCTGGTGTGGTCTTATGATACTCGCGATATTTCCTTTCACGCTTGAAAAATATCTCAGAGGTTTGAGCACTAACTCCTTTTCTGATAGGCCCCTCTTTGATGTGACCTTGGCGATGACTACGTGATTGTGGGCGTGGCCACAAGCAGTTTGAAGTCAAACTAATTTTGGGCCGACAATGCTCCTCCAACCTCCACGTGTCTTCTTGACGAAACCATAGTTTTGGATTGTGGCCTGCCCTCAATATTTTAAACTTCGCGCACCTCTTGTCCTCATAATGCTACGGGATTATTGATCTCGCAATCTTGACGATACTTCCTGAAATGACGGTTCATATCCAAATCTTTCAAATCCATGGGCCATATATATCTCTTTGATATCAATGGGTATGATCTCTTCGCAATTACAAACTTCGGGGTTTTGAAATCTCAAACCCAACTCTCTTTCGTATTCCAATCCCCAGAGTTGATGATCTACGGACACTTGTCCCATGAAATCAATGGTGTTGATCACTTCAAAACTCCTGACTTTGGATTTCTCAAAATTCAACCCTCTCCTCCTTTGGATTTTATCTGAAGACTATAATCCACCTAAGCATGTCCTCCTCAGATCAATGGTTGCGATCCCTTTGCGTACCCAGAATTCAGACTTTTCAACTCTCAACTTTTCTCTCCCCATGAAGTATGTGGATTTATACCGCATGTCCTCTTCATMTAACGATTGAGGATTTCTTCAGGACTTTACCCGAAGTGCATGGATATATTCCATGTCTCTCCTAGATCCGACGGCTCTAAATCACTTTAGGTCTTCGAGGTTCGGTAGTCTCAGTTCTCAACTAAAGCTCCAAAACAACTTTACCCAGAGATCACGATCTGTTAAAAAGTGTCCACTTATAGATTGAAAACTCTCGGCTATTCGTCTCTTCTAGCTTCGGGTGTTTCAACAATTAGGCCTTCACCTCCCTCTAGATCTTCTAACCTGTCGACACATGTCCTCCTGGATCCAAAGTTCTAGATTCGCTCAGGACCTTCGGATCTTCGTGCTTCGAAAATATTGAGTTTCAAACTTGCCTCCTCCCGGGCTCACAGTATCTGACAGCTTAGATCCACTCCGTCGATACGACACTTGAATTTTACCCCAAACAATAAGATGTCTTAGATCTGTTCCTGTGATCGGATGGATGAGATTCTACTTCGGGCTTCCGGCTCTTCAAACTTCGAAAATCTCAGTTATTAACCCTTGGTGAATTCTCTCTTTTGATTGTGTCAAGCGTTAAGGATCATGCACCTTACTCTGATCAGATGTCTATTGATATGTTGCACTATGATCCAATGACCACTATTTCTCCTCCTCCTAAGCTTTTGCACCCTGACTTAGAAGATTTTCTAAGTGTTCACAGGTTTTGAACCTTTGCTCCTCCTGTGGGTCTGACTCTTGGATCTCATCAACACTTGTGAAATTGATATTCATTATGATATTTTTCCCTAAAAGGATTTTGATTCCCCACACACCTTGCATTCTCGAGATTTTGATAACTTAGATTGAAGGATTTCTCAGAAATAAATTCTTCTCGCCCACCTGGCATTCTATTTTCTGGTTCTTCGATGCTTAGTCGCTCCTTGACGTTGTGCATTCCTTACACTTGGTCTAAGTTTCCTTGTTTCTCTTTGAACTCCTCTGAGTCAATCTGAGACTCAATCGACACACTCCTTATGTTCGAGATGCACACGTTGCACGTGAGTTTCAGAAGAGAAACAATTGAAACTTATCTAGTTTCATCACAACTTCATACTATCAACTTCCTGAACAATCATACATGAACAAAAATTAAATAAATCACATACATAGAATATCAGATTCATTCATTCATACATCAAATGAACACATTCCAAGGATTTGGGACAATTCTGTCTATTCTATTCATTCATGAAAATAAATTACATAGTATTTATTTTACTCTACTCTGTTCTACTGATCTGTATCTCCCTATCTCCTAATCTTACCATCTACTTTTACAATGCAACAACAACAAACTATCTAAGGAACGGCTCCCTGAGCTCTCCTCATCATGTCTGTAACCTATCCTATCAAACTCTTAGCGGTTACCTACTCTATCCTATTACAATAACTAATAGTTATTGCCATATACGAGTCAACACTCCATATTTGCAACCCCTTATAGTCCTTCACGACTTTACAAACACGACATATTTAAAAATGTTACTTTCAAAAATGTCTCAACAACTCGATTTAATTCTGAGTTAATTTATGATTTGAAGCTCTACCATGCTAAGATCTCGTTCCTTTGCCTCCACACTTTCATTTTGACTTTGAAGGCGATGCTCCTGCATCAGAATGTAACACCTTGTTTTCTCCCAAGACTGTAATTATGCACAAACTTCATATGTTAACAATATGAGGCATGTAATTGTGTTTTGATTTAAGATAAACAACAAACTGATGACCTAGACAAAAAAACCTTGGAAATTACTATCTGTGATACACCATAGGAAATTGATGAGGTAGAGGGACTGATGGGATGGTTGTGTGAAATGGGGATGAGAGGAATCTTGCACAACAAGCTAATATATTCTTACAAACATGATGGCTTCACCTACCATCACACAAAATTGATGGAGGAGACCACATGATCATTAAAGAGAAGGTCATAGAGGTGGTTGAGTATTAATTACTATGGTACTTCTCCCATATAGAGAGAGAATGGCCAATTGAATAGTGGATGGGGGAAATGTACCACCAATCGCCACTTCATATTACAAAGGGTAGATTGTAGGTTACGTATGTAGGATATTGTAGAGATATTGAGGGGATGAAGAAAAATATCGGGGAAGGAAAAATCCAATGTGTGCAATATGAGAGAGTATGTAAAGACATATACACATAGAGGATAATAAGGAGATAGGAAAATGAGACCCTTCCAGTGTAGATAGCATCCAAGGACTGAAGAATACAACATAAAACTAAGAAGGAGAAAGGATAAGAGATGGGAAACATATCACATAAGTGAAAATGTGTTTATTGAGAAATAAAATAATATGTTTCTATTATAAAATAGGAATATTTATGAGTTGTTGATGATCACCCTGAACAAAGATGACCCTAATTTTTGAACTGGAGCAATAATGGGCTGCAGTTTGGTGCTTACTTGACATAAACTGGAACTAGTAAGGGGAGGTTGCCAAGGGAATGTTAATCAGATAAGGGCCTCCCTTGTGTAGAGGAAATATAGTTGAGAAACCACTTGATAAACCTATAGAAACCCAAAGATCAATGGGAGTTGGCAACTTTTTTTGTGTCAGAGGGAGAAGGAGAGTAACCTTCTTGGATCATTGCAAACTTGGAACCCTATCGAGTCAATTTTCGTGGTGGTATCATGGCTTGTCATGGGGGTGGCGTGTTGTAGGAAGTGACTCTACAACAAGGACTAATGTTGGGAGGAAATGAGTCCTCTCTTAGTTGATTGGATTGGATTATTCCCTTATCATATAAGTGTTTATTTTTACTAAAACTGACTGTGAATTATTTATGTGAATGCTCATGAATAGAACAATTGTATGATAGCACATATGAATGTATAAATCTAAGGGACTATTTGTATATTGAACCTATGATTTTTAAAGTTGTAAGATGATCTATGTTTGATGTTTACTATTTCTTGGTTAAATCATAAAAATGAATAAATACAAACTTCTACACACTAGAATATTATATATATTCCCTATGTGGAGAGATTGCAAAATCATGTGAGGATTTAAACTTAAATTTGATAGTTTGTAAGATCCAGAGAATCGTCTTGAATTCTCCAGGGTCAAAATCGAAGTCTTGCAGAACTTGAAAAATGGCTAAGTCCTTTGAGTGGATAGTTATGATTCTGTAAACCCTGTGTTGGTAAGAGAAGAACAACAATTGTTGATATGAAGAGACCGTTACCATTGATTGGTGGGATGTTCAGAGTCACCACTTCAGAGAGATCCATAGAACATCGTAGGAAATAATCCAAATAGAGACTCCAAAACAAAAACTTTTGGAGCAATCTTTTGGGAAGGAAATCTCATGTGTTGTGAGAAAAGACTTTGAAGCTAAGCTAGTGTGAATCATAGATATGGAAGTGGGAGGGATGAATCCCCATCCATTTATCATTATGGATCCTACTTATTAAGTTATAAATGTGAGAGATGAATCAGAGAGTAAGAGAGAAGCCACATGCCAGTATTTGATTAGGTGACTGGATTGAGTGCGAGTCGAGTTGGCCCACTGTTGACTTTCTTTAGAGTAATCCTATGATGGATTAGGACCACAAGTATGATATATGGAAGATATAGAACATAGTTTGAGGTATGGAGATATTGAATGATAGCCATTGATATGCCTTGATTCTCATCTAAGTTAAGGAATGAAGTCATAATGTCATGGCTGATGTGGCATGCCAGCGGGGCACTGAGAGTGAATTTAGAGAGACATGAGTCACTCACCCATCAATGGATGAGTTGGGTGTGGTCAACAAGGCTTGAAAACATTAGAATTTGAATATATCTCAACCGTATGTTGAGATATCATGACTTGCATCTACATCCATCCATAAAGGAGAGGGGTATATTCCTCCATACCTTGGTTTCAGAGTAGTGAAACGGATCAAGTGATTCTATATTTGAATGGATGACATTGAAAGGGAATATTATTTGATACCATATCCATCAGAAGTGAGTGATGAGGGTACTGGTACAGATTCTGAGTGATAAAAATTATCAACCTGTGTGAATTGGAATCTCCTCGTGGAAGGATTGGTAGACACCAGATATGTGCAACATTGTATCCATGTCAGTTGGGAAGATCTCAATGAGCATAAGACGATGTAGTTGTCTAAGCGAGGATATGAGATAGTTGATAAAAAAGGAAATCCTAATATCCCCACCCGTAGGGGTTTAGTGTGTTACAATATTCACTAAAGAAGAGTGGAGAAAAAAAAATTAAGCCACTTTTCTATGGGCCTTACAAGGTGGTTCAGAGAGTCGGTGAAGTGGATTATGAGTTGGATTTTTCAGAGGAAATAAAAATCCATAATGTGTTTCATGTATCATGTCTTAAAAAGGAATTGGGAAAATAGGTCACCACTTCGACAAAGCTACCTCCATTAGATGACGAGGGACAATTAGTACTAGTCCTTGAGGAGGTTTTGGAGGTCTGAGAGAGGAAACTGTGTAGCAAGGTGATTTGGGAATACCTCATTAGATGGTAGGACTTACCAGCAAACGATGCCACGTGGGAGGGTGATCAGCTATTACAACATCTAAATTTACAGTTTCTTGAGGAAAATAAATCTTAGGAAGGGAATACTGTAATTTCCCTTTCCAAATGTATATTCTATATGAATTGATGAAATGGACTATGTAATTCCTATGGGCCATAGTGAGGAAATTAAAAAAAAAGGGAATTAATTATTAATGTAAAAAGAGCAATAATTAATTAATAATTAAGGGTGACATTAAGTAAAGTGGAAAAATTCACCCAAGTGACTATGGTGAATGTGAAAAGTCACTTCAATTTATTAAAAGGTAAAAAGGTTGCAAAATAGTCAATGGATGAATAAAAGGGGAAAAAGAGGGCACCCTCTCTCATTCTTTCATTAGTAATTTCTAATTTCGTATTGAGAGAGATCATTGTGGTTTTGGTACTCTTAGGACAAAAACCCTAAGAGGATTTTCATATACTGGCTTCGGTGGTGGGACCATCCACCATAGTTGGTCCATTTGATGAAGATATCACTCATATTTATTCACTAAACTTCATTTGTGGCTGAGTTAATTTTCCTATAGCAGATATTTCAATATTGGTGGTTGAGTTCTTCATTGTAGTTGTTTTTCTCTTGTCGGTAGAAGAGATTTTTGGTGTGTGGGCCAAATCCTTCTTTGGGAGGCCAAGTTTTGAATAGAAGGAGGTCAAATTGCTATTTTGGAATCCATTTACTGAGGTGAGATATGATTTATCTATTTTCTGGATTGAAATATCCCTGCTGGGAACATTCTTCAGATTGTAGGTCAATCTATCCATTTTGGGATGTCATTTCTGATTGTGGAGGATGAGTGAATCTTGAGGGAGTCGAATATTTCACCCTAGGTGACTTTTTTTTTCTGGGAACATATCTTGGGCCTAGAGTATCCAACATAGGGATGTTTTATCCTCTTAGATGTCTCATCTCATTTACTGGGTCAAACTCCATTATTTCAGGCTGAGTTAAGAAGAGAAGGGTCAAACTTGAATTGTTGGAGGACGTGAGACCTGTATATGACATTATTTACTTGCTATATGTATACGAAAGTTCCTTCCACCATATCAATACCTCATAACACTCATATTTCCGATGATATATCATATATGGAAGATACTATAAAGAGGTCAACATTTAATAAAGTATCATTATTATGCCTGAGAAATATATTGGTATTTTATGTTGTTATATTCACAATACTTTCATTCTCTCAGCAAAGTATACATGCATTTATGCATTATTTATTTAAGAGTTACAATAAACACATACACACCATAGTTTATACACTTATATCAGTTGTATAAAGAATTACAGTGGTGAAGTTGGGTAATAAAAAATTGTATAATCATATAGACACAGTTATCATCCTATCAAGAAATAATAAGAGGAGAATAGTAGAAATCTTGGGAGTGTAATCCAACTTTTTGATAAAATTATCAGACTTATAAAGTAAGGAAAAATTCCCAATATTCGGTTGGAATATTACATTTGCTAAGGATTTTGTTGGTAAGATTTTTTTTGTGAGCTTTAGTCCAACATAAGATGTTTATTTTGGGAGGACCATATTGATGCCAAACTTTATTCCAGAGAGGGGATTTAAATGGGAGAACATATTTTAGTAAGAGGGCTTCATATCCTTTTCTAATTAAAAAGCATTGATCCCCCCACCCCCTTTTGTCTTGATCCTCCAGATGCCCAGGTGATCCGAATTATTTTAGGAACGATATGAAGGAAGAAATAAAAAAGAGATATAACAAAGAATTACACAAAGATATGGAAAGGAACAAAGTAATATGGTAAAACTCATATTCTATTAATAATTGTATGAAATATAAAAGACCGTAAAATGCAAAAGCACACAAGATAGCTAGAATGGTGGTAGCTTATCTCTAAGAAGAGATGTGTTGGATATGCTCATTCACAAGAATACAGTTACAATGAGGCTCTTAAGGCCTTTTTGACATAAATAATAAATGAGAAAACCCTAAAAATTCAAAAACCTATCCCTAGGAGATGAAGCGCCACAATTCATGTGGGCCCCAATGGGGTAAGTTGGTACATCGACAACTTCTCGGGGTCATAACTTATGCATACGATTTATGTTTTAGGTGCAATATAGCCTGTTGGAAAGGTATATACGAGGAATAAGGATTTTTCCATCACACTCTGACTCTGAGTACAATGTGATCATGGCGGGCCCAAAAAACCTTGTTTAGGTCCTCAAAATGACCCCATAAGTTTAGGACCTAAAAAGACAGAAAAAGATGCCAAAATGGAATTTGGGATTTGAGCCAGTGGAATAGGTGGCTGGCCACTAATATCCACCTAGATCATTCCTCCCCCCTTTTAAATAAATGGTCTCCATTGTGTCAAGTGCCTTCATTATGTGAGGAAACCTTTGTTGAACCTAACTCCTAGTGAGACACTTTCCCCGATGAATAAACTACCCTACTTTGATGAACCAATAGAATTTGATAGTCTAATGGCAGGTGTCCTTCTTATTGTTATCCATGATACGATCAATTTCCACATGTTAGATGCAATAAGGATTGATTTATATAGGGGCCAACTTATTGACCACATCCAAAGTGTCTAGGAGAGGTTTAAAATATGGTCGAAGCAGTTCCACATTAAATACTGGGTGCAAGCCAAGGAAAGGAGGAATACTTAATTCAAAATCATTCTCACCCACAACATTGGTGTTGGTGTAAGGATCGTATCAGAGTGGGCATAGATTATGATGAGGTCCTGTGAGATTCTCTTTCTACAAATGAAACCAGAACTTATCTCTCACCTGGAATTTTTGTGGTACCTGATGTTGATCATGGTGTTGCTTGTACTTGGCATTGCATTTCTGAAAAATATAATGAAATTATTTTTGGATGTATTGTATGTGCTCAACAAATTTGGCTTCCTGATCAGCCTCTATCTGAGCATGGGAGGACTCTTCTTGTGTGGTTGCAATGGGTAGAGCTACATCAATTGGGGGAAATAGTTGAAACCCTAAGCACACCTGAAAAGGGTTGTGACCAACAGAGCTATGGTGGGATATGTTGTATCTATGTTGAACATAAGGCATGATTTCATCCCATGTGCATGGATGTTTTGGATTATACATTTATATGATATGGATAATCATCCCATTGAAGAACTCTATGTGTCCATCAGTTTGTGGGTGGAAGGTAGTCGATTTGGTTATCTTGGTGTCCATAATATACCATAGGATGGACCACAATGTGCTTAGGAACCTACTGTCTCAATTGGATATAATATTCTATGGTATCCCAAAATGAACCCAAACATGTGTGAAGAAGAGTTTGGTGGTTTCCTCGACTATGATGCTCTTCTTCTAGGGTGCCAAAATGGTAATCTTAGATAATTAATTGATGACCACAAAGACACATTCATTCCCATCCTTGGTTGAAGGGATAACAGACATGTACTCCATGGATATGGACTCCCAAGGCCTATCCTAAGTAGTAAGAGGGGTGTATAGCCCCTGTTTTGTAATGGCAGGCTTGGAAATAGTGCGGGAGGTGCAGGATCTGATGTACTTATGAACATCTTGTCAAAGATTCGGATAATAAAAATTCTTCTACAATACTTCCACTATCTTTTCCACATAAAAATGTCTCACTTCAAAATTGTAATGTTCTTCCAAGATCATACTTTCACGCTCTCTTGAAGGAACACAAAGGTGGCTGAGATGGCATAATAACCCATCCTAGAGATGAAAGTTGGGGACTATTTTGTATGCGCTCAATGTCTAAGTCATAGGAAGTAGAAAATTCAGAGCTATTATTGTATAATTATGTCCATCCAGATGTCTCATGTCCAAAATAGTTGAGAACTATGCTTAGTGTTTCCATCGGGGGTAGACTGAGGAAATCTGTGACATGGTTGGTGTTTCCCTTCTTATACTTGATATTCAAGTGAAATTACTTCAAGTACGTTGACCACTTCTGATGGAGGTCATTTTTTAACTTTCCTTGTGTCTGCTTGAATTGCAAAGGTCTCTGACTAGTGTGTATGATCATTTCCTTCCCCAAAATGTAATGGTTCCTCTGTCGACATGCCTGCACAATGGAGTACATATGTTTTTGATAGGTGGGGTATCTTCGAAAACCATCAGATAGATTTTCATTATGATAGGATATTGGATGCCCATGTTGAGTGAGTACTGCACTAATAACATAATATGAAGCATCTGTCTCAATCTCAAATGGTTGCTACAGGTCTTGAAGAATGAGGATTGGTGATGAGAAGTGGTGGGATTTCAAATCCTTGAATGATTTCTATTGGGCATGGACCACACAAACTTGGCCTTTGTGCCACCCTTGGTCACTTGGATTATCTCCCAAGTGATATGAGGTAACCCCAACACAAACTGTTAGTAGAATTTAGAAAGACCAAAGAAGTTGTAGAGCTCAGTCATTGTTTTCAGCATCAATCGATCATGAATGGCTTGGATATTGTTTGGATCCACATGTACACCGTGAGAATCCACGATATATCCCAAATATTGGGTTCTTTGCATGTCAAAGGAACACTCCTCCAAGTTGGCATATAACTTATGTTGTTGCAGGGTGCCCAATGCCTACTAAATATGATCCAAATGTTCCTCACAAGTTTTTTTGAAGATGAGGATGTCATCCAAATATACAACCAAAAAGGATTTTGTGAATGGTTGTAATATATTGTCCATCATTCACATTAAATTGGTTGAGGAATTAGTCAAGTTGAAAGGCATGACTAACCACTAGTCAAAGAGGCATGTTTTGGACTTGAAGGCTATCTTCCACACATCAGTTTTCTCAATTGACACCTAGTGGTAATGTGACTTCAAATAAATTTTACTGAAAAAATTGGCTCCCTTGAGTTGATCAAGAAGATCATCAATCAAGGGAATTGGGTATTGGTTCTTGAACAATTTCTTGTTCAAGGTTATATGATGAATAAAGGTTTTCATGTCCCATCCTTCTTCTATACTAGAACAATTGAACTCCCACAAGGTGAGGTGTTGGGTATGATGTGGCCCTTCAGAATTAGCTCTTGGATATGGAATTTTATTTCTTCATGATTCAAAATAGAATGCGTGTATATAGGGTCATTAGGAAGAGGGGCACTGGGTGTCATATCAATTGATATTTTTTCCTGAAAGTGCATATGCACCCCAATTGGTGAGGTGAATATTTCTTTGTACTCCTCGACTATTTCACTACCTATTGTTGTTGGGTAGAGAGACCCTCTACATAGGTTTTGGCAGTTGCAACGACCTTCCAATTACCTTTTGATCAAACCATACAGAGGACAAATATCTCGGTATAATAAACCACCTTTTTTCACTACTTCACAAAGATAAAAGAGACCAAAGTATTTGGGGTTGCCTTCGGTACCCTATAGAGTTCATGTCCCAAAGTAATAATGATACTAGGGGCCTAGATTCATAAACAACATGATGTTTCCACATATATGGTTTTCCTATAAAAAAATCACAAACTCCAAGTGGGTAAACATAACATACTACCTCATATTTTAAGGGTTTTATGTCGTAGTGCAAGCGACATTTATGGCGAATGCAGATTTCACATCCCTAGCTAAGCCAACCGATGGGGTATGGTTGAGTATGATTTGTTGTTTTCAAGTTTAACCTCTTGAAAACCTTTGCTGAGATCAGTTTCTTATGAATACCTCTTTCAAAAATGAAATGGAGTGGGGTTCCCTTCACCCACATCTATGAGTGGAAGAGATGGTCCCCTTCTTCAGGCTCCTCTGGTTCCTATGGTCGGAAGTTTCTGGTAGCTATGTTGAAACTAGTTTCTACATTAATGATCCATCTTCCCTTTTCTAGCTTATAATGAGATTTTGAGTTAGAATATGAACCTGGGGCTTTCATCTCATCCAAAAATTATTGTTTGGAGAAACATTCATTAGCATTGTTCCAAGGGATTTTGTGGAATTCGCACCATGTTCCATTTTACTTCTTCAACTTCTCATTAACCTTGTTTATTGGTGGTTGGGCATTATTATTAGGTGGTTGGCCATCCTTTCTCCATCCTTTGGCCTAGGATTTAAATCCACCCTTACCATACTTTGTCTATTGTGTATTTTTAAATCTGAACTCCTGATTCTTCTGTTGGTTCAATTTCTGTTTGATTTTGACAACATATCGGTAAGAGACTCCCAATGATGAGATGTCTAGAAAATCCATTTCAATTTGGATATACTGGTGCAGAGCCCCATGGTATTTTAGGACCATATGTTGCTAGAATTCTTTGATACCCATGTTGGTGTGAAAGGTATGGAAATCATTTTTGAAATCCAGCACCATCTTTCCCCTTTCTTGGCATAGTGTGGTCCATATCGTGTACTAGTCATCATAACTTCCAACATGGTAATATTATTTCTTAAGGGCATCAACAAAAGTCATCCAAGTGGGTAATATCCCAAAAATTCCAAAATAATCCTTGACATGTTTCTCATAGTAATTCTCCCACCAATATATGACATGGGGAAGGGCCTTAAGGAGCACGAAGGTGATTTTTTCACTGTTGTTATAATTATGGACAAAGAAATAACTCTCTAGCATATTTAACCATTTTTCCAAAGCGTCAGCATCTATCTAGTCTTCAAATAAAGAAATATCAAATTTAACGTGTACCTTTAAGGTCGTCGCACCTCCAAAGTGATTGTTGTTTGAAGTTTCCTCCATTGTTTTCGGCATTCATTAAAGGATCTAGGAGAAGCTATCAGTCATCTCATTCTTCTATCACACAATGGATTCCTCAAGCAACAGTTTGAAAGCATCTCATATCTCGTCATCCCTCTTTCCTTCCACCATGGAAGGTCGATTGGGTGTGCGAAAATGGTTTTCCTCAAGAGATACATGATCGCGACCTTACTCTCTATACCTCAACCTCGTGAGGGACATGCAATGAGGACAACATGGAGCAGACCACTCTGATTCCACTTATTCATATTATTTTAGGAACAATATGAAGGAATAAATAAAATATAGATATAACAAAGAATTACGCAAATATATGGAAAGGAACACAGTAATATAGTAAATCTCAAATTCTATTAATAATTGTATGAAATACAAAAGACTGTAAAATGTAAAAGCACACAAGCTAGCTAGAATGGTGGTAGCTTATCTCTGAGAAGAGATGTGTCAGCTACAATTATTCACAATAATTTGGTTACAATGAAGATCCAAATTCCCTCTTGACATAAAACAGAAATGAGAAAACCCTAAACATCCAAAAAACCTAACCCTGGGAGATGAAGCGCCAAAATTCACGTGGGCCCCTATGGGGTAAGTTGGTACATCAATTTCTCGGGGTCGTAACTTCTGCATACAATCTCCATTTTAGGTGCACAATATCTCATTGGAAATATCTATCCGAGGAATACAAATGTTTCATCACAACATGACTTTGTCCGCAATGTGACTATGGAGGGCCCAAAAAAACGTTGTTTAGGGCCTCAAAATGACCCTAGAAGTTTAGGTCCCAAAAAGATAGAAACAAACTGCCAAAATGGAAATTCGGCTTTGAGTCAGTGGAATAGGTGGGTGGCCACCGATATCCACCTGGATCACCAAGATATAGTCCCTATATGGAATAAATTATATTCTCATCCTGATCATGGATATATGTATGGGGATCCCCCAAGTTCCAAACCAACAAAATTCTGGAAGTTCCTTGGGTAGAGATGTTAAACCGGATGCGTTCATGCTAATAGGTGAGTCATTATTTAATTAAAATCATGGAATTTTATTTGTAAATGAGGGGTATAGTCAAGATTCTATCATCATGTAATTATATATGCTTTCCATTTCCATGGATCCAGGTAATATTACTTTCAAGACCAAGAAGTGATTCCTGAAGTCGCTTCCAAATTGGAGAACCTTTGGAGAGGGGGAGTGGGTTTTCTACGCATCTCAGAAAGTCCTTTTGGAAATATTTAAAACTGAGATATTTATTCCAATAATAGAATTATCTTGATATCATTATCCACGGTATTTTGGATCCAAGAGACAAGTTGAACAAAATTGGATCCTTCACTCATATACCTCCATGAGATTTGGGAGCCCTCACAACTTTCTCAATTGACCAAATGTAAACACTTGTGATTATATTTTCCCCCTTCCTAGATAAATTTTCTAATCTTTTTTTATTCTACTCTCTTGATTCCCATCGGGGATAGCATAGAGGAGTGTTGAAATATGGGGAGATCCAAGAGAAAATATTTCACCAAAATTATCCTACCTATCAGAATTAACCATTGATCCCCCCACAAAGAATTTTTCCTGGATCTTTGAGGGGATTACTGACCAATCAAGAATTGAGATAGAATTGAGGCAGATTTGGAACCTAATATATTTTAAGTATCTCCAATTCACCATAAATGGAATTGAATATTCCATGCAATGACTATAAGAGAGAGAGAGCATTGGTGTTCCAAACATATAGAAAAAAATTATTGTTGTTGACTAAACCTCCTGAAACTAGAAGAAATTCAGCCATAATATTTTTGAACCTCCCTACCATGATAGAATAATCTCTCCCAAGAAGCATAATGTTATCAACAAACTAGGAATGATTTCTTCTTTTGACTCCTGAGACTATTCCAAGTCTGGGTATGTTCTTGCTCCTTCGATCATGTTCCAACCTTCTCCCCAACACCTCGGACATTAGAATATACAGGACGTAGGAAAATGAAAAACCTTGTATGAGTCCCTTATTGGCCTTGATAAAAGTTTTGGGCTGATAATTTAACAATGGTGTGAACTAGGGATTGTTAAAGCAAGCTTCAATTGAGCGTATGAAAGAAGAGTTAAAACCAAATTTTGTCAGAGAAGCGAGAAGGAATTTATGCCTGACACGATCGAAGGCATTTTCCATGTCGATATATATGGCCATGGCTCATTCACCTCTAGTGTTATTGGAGTGAATTTATTCCTGCACCATCACTATATTGTCGTAGATTTGTCTTTTTGCAACAAACCCACGTTGATTGGGGGATGTAAGTTTGTTGAGAATATTTTTCCATAATTTTTCTATAATTCTATCCATTATATTGTATGAAACATTATAGAGTGATATAGGGCTAGAACCCCATAAGTAGATTTCATTTCATTCCTTAGTAATTAGATCTAATAAGGATGAGCTTGTTACTCCCCCCATTCTGGCCAATTTATTAACATATTGGGTCATACTTACCAGATCAAACTTTATGACGTGCCAGCATTTTTATAGAAGTGGGTAGTAAATCCATCAGGACTAGGGGTATTATCATATTCAAGTTAATTTGAAGCATATAATATATCCTCCCCTATCACTTTCTTTGTGGGTTTTTCATTATCCGTGCCGTATATAAAGTGAGGAATATAAGACAATGTGTGATCCCTTAGCCTGATGTCTATCATTCCCAAATCAGTATACAATGACTCATAATGGTATAATTATACCTTATTTATATCCTTGAATGCGGTGAGAGTGGATTCATCATCTATTTTTATACCCTCAACATTGTTTCTCCCTCTCCAAACATTGCACTTCCTATGTAAACAAGTTGTAATTTGATCCCCTGCATGAAGCCAAAGACATTGAGATTGAAATCTCCAAGTTTCTTCCTTAATGTTAAGGGTGGATTTTAGTTGTTTTTTAGTCTTCTTTTAACAATATGGGGGTGGCATTCCCTTCCTCCATCAGGGACACCACCTTTCCCAATTATTCCTAAATTTGAAGAATTTCTTCTTGCATGGCTTTAAAGCTTGTTTTGACCCATTCTTTAATTTACTTTTTCAAAGTTATGAGCTTCTATTCCCATATGTGCACAAGGGTTCTGACCACCCAATGACACCATATAGAGAATACCGAGGGTAATAAAGAGGGATTATCAATCCATAGGGGATTAAAATGAAAGGGGATGATGCTCAGTTCTTTGATAGTAGAGAAAATAAGGAATACACACATGTTATCAGAACTAACCCAAGGTAAGATATGGGAAGAAATGAGAGGGGTTTAAACTAGGAAGGAAGTTCCCACAATGAAATGGTCGAGCCTGAAAATGATATGACCCAGACCCAATCTATGTTTAGACCAAGTGTAAGGAACTTTTGAGGGCTTGATGTCCACAAGATCTAGGGAGGAGATAATATCTTCAAGGAATTCTCGAAAATAATCTTCGATATATGAGCCCCCCATTGTTTCCCAATGACAAATAGTGGTGTTAAAATCCCATGCAAAAACAAAGTTTTCCAAGGAATATTCCTTAGAGAAATCTAGAAGGGATCGTTACGAATCTTGTTTTTCATGATACTAATTGGGAATATAAATTTTATTCATTATATAGTTCTTACCTATTGAGAATTGTAGCAATTTGACTAAAAGATAATGTTTTGTAGCATCTCTCTCCTCAATATGGAATTGTTATTGATTCCATAGAGTACATGGACTACCTAAATCCCCCCTTGAAGTGACCACGAGGCATGTGTTATTTTTACAAAAGAAGATGGTTTCTTGAAGGATGGTCGAGTCCTTCATTTTTATCTCTTGGATTATAATGATTTGAGGTTTTATTCTTTTTTCAATTGTCTTACTGATTCTATTTTATCTTTTTTCGATAGTGCTCTACAATTCCAGGAGACTATTTTCATTATTTACTAGATATTTTTGGTTACCCCCGTTTAAGGGGCATGGATCCACTTGGTCCTTTATCACCTTTTGCATCTTTCTTGAGGACATTATTCATAGTTATCTACATTCCTGACTCCTTCTTCTTGTCCATTATTTTATCTCTCCTAGGACGATCATATTTCCTTTCCACCTTTTAAACCAAGACAAATGTCCCAAAGTATTTGCTCGAATAATCTTCTGACTCTCCATATGAGTCTTCTTCCAATATAAATGAGATTACTAATTTGGGACGAGGTCCCATACTCAGTATTGTGAGGATTTATATCCCTGTGGACACCATGGTTAGATATTTATTTTAGTTTTGAGGGATTTCAAAATTTTGCCTCAAATTTTCGTCCTCCACTATTGAGTTTTTTGGGTTTACTCAGAAGTTTCCTTTGGATCCGAAAGAGCTAGTATCTATTTTTTCTTATCACTGGATCGCCTCCTTACCCTCATGATTTGGGAGGAGGGCCTTAGCAGGGGGAGCTTCTATTGACTATTGAGTTCCTTTCTCTCTTGATCCTTATTTTTTCTTTTGAGTCTTTCATTGATCCTTCTCTCTAAGTTGTGGCTAACTTGATTATATTTTTAGGAAACTCTTCATGAAATGTTTGTATTTGTGGAAATCCTTATATTTGAAAGGGAGATTCGCATAATAAACCTGTTAGATATAGGACCAATAATCCAAGGTTATCTGAATGACTTTAGGAAACCATTTTTCTAGATCCACCTCCACACAGATACACGTACAATATTGGAGGATTAAATATGTGTTTGGCTAAATTACTAGGTTGGAG
>JZKD02S0398398.1:135450-157693 GCA_000966675.3 Picea glauca | reverse complement strand
TCGTTGCAAGAGAGACGAACATTTTCTTTTGTCGATAGAGTGACGAATATAGGATTGATTTATGATAAAATTGAAAAATTGAACTCTTTCTCTTGAATTTTATGATGAAAGAGTATTGTTGTCGCAAGTAGTCATCGCAAATTTCTCAATCTATAGTAGTGGAAGCTGGACAATAAAGGACATAAATGTGTATTTGTTGGATATTATGAAGAAACAAAAGGATACAATCTCATCGCAAGAAGATTCATAATCAGACATGATGTTCATTTTCTGGAGAATGAAGCATGAGATGGAAGCATAGAAAACAACATTAACATTATTGATGTTATTGAGCATGATGACATAAAATAAAAGGTGGTTCAAACACCATGTACAAGTCAATGTGAAATCCCTTATACATATGGCACTGTGATGCAAATCAAAATGCATAATACTCCAGTGAGATCTGTAAGTGTGCAGTCTACACCTAGAGCAAAAAAAACTCCAACAAGAATTCCAAGTAGTTCTACATATCCAAATCCAACATTAGCAACTTTGTTACCTATAAAGACAAGAAGTTTGTGCGACATCCATAATGAGGAAACAACAAATTCATTTTTTGTTTTTTCTTTGTTTTCACAAATAGATGATCCATTAACCTTTGAAGAAGCTATCAAAGATAATGTATGGCCATGAGCCATGGATGAATAAATCAAATGCATAGAGAATCAGACATGGAAATTGCTAGATGTACCTGAAAAGAAGGATGTGATAAGTGTCAAGTGGATATACAAAACCAGGCAAGATGCAAATAGAAATGTGTTGAAGCACAAGGTAATTCTAGTAGCAAGAGGTTTTACATAGAAACCTACAGTTGATTTCAATGAAACATTTGCACCAAATTTACGCATGGACACAGTTAGAACTATGTTAGCCATTGCCACACATAATAGATGGCCAATTTATCAAATGGATATAAAGTCAACATTTTTGAATGGACATTTAGAAGAATAAGTGTATGTGAAATAAACACAAGGCTATGAGGTTCCAGGACAAGAAGACAAAGTGTTCATATTAAATAAATAATTGTATGGATTAAATCAAGCTCCTTGATCATGGTATAGTTGCACATATTCCTACCTCACATAGAATGGATTTTAGAGAAGTGAAAGTGAGCCGACATTGTACATCAAAGAAAATTAGCAAGGTAATTTGTTAATTGTTTTCTTATATCTTGATAATTTGATTTTTATAAGTGGTTTTGGCATAGAATAATTTAAGTCACTCATGAAGGATGAGTTTGAAATGACTGATTTGGGGCTTATGAGATACTTTTTGGTTATTGAAGTTCACCAATACAAAGATGGTATAATTATCTCACAATCTAAGTATGTGCATGAAATATTGAAAAGATTAAATATTATAAATTCCAAAGCAACTGATGACGCACGCCCCCTCCACAACCCGCAGGACAGAAGGTCCACTTCAACACAAGATCTTTCCCTTTACACTGGCCCAAAGAGCTTTCGGAATGGCTCTTGTATTTCCCTTTTGCGAAATCTGCACCCACAATCAATTTCAAGAATTTCCCCCTTGTACTTCGGGAGATCAGACTTCGCACTTTCGTGAATCCGTTGGTCAAGTTCCTTCATTCCAATCTCCTAAACCTGAAAATAGTCAATGTTGACCCTTCCTCTTTCTCTTTCGAAATTTTCCTTATCACAATTTCGGCGGTCGCGGTGTCAAACAACTTGTTCCCGTGATTTCCGAAACCCGATGTTCTGAAATTCCGATGCACTCACGAAGTTGACCTTTCAATGCCCCTTTACTCCATAGAGACTTTGGACTTTGTGATATCGTGAATCCTAATGCAAGTATTTTGGGACTTCACCCCACGAAACCCTGAAACGGTCAACTGAATTGACTTCTTGTCGAGAGTGCGCCACCTGTCCATGCGTTGACTCCTCTGTGGCCCACACAATCCTTTTAGCTTTCGAGACTTCGCGTTTCATGATTTCATGATTCCCGTTGCAAAGTTTACGGGACTTCAACCTACAAAACCCTGACATAGAAATCCACATGTAAATCCAACGGCCCTTGTGGTTGGGATCTACGGTCCTACTCCTCCTAAGCTTAGAACCTTTCGCAGCACTCGTTATAACTTCCCTGCTCCTCTGTGAGATCGAACGGCTCACGGGACTTCACGGTTTCTCCTCAGAGAATTCCGACCATCCGTTCTTCCTCTGAGAATCTATCCTCCTATGGTCCCTCGTTAATACACTTTCCTTCAACCTTTTAACGTACTTGGCCTCGTGCCTTCCTTCAACTCGTTCAAAGGTTCAAATCCTTTTGAGATTTCCACAGCTCTGCGTCTTTTAGAAAAACCCTTGCACACACTCCTTGCGGTAGACTTTCAAACAATTACAAGTGTTGGAATCCTTCGGCTCGGCGCACACCTGCAGTAGTATTCTTTCAATACTCCACTCAGATCCACAACCCTGAAACTTCACTCAGCCTGCGCACTCCTTGCACGAATCCTGTGCCAACTTCACTTCTGTGGAAATGAGAACAAAAGATTTCTCTCCTAAGATTTCAGAGACAAACCTCTGAACACCTTGTCGACGCACTCCTTGCAGACAATTCAACTGCACCCCTTGCAGGAACTCTTTCTCAGATAAAGAAACAATTGAAACTCATTTCTCTTCCCTTTCCTCTCAGATTNTCCAAAAGAATCACATTGGAAAGTAGGAAAGCAAATTATAAGACATGTGAATGGAAGAAAAGATTTTGGCATTATATATTCTACTTCATAAGATTTCAGTTTTATTTGATACACTAACATTGATTGTGGATGCAACATAGATGACAGGAAAAGTACCTTTGGGTACATGTTTCATGTTGGAACAGGTATGGTATGATGGGCATCAAGGAAGAAGCCCATAGTAACTCTTTCTTCATCAGATGCAGAGTATGTAATAGCTACAAGCCCAACTTGTCAATTAGTTTGGATGAGAAAAATGATAAAACATTTGTTGCAAGAACAACAAGAACCAACAACAGTATTTTGTGACAACAATTCAGCCATTCATGTTATCAAATAATAATATGTTTCACAAGAAAACTAAGCATATTTATACAAGGTATCATTTTATCATAGAATTGGTAAATAAAAAAGAGATATGTTTAGGTTTTTGCAAGTCAAAAGAACAAATTGAAGAAATATTTACAAAATATTTAGCAAGAAATGCATTTTAACATATGCACAGTAGTTTGAGAGTCTATGTAGTAACAAATGAGTGACAATATATATCANATTTCAAAGTGGCTTAAGGTGAAATTTATGTTTTTTGGTGTGTTTCCTTAGTATGCACTAATATGCATATGTAGTTATGTAATCAAATGGTCAATGTGATCCAATGATTCATATTCTATAGTGGTCATTTGGTGATGATCCATTGTGAAAAATTCATAAGTAAAATTTATTTTCTTTTTCATCAATAGATTGCCTCAAGTGGCTACATTGGTTAGGCCATGTATTGTTACCCTCTTGAAGTGTTTTTACCATGGAATAAACTAGGGTAATAATATTTTATTTATTTGTGTGGGAAACTACTTAGGGTGTTTGACATGTGTGGAAATACCCTATTTTCCTATCTCATTTCCTAGTTTCAAAATATAAAGTCACAAAAAAATCCAATTTTTCCATTTTTTTACTCATCCTTTACCCTTTTCTATATGCAAAAATCTTATAAACAAAATCTTAAATTTTGGAGGGAAACTAGTCAAAATCATGTTATTTTCTTACATTGTACACACTAAATTCACAAATTGCATGATCTAYCCATTATCTCACTTACAATAAAATACCACAAGTTAAGATTATGAATTATAATAAATGTTATATCATCTACAATAAACACAACAATACATATAATATTGATACAATTTTAATTATTGTTATTATCATATCCTTGCGGGGACATATAGTATGGGCTCCAACCTAGTAATTTAGCCAAACACATATTCAATCTTTGTTAGATGCTAAGTATGATGGCAGTTTGAATTTATTCTATTGAAGTGGATATTTTGAAAAATTATTTATTTGAATCCTTAAAGGGGTGGGGTGGGGCCAGAAAATGTAGTGTGAAGAGTTCATCATTGTACCTACCATTTGTTGTAAAAAATGTACCCTTTCCTAGGTATGGTGTGCATTCCTTGCAAGGTCCCATGATTTTATCTTACAAAATATAAGTTGAGGCAGTCAACTATAGATTGGTAAACTTGTCTTGGGATGGAACAACTAGAGCATAATGGGGTATGTGATGTCCAATCACATTCTCTCAGCTAGTTAAAATAAAGCCATGAAAAAACTCTATAAAAATCCCAATTCCTTTTCAATAAAGGTTTTATCATGGTAGATGCACAAGGTCTTAGATGAGTGAACCCGTGACATAGTTCCTTCATTCTTGGGATGTTAAAGAATACCCCTAACTTCAATAGATATTAATAAATACCTACCAAAATACTTTTATTGAAACCCCCTCCTAATACATATTTCCAATAAAATAAACCCCTATTTTTATTAGATACCCCTTTTATACCCTACAATACCTTAAACCCTTTGAGACCCCACATCCCTCCCCCCCAATACCTACAATATATTGAGTTTATTTTTCACAATTTAAAAACCCCCTTTATGAATGAACATGATAAGATATTAGCCAACAAGGTGAAGGCCCTGTGGGTAGATGACCATAAAATCATCATTCACAGAGAGGCATAGTCTTAACCATAGATTACCAATAAGAATTCAAGGAACTAATCATTGGGGTGGGTAGAATCCTATTAGGGATAATTGAGGGGCACAATGATTGATATGAAAATAACAAATCCCCTCTAATGAGCCAAATATTGAACTATGAAAATGAAAGGGGATATAAATTAGTGGATACCCCAGTGTTTGGTCACAATAATGAGGCTAAGGAAATATCATGTGTGATATTTGTAGGTGGATAAGAAATAATGGTGGAAGAGCTTAAGCTCTTTTTCTATTACATGGGAAAGGTCAAAAACATGGGGGGACTTGGACTACACAATGTATTAAATTGGCTAACCAAATAACCATATATTCAACCATGGTTGGGATAGTTTAGGGTATGTTCTATGCCCACAAGATGATTTTGGATGTTGATATGTATTCCAAGGTTATTTATGTTGGTGCATCTAGGTGTATATCTCTATGTCTGTATGTAGATAATATTCTCATGAGATATTTCAATCATGGGTTCTTTGTAGATCATTTTGTTAAGGACTTCAACATCAACCTCAATAAGTTCTTGTGGTTGTTTTTTCACTTATGTTTATTAAATTGGCATGAAGAGTTTATGTGTCCTTGAAGTTCCATCATGAAGGTAATCTTGGCATCCAAGTTCTGGTTTTGGTCCTTAAATATCTCAATAATGTGCATCTCCTTCCCTACATCCTACATCCTACATCCTACAATCTATACCCTACAACCTCTCATTCCCCACATCCTTTCCCACCCTAGGAAGTGTTCCCCTTATCTTCCCAACATTCCTTCAGCTACCCCACTTCCCTATCGAGGCTCTAGTAACATGCCAGATAGGAAGTCTAAGATCTCTATAGTTGCATATTGACACCGGGAAAACATTCTCAGTAGTTCTCTCACATTGGGACAATGCTCATGGGCTTCACAACCTTCTTCTTTAAAATTCACATGGGCCTAAAAACCCACCTCCTCATCTCAAATTTCCCAGGTTCACTCATTAGAAATAACTCACTAGGATTCCCAAGTACATGTATGAATGGTGATGGATGTAAGGAACGAATGGTCAAAATGAGTGAATAATAAGGGAATGATGAGTGAACAATGGGTAATTCACTAAGTTCCCACAATATATGTGCATGCTCTAAACTTGACACTTGTCATGCTGGAAACTAACTTGGCTCCACTTTCCCCCCCACTTGTGTGATACTTTCTTCATCATTAGGTACTTAGGTAAAAATATCCTATATCTTAAACATTAGGAAATATTATTATAATATTTCTTGGCTTAGTGCCACCTAGATTAGCCCCTCTTCCTAGACCCTTAGCCCTCTTTCCCTTCTTGTGGAGCTTATCCCCCCATATGTGTTTTCTATTGGTGGTCTGTAGTAATGATGAATTTTATGAATAACATCGATTGTGATTACATATTACAAATATAGGCTCAGTCGAATTTTAGCATCCAGGAACTCCATCCTAATAATAACACATGTAGTTCAGACTCAAAACATATATATACAAAGGTACTCTGACCCAAAAATATCCTGGATCACCAACCTATATGTCCATTTACAACTAGGGTTCGACCTAGGGTTATTACATTCCCCTCCCCCTTATTTATGCATTTTCCTTAGTGCATTATATACACATGTACAATCAAAATTTTGAAAAATCCTAAAAATGATGTGGGTACTCTACCTGCATGGAATATTCATGCTCCTAAGTTTCACCTTCAGGACTATAATAGGTTCGCTAGAACTTTACCATCCCTATTGCTTGATTCCAAAGAAACTTGAATTTTCGATCCAATATGCACACATCCAATCAATTACATGATTACTATCAGACACATACATTTTAAGAAAAGAAACATGGAATCCATTATGAATGCAGGTAGTGTAAGCATGTATGCAACAGGTCCAATCCTCTCTAGGATTTCAAAGGGGCCACGATATCTTGTTGAATTCTTAGAATAATTTTCCCACTTCAGGGAAATTATCTTGGCCTTCACTTTTAAGAACACAAGGTCACCCACTTTAAAATATCTATGAGTTGTTCCTTTTTCTGCAAATTTTTTTTTCTTTTCTTGAGCAGCCTTTAAAGTCTACCTAATTTTCACCATTTGTTCTTCCATTTCCCTGATAAACTATGGACCAACCACTACTTTATATGTTGGGTTTTCCCATATGACTAATGTATTCAACTTTCTTCCATATAATTCCTCAAATGATTTCATCTTCAAAGATGCATGATACCCATTATTATAGAAAAATTCAACCAAATGTAGATAATATTCTCATTTTGATGGTTTATCCATAACATGCATTGTCAACATATACTCAATAAATTTATTGACCCTCTTGATTTGCCCATCTGTCTTTGGATAATATGATGTGATAAAGTTCATATTTGTCCCAAATCCTTTGAATAACCGCTTCCAAAAATTTGATATGAAATTGGGATCTCTGTCAGAAACAATTTCCTTGGGCACACCATGAATCCTGACAATTTATCATCCTTGTTTTCTTACAAATAGTATTGTATAACCCCTAGGTGGCATGCTTTGGTGTATATACCCTTTCCTCAAAATTTCTTCAAGATGCATTTGTAATTACTTCATCTCTGGTCTATGCATTCTATAAGGAATCTTGGATAATGTGATTGCACCAGGAATCATATTAATGGAGAAATCAACATCTCTCTTGGGTGGAAACCCTAGTATTCTTTTAAATACATGTTCAAACTCTTTTAGGAGAACATAGTCTTCAATGTTTTGTACTTTATCCTTATTTGTCTCTTCCATGTGTGCTGCAAATATTTGGCATCCTTTGTCAGACAGTTGGTTTAGATTGATGGACACTTGGTTTGGATAGTTGGTTGTCATTGATGTCAACCCTTGGAGATTGATATTGCGATATTGTATATTGATGTCAACCTTTAGATATTGATTTCAACCCTTGATTAAGTCTAGTAGAAAATTCTTGTAGCCCCAAAAGTATGGTTAATGGACTCAAGTTTTTTTAAGGTATAAAGGCATCAATATCAATGTATTTGCAAGTAATATTATTATATATGGATAACACATGTCGTGCCATTTCCGATGATATGTGGAACATCACATAAGTCCTCACGGTTAGATATTTATGGCCTTGTGAAGTTGTAGAACCCTCATGAGTTATATAGAAACCCCTATAAGGTCAAATAAGTAAAATTAATTTAGAATCTCCTAGAAGAAGTTTACTAGTCAAAGTGGTTGTAACAAGGAGTTAATAATGAGTTAAGTTTTTACAAAAAGAAAATAATTAAAAATAAATTAGTTGCAACTAGAAGTGGTGAGTTTATTATTTCTGTATAAAGTAGTTGTAAGTGGATAAAGTGGTTAGAAGTGGATTATCCCTAAAAAAAGGAAGTTGGTTAAAGTTATTTATAAGGTAACCCCTTGAGGAAGCTACTTGGAGAGTATAAATAAGAGAGCAAGGGTCTCTTATTAGCACCTATTGAGCACATTGAATATATATTATTGTGAAAGGCTTATTGCAGGTACTAATTGATACATCTATAGTTGTGCAAGTATGAAGAATCTAAGACACAGTGACAAAAAAGTTTCATGGATGCAGTAGTGTAAAGAAACCTTGAAAAACCCTAATTAGGGTCATCTCCTTAGATCGCCCAGTAGATATCTTGTGAGGCACCCCTGCAGGTCGAGTAGATCATATCACATGAGGCCCTAATAGACATCTCACCTGTGTCACATGAGGCACGTCCAGACATGAATTTTAGGTGTTCTTTAGTTTGCAGGGGTTGAGAAGAGTCTCCAAGAAGTTCTATAGTGATTAGGTAGAATAGATCTATCTATAGGTTCAAAAGGTATGTCACATTCTTATGTTGAGTTGGATATTGTTGTCTACATGAGATATGGTTATGGGATATTAAGGATTTTCCCTAGAGAGGTTGATGGTTTTATGGAACTTGTTGTATGATTTAGATATACAGAAATAAAGTGCTAATATGTTTGATATTTATCATTGGGACATCTTGTTAGTTTGATTGTTGAGGGATATATTGTATTTATTGGTACATGGTTGAGAGCTTTGTGGTACATGGTCGAGGGATTTTGGTTATGGTGTATTGTTGAAGTTGTTGGTATAGTTTGAGGTTGCATAAGAGTGATGGTTTTATGTCTATTCCATCTGAGGGTTTATTAGACATTATTATGATTGTATGCACATGACTAGAGAGACATAGATGTACATGGTTTCAGTGATATTTTTGTGATATTGGGTATGAGATATATGTTATCATATATGATCTATTGAGGGTTTTATTGGTACAGGTTGTTGGTATGTTTTGTATATGTTGGTAGAATTTATTTTTACGGTTTGATTATAGGTTGTTTGGTACAAGTTGTTATAGGTTATTGGTACAAGTTGACTATAGGTTATTGGTACTAGTTGGTTATAGGTTGTTGGAATATATTGGTACATATTTACAAAGAAATATTTTATTTATTTGACACATATATTTCATGGAGGTTGGACAAGGAAAGGAAAGGGGGTTGTAGCCTCATTTTGGTTGGTGCTAAAGAATCACAGAGTTAGAGCTTCCTTAATTTTGGATCCTAAAAACTAGGTGCTTGTATCCACCTTCCAGTTGTAGCTAGAGAACTGAGGGGGTTGGAGCCTCTCTCTGGTTGGAGCCAGAGGATTAGGGAGTTGGATCGTCCTTCAGGTTGGATCCTGAGAAACTAGGGGGTTGGATCCTCCTTCCAATTAGAGCTGGAGAATTTCTTACATATAAGAAAATAATTCTATGGTTTTCTCTCACATTAGGTTTCCATGTAAATATTGGTGTACTATGTACTATGTATTATGTGGATGTGTTTGTTATTTATTATTCACTAATGGATATTAATGTTTATGATACAATAATATTTTTATGATGAACATATAAAGATGATTTAATAAGTTAAAGGAATATACATTGTGTTTTAAAGGATTAATAAGTGGTATAAATTTATCATTACTGATTCACCCCCCCTCTCAGTAATCCAAAAATTGGTATCAAAGTTGGTTCCTTCAAGAAATAGTTTAACCACTAGAAAGTAGATCATACAGAGAAACAACATGTATAAAAATGGAATACCAGAGTTTGTCGAACAAAACTATGCATTATGGATAAGAAGGATGAAAACATGCATACAAGCACAAGGATTTGATGTTTTTAAATTAGTAGTAGATGGATATAAAGATCCTTCCACTCGTCCAATAGATAAAGATGGAAAGAAACTTGGAGAAAATAATTTGAGAGACAAAAATTCCATCATTAATGGTCTATTTGATTCAATATATGTCAAAGTTATGCATTGCCACTCCATAAAGGATATTTCAAAAAAACTTAAGAATGTTTATGAAGGAGATGCCAAATTCAAGGATGCAAAGCTTAAAACTTATATAGGTCAATTTGAACAACTGAATATGAAGGAAGATGAAAATATTGTAGCTTATTTTTTATGAGTTGATGAAACAGTGAATGCAATTAAAGGATTGGGAAAATAAGTTGATGAATCCATAATTTTTCAAAAATTACTAGATCTCTTCCAATTAGATTTTATCCTAAGATATCATCACTAGAAGAAAGAGAAGATCTGGGTTCGATTAGCATGGATGAGCTACATGGAATATTCACCACATATGAAATGAGAACAAAACAAGAGAACCCAATTATAAAGGAAGAAACATTCAAAGCATCCAAGAATAAAAAAGAGAAATAAAATTTCAAATTCAAAATGTAGTTGCAATGATGATTCAAAATAATATGAAGAAGTGGAAAACTTCATTAGAAATCTGCAAAAGGGAAAAATCAAATACAAAGGTAATATTTCGTTGAAATGTTTTAACTATGGTAAAATTGGTCATTTTGCAAATAAGTTTCCTTATTCCAGGAATTTAGATAGTGTTTAAGAGGAAGAACCCCAAAAAAANATTTCAAAGTGGCTTAAGGTGAAATTTATGTTTTTTGGTGTGTTTCCTTAGTATGCACTAATATGCATATGTAGTTATGTAATCAAATGGTCAATGTGATCCAATGATTCATATTCTATAGTGGTCATTTGGTGATGATCCATTGTGAAAAATTCATAAGTAAAATTTATTTTCTTTTTCATCAATAGATTGCCTCAAGTGGCTACATTGGTTAGGCCATGTATTGTTACCCTCTTGAAGTGTTTTTACCATGGAATAAACTAGGGTAATAATATTTTATTTATTTGTGTGGGAAACTACTTAGGGTGTTTGACATGTGTGGAAATACCCTATTTTCCTATCTCATTTCCTAGTTTCAAAATATAAAGTCACAAAAAAATCCAATTTTTCCATTTTTTTACTCATCCTTTACCCTTTTCTATATGCAAAAATCTTATAAACAAAATCTTAAATTTTGGAGGGAAACTAGTCAAAATCATGTTATTTTCTTACATTGTACACACTAAATTCACAAATTGCATGATCTATCCATTATCTCACTTACAATAAAATACCACAAGTTAATATTATGAATTATAATAAATGTTATATCATCTACAATAAACACAACAATACATATAATATTGATACAATTTTAATTATTGTTATTATCATATCCTTGTGGGGACATATAGTATGGGCTCCAACCTAGTAATTTAGCCAAACACATATTCAATCTTTGTTAGATGCTAAGTATGATGACAGTTTGAATTTATTCTATTGAAGTGGATATTTTGAAAAATTATTTATTTGAATCCTTAAAGGGGTGGGGCGGGGCCAGAAAATGTAGTGTGAAGAGTTCATCATTGTACCTACCATTTGTTGTAAAAAATGTACCCTTTCCTAGGTATAGTGTGCATTCCTTGCAAGGTCCCATGATTTTATCTTACAAAATCTAAGTTGAGGCAGTCAACTACAGATTGGTAAACTTGTCTTGGGATGGAACAACTAGAGCATAATGGGGTATGCGATGTTCAATCACATTCTCTCAGCTAGTTAAAATAAAGCCATGAAAAAACTCTATAAAAATCCCAATTCATTTTCAATAAATGTTTTATCATGGTAGATGCACAAGGTCTTAGCTGAGTGAACCCGTGACATAGTTCCTTCATTCCTGGGATGTTAAAGAATACCCCTAACTTCAATAGATATTAATAAATACCTACCAAAATACTTTTATTGAAACCCCCTCCTAATACATATTTCCAATAAAATAAACCCCTATTTTTATTAGATACCCCTTTTATACCCTACAATACCTTAAACCCTTTGAGACCCCACATCCCTCCCCCCCAATACCTACAATATATTGAGTTTATTTTTCACAATTTAAAAACCCCCTTTATGAATGAACATGATAAGATATTAGCCAACAAGGTGAAGGCCCTGTGGGTAGATGACCATAAAATCATCATTCACAGAGAGGCATAGTCTTAACCATAGATTACCAATAAGAATTCAAGGAACTAATCATTGGGGTGGGTAGAATCCTATTAGGGATAATTGAGGGGCACAATGATTGATATGAAAATAACAAATCCCCTCTAATGAGCCAAATATTGAACTATGAAAATGAAAGGGGATATAAATTAGTGGATACCCCAGTGTTTGGTCACAATAATGAGGCTAAGGAAATATCATGTGTGATATTTGTAGGTGGATAAGAAATAATGGTGGAAGAGCTTAAGCTCTTTTTCTATTACATGGGAAAGGTCAAAAACATGGGGGGACTTGGACTACACAATGTATTAAATTGGCTAACCAAATAACCATATATTCAACCATGGTTGGGATAGTTTAGGGTATGTTCTATGCCCACAAGATGATTTTGGATGTTGATATGTATTCCAAGGTTATTTATGTTGGTGCATCTAGGTGTATATCTCTATGTCTGTATGTAGATAATATTCTCATGAGATATTTCAATCATGGGTTCTTTGTAGATCATTTTGTTAAGGACTTCAACATCAACCTCAATAAGTTCTTGTGGTTGTTTTTTCACTTATGTTTATTAAATTGGCATGAAGAGTTTATGTGTCCTTGAAGTTCCATCATGAAGGTAATCTTGGCATCCAAGTTCTGGTTTTGGTCCTTAAATATCTCAATAATGTGCATCTCCTTCCCTACATCCTACATCCTACATCCTACAATCTATACCCTACAACCTCTCATTCCCCACATCCTTTCCCACCCTAGGAAGTGTTCCCCTTATCTTCCCAACATTCCTTCAGCTACCCCACTTCCCTATCGAGGCTCTAGTAACATGCCAGATAGGAAGTCTAAGATCTCTATAGTTGCATATTGACACCGGGAAAACATTCTCAGTAGTTCTCTCACATTGGGACAATGCTCATGGGCTTCACAACCTTCTTCTTTAAAATTCACATGGGCCTAAAAACCCACCTCCTCATCTCAAATTTCCCAGGTTCACTCATTAGAAATAACTCACTAGGATTCCCAAGTACATGTATGAATGGTGATGGATGTAAGGAACGAATGGTCAAAATGAGTGAATAATAAGGGAATGATGAGTGAACAATGGGTAATTCACTAAGTTCCCACAATATATGTGCATGCTCTAAACTTGACACTTGTCATGCTGGAAACTAACTTGGCTCCACTTTCCCCCCCACTTGTGTGATACTTTCTTCATCATTAGGTACTTAGGTAAAAATATCCTATATCTTAAACATTAGGAAATATTATTATAATATTTCTTGGCTTAGTGCCACCTAGATTAGCCCCTCTTCCTAGACCCTTAGCCCTCTTTCCCTTCTTGTGGAGCTTATCCCCCCATATGTGTTTTCTATTGGTGGTCTGTAGTAATGATGAATTTTATGAATAACATCGATTGTGATTACATATTACAAATATAGGCTCAGTCGAATTTTAGCATCCAGGAACTCCATCCTAATAATAACACATGTAGTTCAGACTCAAAACATATATATACAAAGGTACTCTGACCCAAAAATATCCTGGATCACCAACCTATATGTCCATTTACAACTAGGGTTCGACCTAGGGTTATTACATTCCCCTCCCCCTTATTTATGCATTTTCCTTAGTGCATTATATACACATGTACAATCAAAATTTTGAAAAATCCTAAAAATGATGTGGGTACTCTACCTGCATGGAATATTCATGCTCCTAAGTTTCACCTTCAGGACTATAATAGGTTCGCTAGAACTTTACCATCCCTATTGCTTGATTCCAAAGAAACTTGAATTTTCGATCCAATATGCACACATCCAATCAATTACATGATTACTATCAGACACATACATTTTAAGAAAAGAAACATGGAATCCATTATGAATGCAGGTAGTGTAAGCATGTATGCAACAGGTCCAATCCTCTCTAGGATTTCAAAGGGGCCACGATATCTTGTTGAATTCTTAGAATAATTTTCCCACTTCAGGGAAATTATCTTGGCCTTCACTTTTAAGAACACAAGGTCACCCACTTTAAAATATCTATGAGTTGTTCCTTTTTCTGCAAATTTTTTTTTCTTTTCTTGAGCAGCCTTTAAAGTCTACCTAATTTTCACCATTTGTTCTTCCATTTCCCTGATAAACTATGGACCAACCACTACTTTATATGTTGGGTTTTCCCATATGACTAATGTATTCAACTTTCTTCCATATAATTCCTCAAATGATTTCATCTTCAAAGATGCATGATACCCATTATTATAGAAAAATTCAACCAAATGTAGATAATATTCTCATTTTGATGGTTTATCCATAACATGCATTGTCAACATATACTCAATAAATTTATTGACCCTCTTGATTTGCCCATCTGTCTTTGGATAATATGATGTGATAAAGTTCATATTTGTCCCAAATCCTTTGAATAACCGCTTCCAAAAATTTGATATGAAATTGGGATCTCTGTCAGAAACAATTTCCTTGGGCACACCATGAATCCTGACAATTTATCATCCTTGTTTTCTTACAAATAGTATTGTATAACCCCTAGGTGGCATGCTTTGGTGTATATACCCTTTCCTCAAAATTTCTTCAAGATGCATTTGTAATTACTTCATCTCTGGTCTATGCATTCTATAAGGAATCTTGGATAATGTGATTGCACCAGGAATCATATTAATGGAGAAATCAACATCTCTCTTGGGTGGAAACCCTAGTATTCTTTTAAATACATGTTCAAACTCTTTTAGGAGAACATAGTCTTCAATGTTTTGTACTTTATCCTTATTTGTCTCTTCCATGTGTGCTGCAAATATTTGGCATCCTTTGTCAGACAGTTGGTTTAGATTGATGGACACTTGGTTTGGATAGTTGGTTGTCATTGATGTCAACCCTTGGAGATTGATATTGCGATATTGTATATTGATGTCAACCTTTAGATATTGATTTCAACCCTTGATTAAGTCTAGTAGAAAATTCTTGTAGCCCCAAAAGTATGGTTAATGGACTCAAGTTTTTTTAAGGTATAAAGGCATCAATATCAATGTATTTGCAAGTAATATTATTATATATGGATAACACATGTCGTGCCATTTCCGATGATATGTGGAACATCACATAAGTCCTCACGGTTAGATATTTATGGCCTTGTGAAGTTGTAGAACCCTCATGAGTTATATAGAAACCCCTATAAGGTCAAATAAGTAAAATTAATTTAGAATCTCCTAGAAGAAGTTTACTAGTCAAAGTGGTTGTAACAAGGAGTTAATAATGAGTTAAGTTTTTACAAAAAGAAAATAATTAAAAATAAATTAGTTGCAACTAGAAGTGGTGAGTTTATTATTTCTGTATAAAGTAGTTGTAAGTGGATAAAGTGGTTAGAAGTGGATTATCCCTAAAAAAAGGAAGTTGGTTAAAGTTATTTATAAGGTAACCCCTTGAGGAAGCTACTTGGAGAGTATAAATAAGAGAGCAAGGGTCTCTTATTAGCACCTATTGAGCACATTGAATATATATTATTGTGAAAGGCTTATTGCAGGTACTAATTGATACATCTATAGTTGTGCAAGTATGAAGAATCTAAGACACAGTGACAAAAAAGTTTCATGGATGCAGTAGTGTAAAGAAACCTTGAAAAACCCTAATTAGGGTCATCTCCTTAGATCGCCCAGTAGATATCTTGTGAGGCACCCCTGCAGGTCGAGTAGATCATATCACATGAGGCCCTAATAGACATCTCACCTGTGTCACATGAGGCACGTCCAGACATGAATTTTAGGTGTTCTTTAGTTTGCAGGGGTTGAGAAGAGTCTCCAAGAAGTTCTATAGTGATTAGGTAGAATAGATCTATCTATAGGTTCAAAAGGTATGTCACATTCTTATGTTGAGTTGGATATTGTTGTCTACATGAGATATGGTTATGGGATATTAAGGATTTTCCCTAGAGAGGTTGATGGTTTTATGGAACTTGTTGTATGATTTAGATATACAGAAATAAAGTGCTAATATGTTTGATATTTATCATTGGGACATCTTGTTAGTTTGATTGTTGAGGGATATATTGTATTTATTGGTACATGGTTGAGAGCTTTGTGGTACATGGTCGAGGGATTTTGGTTATGGTGTATTGTTGAAGTTGTTGGTATAGTTTGAGGTTGCATAAGAGTGATGGTTTTATGTCTATTCCATCTGAGGGTTTATTAGACATTATTATGATTGTATGCACATGACTAGAGAGACATAGATGTACATGGTTTCAGTGATATTTTTGTGATATTGGGTATGAGATATATGTTATCATATATGATCTATTGAGGGTTTTATTGGTACAGGTTGTTGGTATGTTTTGTATATGTTGGTAGAATTTATTTTTACGGTTTGATTATAGGTTGTTTGGTACAAGTTGTTATAGGTTATTGGTACAAGTTGACTATAGGTTATTGGTACTAGTTGGTTATAGGTTGTTGGAATATATTGGTACATATTTACAAAGAAATATTTTATTTATTTGACACATATATTTCATGGAGGTTGGACAAGGAAAGGAAAGGGGGTTGTAGCCTCATTTTGGTTGGTGCTAAAGAATCACAGAGTTAGAGCTTCCTTAATTTTGGATCCTAAAAACTAGGTGCTTGTATCCACCTTCCAGTTGTAGCTAGAGAACTGAGGGGGTTGGAGCCTCTCTCTGGTTGGAGCCAGAGGATTAGGGAGTTGGATCGTCCTTCAGGTTGGATCCTGAGAAACTAGGGGGTTGGATCCTCCTTCCAATTAGAGCTGGAGAATTTCTTACATATAAGAAAATAATTCTATGGTTTTCTCTCACATTAGGTTTCCATGTAAATATTGGTGTACTATGTACTATGTATTATGTGGATGTGTTTGTTATTTATTATTCACTAATGGATATTAATGTTTATGATACAATAATATTTTTATGATGAACATATAAAGATGATTTAATAAGTTAAAGGAATATACATTGTGTTTTAAAGGATTAATAAGTGGTATAAATTTATCATTACTGATTCACCCCCCCTCTCAGTAATCCAAAAATTGGTATCAAAGTTGGTTCCTTCAAGAAATAGTTTAACCACTAGAAAGTAGATCATACAGAGAAACAACATGTATAAAAATGGAATACCAGAGTTTGTCGAACAAAACTATGCATTATGGATAAGAAGGATGAAAACATGCATACAAGCACAAGGATTTGATGTTTTTAAATTAGTAGTAGATGGATATAAAGATCCTTCCACTCGTCCAATAGATAAAGATGGAAAGAAACTTGGAGAAAATAATTTGAGAGACAAAAATTCCATCATTAATGGTCTATTTGATTCAATATATGTCAAAGTTATGCATTGCCACTCCATAAAGGATATTTCAAAAAAACTTAAGAATGTTTATGAAGGAGATGCCAAATTCAAGGATGCAAAGCTTAAAACTTATATAGGTCAATTTGAACAACTGAATATGAAGGAAGATGAAAATATTGTAGCTTATTTTTTATGAGTTGATGAAACAGTGAATGCAATTAAAGGATTGGGAAAATAAGTTGATGAATCCATAATTTTTCAAAAATTACTAGATCTCTTCCAATTAGATTTTATCCTAAGATATCATCACTAGAAGAAAGAGAAGATCTGGGTTCGATTAGCATGGATGAGCTACATGGAATATTCACCACATATGAAATGAGAACAAAACAAGAGAACCCAATTATAAAGGAAGAAACATTCAAAGCATCCAAGAATAAAAAAGAGAAATAAAATTTCAAATTCAAAATGTAGTTGCAATGATGATTCAAAATAATATGAAGAAGTGGAAAACTTCATTAGAAATCTGCAAAAGGGAAAAATCAAATACAAAGGTAATATTTCGTTGAAATGTTTTAACTATGGTAAAATTGGTCATTTTGCAAATAAGTTTCCTTATTCCAGGAATTTAGATAGTGTTTAAGAGGAAGAACCCCAAAAAAATATATATATATAAAGGGAAACTTAAAAAAAAAAAAAAAAGTCTTCAAGAAAAATATATACTCAAGAAAAGAGAGTTCCTCATCTGGTTAAGATGATGAAACTGACAATGATTCAGAAAAGGTACTAACGAAAATCAAGCAAGAAACTCTGATAGTTCATAATAATAAGGATAAGTCGATATTGAAGAACAACTAATTAGTGTGTTAGAAGAACTAAGGAAAGAAATAAATAAAAACAAGTTACTAAAGAAAGAACTAAAAGGATCTCAGAATCTCAACTCGAGGAAGCCAATGAGATAAGTACAAAGTGTAACATCCCGCTCTGGCGCACTTACAAAACTTATTCTTTGAGGAAACTTGCTCGCAAGTGATCTGGATTTTTACGATGATAAAACTTTTTCCTTCATTATGATGCGTTAAGTTATATGACAAAATGTTTTTACTACGTTGATGTAGACAAGTGTTGTTGACTCAGTTTCTTTGAGTGTGCAGGGTTTCGGACCTTGAGGATGCAGAGACATCGGTGGAACTCCCTTGGACTCCGGATTGAGTCAGGGAGTGGGCTATTGAGTTGTTTCATTTACTATGATATTGTTTCATTTTGATGATATATATTGATTTTATGAGATGTTGTTGACATGATCTGACATGATGGTTGATGATGCAGGCTAACGATAGCTTGCTAACTGGACTCACATATGGAGTAAAGGGGCCACACACAAGTTCCAGAGAGATTGAGGGAGAGGTGTGGACAACAGCCCTGCCACAGCCTACTAGCACTCCCGACGTGGCTTGAACTGTAGGTTAACGATTACCTAGTTCGAGAGGATCCACGATGCCGTGAGGGAAGACTGTGATAGTCGCTCACGATGATTCTAAGGGGTGCGCAATAAGGCGGGGGCCTTATTCCTTAGATCCCTTAGTCTCTCACAAGTTCACCTAGAGGAGTTTTGACTCCAGGTGTTATAGAGTCTACCAATCCGCCAAGCCAGCGAGTGGCACCCTTGGAGCACATGGTGCATCCTGAAGGGCACGTCGCGCAAAGAATTACAAGTCAGCGAGTGGCACCCTTGGAGCACGTGGTGCATCCTGAAGGGCACGTCGCGCAACATAAGCAACTGAGGCGAGTGGCACCCTTGGAGCACGTAGTGCGTCCTGAAGGGAATGTCGCTTGGAGGATGATGATGAGACAACCTAGATGACCCTGAGACCTTAGCACCTGATAAAATTCTTAAAAATGACTCCCCTGATGAATTGTCGCCCAGCTCCAAATCTGAACCAAAATTTAAAACACCTCTAAGATAAAATTTTGACAAGCCCTAAGAAAAGGTCCTCCAAAAATAAACCTAGGGTGTAAACTAAAACCCTCCTAGGTGTCAATTAAAGTCTTCTTAAAAGAAAAGGGGGTAAAATATTGAGGGAAATAAATTAATTGAACCCCAGGGTTTAAATTATAAAGGAGAATTAAAATTATTAAAGAGGGGAGTATAAAAATTAGGATGACAAAAAATATATATATATATTTGTTTATATATTGAAAAGAATTTTAAGCGCATTTATCATTTGGGGGTTTAACAAAAAAAAAATAATAATAATGAATAATGGAAAGAGAGAAATAAAAGAAAAATAAAATAAAAATAAGGAAACTTGGAATAAGGAAACTTAAAAATTGGAAAGTAGGAGACATAGGGTAAAAAGCAAAAAGGAATAAGCATTAAAGGAATTACTAAATTTCAGAAACTTCGTTTTAGGAAAGTGATTAAAAGCATGAGAGGGGATCTAGGAACCCTAGGAGAAATTTAAGGAGTGATATTGGGGGAGTGAGGGAATTTAGTCTTTTACTTATTAAAAAGAATTTAATTATTGGAGAACCCTAGAGATGTGTGACACTTGGACGGAGGAGATTGTTTAGAGGTTGGTCATTAAAAATTAATTAATTGATAATTAGGAAAGTAAGTGGGTCTCATTTTTCTATAAAATAAAGGGAAAGGAAGGAAAAAGGGGATGAATGGTTAGCGTAATGTTACGCTTCCGAATTGTGGTTTGACGGATTGCTTGTGAGGAGTTGGGTTTATCTCAGCTGTGTTGGAGTGGTAGCTCAGCCGTGGAGGCAAGATGAGAAGCTAGTGTTATCTCTGGTTCTTGTGTGGCCCCTTTGCGGCTCGGGGGGCTAAGGAGGAAGCAGAGTACCCCTAACGTTTGGCTGGGAGGTACCGGTGAGCTTTCTGCGGTCGGCAAGCGGGAGCGGTAGGGAGAGCAGACCAGGCATGGCGCGCGGGACATCTCCGAAGAGAGCGTGTGGCTAAGGTATGATTTTTAAATTGG
Organism: Picea glauca; assembly: GCA_000966675.3. Taxonomy (NCBI): domain Eukaryota; kingdom Viridiplantae; phylum Streptophyta; class Pinopsida; order Pinales; family Pinaceae; genus Picea; species Picea glauca. The sequence continues at coordinate 137,170 of JZKD02S0398398.1, read as the reverse complement.
TAGAATAGAATGCAACTGCGATTTATGAAATAGATCTGCTTGGTATTGGATAAGTAAGCTGGTGTTAAATTTGTTTATAACATTGCGGTACCTTCCGTTTCCTTCGATGTTTGAATGTTAAATTTATCCCACAACTGCTGAAATTCCTGTTTCATCTCTGGCTCATGGTCTTTAACTCGTCAATATGATGATTGTATCTCTACGATTTCCATTGATTTTTGCGCTCTATTTCGACGATTATTGTTGAACACGGGCACTTGTTGGATATCCTTCTCTGTTAAGTTTTGTGTGCGTTTGTGTCCTCGGGGGAGGGCGAAGTCATTAAACGGAGGGCATTACGTTTGTGGGCGTTTCTTCTTGAGTACTGTCTTTTCGTTTGTTAATAAAATATATATACAAATTTTTTCTGGCATCTGTGTGTGAAGCTTGTTCCTTCGTTGTATACCATGAGAAAAGTGTTCTTGGGCATTTCTGGCATACCATGGGCGTTTTTCTTTTACTTTCCATGAACCATATTTACTCTAGAATTCTTAAATTTGTTGAGTGTTTAGTTTTTCTGTTATAGTTCAGCATGTCGTTTTTCTTTTTCTCCTTTCATGGTCATGATAAATCGTGGGTACTTCCTTGTCATTTTCTGATCCTATAAAATCATTCGGCACTTGCATTCACTTTTTCATTCTGGCATAACTGTTAGCATTGCGTTTACACTTCTGGCGATTAATTATGGGGTGTTTTTTATTTATATACAGCGGCAGTATTTTATTGGGCGTTTTGAATGATGTTGGGCTTTTTAATAATCTGCGTTTTTAATGACTTTGGGTGGTTTCTTAATGATGTTGGGAGTCCTTGATTTTCTGTGTTTTAATAACCTGCATTTTTATGACATTGGGCGTTTTCTTAAATGGGGTTGGGCGTTCTTTGATTATCTGTATTTTTAACAATCTGTGTTTTTAAAATGACATTGGGCGTTTGTTAAATGATGAGGGACGTTTCTTATATAACCGACGTCTTCAATATGTGTTTTTTTTTATCTGCGTTTCATGGTATAATGGTCCGCATTTTAATCGGACATTGGTCTGTGTGTTAATGTTTTACCGTTGCGGCAATAATGGTTGTGTTGCACTCGACTTTAAACATTGAATTTAATCTAGAGTACCCTTTTTGTGAGTTGTTGATAACGACAATAGGCACTCATACCACAATTTTGTTTAAAACATAGGTTTACTTAATGCAGTATTAAAACGATCCCTTCCTTCTAACAATGCAGAAACCCTTTGTTGGCAGGGAGCAACCTATTATCTAAATCATAGATTAACTTAAAGCAACATTAAAAGCATTGCCTAACCTAACCCATCTGCCAATGCACTTGAAATTTTTAAACAATTATAAGTTACAACAACGAATAGGTGATTAACCAAGCAGCCAGATTTTCCAACCATTCTTTAATATTATTGTCGAAATCTTTAGCCACATAGTCTGCCCTTCTGTCATCAGTTTATGACATTGATGTATGCTGGAATGTGAGTGGTTTTTACAGCTGGCTTACATTACTAGCATTGATTTAGTTTGGTTCCCCTCCCCAAAATCCTGATAATTATCAAACCGGCGAATGTATTGGACTTTGACCCAAGTTTCCCAAAAATTATGTTGACTAGAATATTTAGACAATTTTACTAATTCCATGGTAATCCCTTTTTATAATCAAATCTCGATCTCATTG
>JZKD02S0398398.1:115637-132177 GCA_000966675.3 Picea glauca | reverse complement strand
AATAAATGAAAAAAAAGAGGAGAATGTAAATGAAGAATAGTTCGAAGGAATCATACTTTTAGGATTTGTAGTAGCAAAAGATCATGATGAATTTACAAGAAAATAGGAAAGTGTCAGAAATCAAGTAGAAGATGAATAAGACGTCAAAACTTGGGATGATGAAAAAAATTATGAAGAGGATTAAAAGGAATATGTATTCACATATGAAGAGGAATATTACACTGCATCAGAGAAGGTATTGTTCTTGTCCATTTGGCTTTGAGACTCCTAGGTAATATGACTATTAGATAGGGGAGTCTATGCAGTTGTTGAGATAGATGGGTCAGTATTGTGGACAATTGAGTAGAATATTCTTGGACAATATGGAAAGATATGGATTCATATATTGGTTCAGAGAGTGGTTCAAATATTTATTCAGAGATTGGTTCAAATAATGTTGGATGATTATTTGAATGCTTAAATTTTGAATGCTCAATATTGAATGTTTTTTACATATGTCAGATAATTACTCAAGGAAGAACTAATGGACAATAACTCCAAAAGTTTGAGGTACAGATTGATGCATGTATGATGCATGGACAAGTCCAAGGATTGTCATTGGAATAACATATCATGGTATGCCTAATGCAGTATTGTTGAGTAGTTGATTAGTGTTCTAGTAGAGAAGAAGCATCTGTAGCAGAAGCAGATTGTAGTGGTAACATATTGTTCATAGTGATTACATGGAATCTTGCAAATAATATAGGGGGAGACATACCCATAGGGGGATTTAATAATACTTTTTCAAAGGGAGAGTGAATTTAATTAAAGGTATTAAGAGAGAGGAAGAAGTCCCAAGGACAGTGAAGACAAAGGGAGAATCCCCAAGGATAGATACCCTTTAAGATTTATGTCAAATGGGGAGAGATAGAAACATTGATGAGGAGTATGAGCATGAGTGTTGCATGACTAAGTGTTCCCATGAATGTTGGTGTTTCTGTCAATGCCAAAGGGGGATATTGTGAGACAATTGGTTTAGATTCATGGATAATTGATTTGGATATTTCGTTGGCATTGATGTCAACCCTTGGAGAGTGATATTGTGATATTGTAGATTGATGTCAATGCTTAGTGATTGATTTCAACCCTTGTGTAATTCTGGTAGAAAATTATGGTATCCCCAACAATATGGTTAAGAGAATAAAGTTTGTTTGAGGTATAAAGGTATGAATATTAGTGCATTTTCTGGTAAGACTATTCTAGATGGATAGTACATGTCGTGTTGTTTCCGATGATATGTGGAATGTCACATAACTCCTCACGGTTAGAGAGTTATGGCCTTCTGAAGTTGGAGAACCCTCATGAGTTATCTAGAAGCCCCTAGAAGGTCAAAGAATTCAATTTATTCTAGAATATCCTAGAGTAAGTTTACTATTCAAAGTGGTTATAACTAGGAATTAATCATGAGCTAAGTTGTTGCAAAAATAAAATAATTAAAAATAAATAAGTTGCAACTAGAAGTGGTGAGTTTACTATTTCTGGATAAAGTGGTTGTAAGTGGACAAAGTGGTTAGAAGTGGGTTATCCCTAAAATAAGGAATTTTGGTAAAGTTAGTTAGAAGGTAACCCCTAGAGGAATCTACTTGGAGAGAATAAATAAGAGAGTAAGGGTCTCATATTAGCACCTATTGAGAACATTGAAGATTTGTTATTGTGAAAGGTTTATTGAAATTACTAATTGATACATCTACAATTATGTAAGTCTGAAGAAGAGAGGACAGGGTGACAGAAAATTTTCATGGCCATAATAGAGTGCAAAGAAATAATCAAAACCCTAATTAGGTTCACCCCCATGGGTCGTCCACTAAACATTTGGCGAGGCACCCCCATGGGTCATCCACTAAACATTTGGCGAGGCACCCCCATGGGGTAGGTAGAGCCTGTCACTTGAGGCCCCACTGGAAATCTCTCCTATGTCACGTGAAGCATTGGCATGAGTGAAGTTGAGGTGTGCTTCAGGTTTCAGGGGTTGAGGAGAGTCTTGGTGTAGGATTATTTTGGGAGGAAATTCTATTTTTAGCACAATCTTATTTTGGGTAAAATAAGCCTATATTTGGAGCACGCACAAGCAGAGGAGGAAAGAAACATGCAAAAGATAAAGAAACAAGAAGAAAAAGAAGGAAAATAAACATGCAGAAAAATAAGGGAAAGTAGTGTGGCATGAATGTAGATAGACCTATCCATGTTAGGGTTAGGGTTTTGGACATGAATGTAATGTCTTTAAGTGAGAAGAATGTCTAAATAAAGACCTATGAGGTCTAGGTAGGGGTTGATCAGTTGTTTTTGTTGGTAAATTTGTTGAGTAGTTCATTGTATGTCGTCAGTTAGTAAAGAAGAGATAGTGGATCTGAATAAGTTATCTTTTTAGGGTTAGGTCACAAAATGTGGAGTTGGGTGTGGTGTAGTCTTACTCACAAAGGGTACTTACCCTCCTTTTTTATTGTAATCTTGAAGAATGTAATGTACGCAATGAAAATTTTGTAGGAGAATGAATAAAAGAGAAGAAGAGATATATATTTGTGGATGTATCCCCAGGGGTGGTGAACCACAATAAATCTAGTGTGTTAATGTGGTTGAATGGTTTTTTTTATTTTATGTTATGAATCAGTTATCGAATGAATGGTTACCTAGATAATCATAGAATGCATGTATGGTTATATGAATGAATGAAAAATAGCTTAGATGAATGAATAATAATATTGATGCATGAGGAAAAGGATCAACAGATAGTCCCAACCCTTTCCTAGACTGTAAACACCTGATTATTGCAGTCCCCCATAAACCTATCTTAGGTGATATTGCATTGTGAAATCTATGTTCAGTGTTTCCTTCTTGTTTACTAGGAGGGTCAATAGTTTGAGGCTTTTGTACGAAACCTATTGAGATCAGAACTTGGGTTAGCCCAAGCATCCACGTTGTGCACTTTGTGCGCAACGTTTCCTTTTGGTTTACTCGGAGGGTCGATAGTTTGAGTTTTTTGTTGGAAACATATTGAGATCAGAATGTGGGCCAACCCAAGTGTCCAACAAATGGTTCTATTGTCGGCTGGAACTACACAAAATTGAGTGGAAGAGATCTATTGAAGAAAAGAACAGAGAATAAAAGAATAGAAGAGAATGTTTAGGACATGGAATCCAATGAAGGTAGATATTGAAATATGGTTAATGAAAAAGGGAACTTGAGTTTGCGCAGAAGGACAACATCAACCCTAAATTTACACCACAGAAATATCTCGACAAAGATGTATTTAGCAACTTGTATGAAGTATTTTTCTGCGAATTCCCACATGTGTTGCAGGAGTGGTTATTGATGTTGAGTTAAAACCATCCTATGAATCCCATGATATATCTAGAGTGGAATTCTATTGAGATCTTCCAGTTACAACAACTTAATAATAAATTTACACGTGCACTACATTTTTTGTTGGACAATATTATTGCAGGGTTTATCACTAAATTTGCAGTTGATACCATGAATTCATACACTATGGTAGAGATGGATTTTTTGAAGGGACCCAAAGGTAGGTACATCATATCACTTTATACTTCTATCAATATTTTATTGCATAATAAAGGTGTGATGACCATTGAATCATATAACTAAACTTCCTTGCGTGCATGGGGTAAGGGGGGAAGCACTTACAAGAGTTTGAGATATGGATAGGTAGATGGAGAAGGGGAAGTAAAAGGAAAACATAGACCCAATAATTATGGACCAGACAAATTGTAACGTCCCCAACCATCAACCCCAATGTCGGGAAATGCTACAATGAAGAACATTCTCATACATGTATATTTAATATGCATATTTGACCAAACAATACAGAGTAAACACAAAATTACTGCTAACATACAATATTAATGGAATTAATAGTAATTGATACATTCAACAGAATACATGAAAACATACAAGCATCACATACATCCATTTTAATTGAAATTAAACACATAATTATACTTATCTTTGGAACTAGAGTAACTCCACCAAATATGTGTAGAACTTCCACGAACCTTTCAGCCTTAGACCATGCAAATCATCATGCTCAGCAGTGGGTCACCCCCAATATGGGACCAAGCTCCACCCAGGGCAAGGGAATCTTAGACTAGGTTAAGGTTACAGGAAACTTGCACAGAGAAACCAGAAGGATTCTCTCCAGGAGCCTTATTATACCCACTACTCACCGAATGTAATTCCCCACATGCCTGTTCCACCTGGGAGTATACACGTTCACAAGCATAGTCCATTAGTTTATTCACCTCCCTCTCTAGGTCTCGAAAACATGCCAGATCAAGAATTCTCAGAGCTTTGTAGCTGGTGCTGGACTCTCTCTGGGAGGAAACCACTTCCCAGCAAACTCCCTCACCTGGAGAGATCTGCTCATAGGCCTAACAATCTACCTCTTATACCACAGCCCTAACAACCTACTTCTTCATCACACTGCTCGACTAAGCTCTAGCTAGGTGAGGACAACAACAATGGTCCAACACTCATTCACATAGAGATGACAGTAGCAACAACATATTTGCATGACACCACATGTGACAACAACCCATCATAAAACACAACACAACTATGGTGATTACTAAGGTGTTAGTTTCCTCAGAAGACACATAACGGTTCACAGATTTCTAGTTTTCAGGTGCCTGCATAAATATTGCAAAGGTCAAATACAGAGGCCATGGGATTCATGAAAATACACCGATAGGCTTCACGGTTCTTGTTTTCAGGATGTGTGACAAGAAAATTAAGCAAAGGTTGATCATAGAGGTCTCACGGTTTCAGAAGGAGGATCGGGAAAATTGGTAGAATGAATCCCCAACTCAGCTGACACTTCATCTTTTAATTGCATGCACCCAGGTTGACACTTGTCTTCCTGGAGCTGCATGTGTTCCCTTTTTGCAGACATTGGAGTTGCATGTGTTTCCTCTCCCAGGACTCAGGATAAAAGAACATGTCTTTCACATAGCTTTGGAATAATAATAAATTATTATTCTCAAGGACTTAAGCCCCTAAGATTATCCCCTCTTTCCAACATTTCATTCCCTTTTCCCTTACCCACCTTGCGGAAGCTTAGTCCTCCATCACTCTTTCTTCATGGTTGGTCTACACGCATCAATGTTTAATCTTTATTAATGTTCTGTATAATTACATATACAAAAATAGGCTCTTGGCCTTTAACACTTAGGCTCTACGTCTTAATAATCACATAAGCCCACCATCTTATCAACACTCATCTCAACAGCCTACAAAACATGTTTACAATTCATAATTACAAAAGGCGATCATCCTTGGGGATATTACAATCCCCTCCCCTTATTTTTTCACTGTCCTCGGTGCAACTCTTTACACAACATCAATAAGATTTCCTAAATATTAAAAAATATGTGGGTATTCTACTCGCATAGAATCCTCATGCTCCCACATCGCGTCCTTGGGACTATACCAGGTTCACTAAACCTTTACAAGCTCAATGGCTCCATTTTAGGGATGATTTTAGGGGCTAAATTTCGCTCACGGGCTAATTTTCCATGGTTTTCCCAAAAAAAAGATTTGCTATTCTAAAAAAGATTCGCCCAAATTCTATAGGCTAAAATTATTTTACCTTAAAAATTGCCAAAATTTTATACATACTATATAAAATCCTTAGAAATTTGAATATTTAAAAAAAAATATCATCAAACGTTTTACAGTTGGCATATGAAGGATTAGTAAGATTTGTCAAGTTTTCTATATTTTAAAATAAATCTCCATCCTTAAAATCATCCTTGCTCGATTTTTAGTTGTTTTCTTTTTTGGTCCAAGATGTGCACATGATGCACTTGTAGTATACCTTCTTGCTCCACCTAAATCACATTCCAATCGATTACATGATTAGCATCAAGTATATATTTCTTAAGAAATGAAATTTGAAAAACATTATGTACATTTATGGATGCAGGTAATGCAAGAATATATGCAGCTAGCCCAATCCTTTCTAGGATTTCAAATGGGCCACAAAATCTGGCTTCCAACTTTGAACAGTTTTCCATCCTCAAGGAAATTCTATTTACTTTCACTTTCCGGAAAACATGATCGCCCACTTTAAACTCTTTGTGGGTTTTGTTTTTATCAGCATAAATTTTCTTCTTGTCTTGCGCAACCTTTAAATTATGCTTAATTTTTAGAATTTTATCTTCCATTTCCTTGAGAAACTCTAGCCCAAATACTGCCCTATCAGCTGGATTATCCCAACTTACTGGAGTATTGCACTTTCTTCCATAAACTGCTTCAAATGGGCTCATATTCAATGATGCTTGATACCCATTATTGTAGGTGAATTCTACCAAGTGTAGGTAGTCTTACCATTTAGATGGTTTATCCATCACATACATCATTAACATATCTTCTATTACTCTGTTCACCATCTCTATATGTCCATCAGACTCAAGATGATAAGAACTGATGAAGTTCAGATTTGTTTTGAATCCCTTGAATAACCCTTTCCATAATTTTAAGGTAAATTTTGGGTCCCTGTCAGACACAATTGTCTTAGGAATATCGTGCAATCATGTTATTTCCCTCATAAAAATATCAACAACGTTAGGTTCCTTGTGAGCCGTCTTTAATGGAATAAAATGGGCATCTTTCATAAGCATTTCCACCACCACTATGATTTAATCATGCTTCTTATCGGTTCTAGGAAATCCCATGATGAAATCCATTGTCATGACTTCCCACTTCCACTCAAGAATGGGTAAAGGTCGTAGAAACCCTGTTGGGTGTGTGTGCTCATATTTAACCTTGTGACACTCCATACATCTAGCAATGTATTCTGAAATCTCTTTCTTCATACCTGGACAAAAGTAATGGCCTTTGACTGCTACCATAGTTTCATGATATCCAGGGTGCCCTGCATAAGGCACATTATGCATTTTATTCAAAATCATAAGTTTCAAGTCATGGACATTACATACATAAACTATTTTCTTGTACATAAGTGTTCCTTTGGCTTCCAATTTATAATTTTCCACTTTATGTGGCATCTCACCTTGTTGTAGCTTTGCTACCAAATCTCTGTACTACTAATCTGCATTTACAACCTACAAAATTCTACCTTTAATATCAGTTCAGTACATGCTAATGGTTGTAGCATGTAATTCATGCACTTTCCTACTGAGTGCATCAACCACTTTGTTTTGTTTTCCTTTGATATGCTTGATATCAAAATCATGCTCACAAAGGAATTCCAACCATCTACTCTTCCTATCATTTAAGGTTGTCTGATCAAACAAATTCTTCAGACCATTATGGTCTATCCTCAATTCAAACTTTATTCCCATGAGGTAATGTCTCCATTTCTTTAGAGTGATAATGATGCCTTCCAACTCCAAATGATGAGTTGCATAGTTCCCTTCGTGCTCTTTCAACTTTTTGTATTCATAACAAATTATGAGCACATTATGATTGAGGAATCCTCCTAGTCCTTCTTTGCATGCCTCTGTACACACTACAAAGTCTTCATTCAGATATACAATCCTCAGGATTGGAGCACTAGTTAACAACTGCTTCAATCGCTAAATGCTTTTCTCACATTCTTCTGTCCAATGAAACTTCTTCTCCTTCCTTTGCAAGAAAGTGATAGGGTAAGCTATCCTTGATAATTCTACAATGAACCTTCTGTAATAACCAACTAGACCCATAAATGATCTGACTTTTGTAACATTATTTGACGTTGACCATTCACTAATGGCTTCAATCTTCTCATGATCCACGACTATCCCATCCTTTGAGATGATGTGCCCCAAGTAATGGATTTGCTTTTGGTAAAATGAGCATTTTCTCAACTTGGCATACAGTTGGTGCTCTCTTAGCACCTGCAGCACCATCCTCAAATGTTTTTCATGCTCTTCCTATGACTTGGAATAAACCAGGATGTCATCCAAAAATACTATGACAAACTTGTCCAGATAGTCTTTGAATACACCATTCATTAGGCACATAAAAATAGTAGGTGCATTTGACAATCCAAATGGCACCACTGTGAACTTGTAATGACCATACCTTGTTCTAAAGGCAGTATTGTTGTTGTATTCATCCTTAATTCTTACCTAGTGATATCCTTATCTAATATCTATTTTCGAAAATATATTAGCATCCTTCAATTGGTCAAAGAGATCATCGATCTACAGTAGAGGATACTTGTTCTTAACAATCACTTTGTTCAACTATCTGAAATCGATGCACAATCTCAACATCCCATCCTTCCTCTTCATGAACAGGATCGAGGCTCCCCAAGGTGACACACTTGGGAGTATATACCCCTTCTTCATAAGCTCTTCAAGTTTCAATTGCAATTCTTTCATCTCTGGCGTACTCATTCTGTAAGGATCTTTCGACACTATAGCTCCTCCAAGCATAAAGTTTTCAATATCTTTATTCGGGGGTAGTCCGTGTACCTCCTGAAATAAATCTTCAAACTCCTTTAGTACCGCATGATATCCAATCTTTGAGACCTCATCCTTAGATGATTCCTCCACATGGGTTGCAAATAATTGACAACCTATTTTGTACAACTTCTTCAACTGCATTGTTGAGATTTCTCTATTAGCAATAGCTTTGAGAATTCCTTGGACTGTTTTCCAATTCCCCTCCTCATCTAGGCAAGTGAATTCCTTGTTACGGTAGTCTAGGATAGCATGGTGTTGTTCCAACCAATCCATCCCAACTATATATTCATAAGAACCTAAAGGAAGAATGCTCAATTCATCCTTTGTGCTCAGTCCATTCATGTCCACTAAACATGACTTAACTAACTCAGTGAATTTTCTCTTGGTTCCTGTAGCCAGCTTCACTAACCAAAACTTTTCATGTTTTCTTCTCGACAATTGAAAACTTTCCACCACTCTAGGATCTATATAACTATGACTAGCCCATGAATCAATTAAAATAGTAAAGGCATGGTTTTTTATCATAGCTTCCACTTCAATCATGTGTTATTGAAATTCAACTTGCTTGTTGTCTAGGGATGCATAGATCCTAGGTATTCTACTTCCCATGTCCTCCACTGTTTGAGCTTGCTGAACATTATGGACAGCTCTCACTTTTCCATTTTTATGGGGACAATCTATGTACTTGTGATTCCCTTGACAACCCCAACATTGAATGGGCATCTTCCTTGGCCTTTCTTCCCCTACGTCATCCATTCTCGGCTCTCTAAACGATGGTTTTCCTTGAGGAATTTTTTTGAAAAAGGAAGGTTTGTTTCCCTTCTGCCTTTGCTATTTCTTAAACTTCTTCTATTCATCCCAAGCCTTCTGAAAAGTAGGATTTTCTCTTTTCTTCTCATATAATCATTCCTCTCTTCTTATAGTTTCTTCCATAGTCTTAGGGTCATCATACTGGATCTTGTCACCAATGGAAGGTGGAAGTCCACTCAGATACCTTTGAATCTTGACATTCTCATCTTTGATGAATGGAACATACTTCAACAATTCCAAAAATCTTTGTTCGTATTCATCAATGGTCATGCTTCCTAGTTTGAGTTCAAAGAACTCTTTCATCTTTCTGTCATAGTATATTTTAGTCAAGTATTTCTTCTCAAAATACCTCTTGAATTCTTTCCAAGTGACATCTTTCTCTCTAATGTGTTGCAACTCCACAAGCTGATCCCACTACATGGATGATTTTTGTTTCAGTTGATACATCACAATTTTTCCTTCTGCATGAGAGGAATAATTTTGCAGTTGGAAATATTTCCTCATGCAAAGCAACCATGTTTCGACATCTTCCTCCTTATTTTATCCATCAAACATAGGAGTCTTAATCTTGTTCATTAATCCCTTCAGTTCATCCAATACAGATCTCTTGTTCTTTCTGGTAGGAGATGGGCTTGACCTATTGTGTGCCCTATTCTTGGAGTGACCTTGGGAGTGATGATGGCGTCTACCAACACTCCTTGATCTTCTTCCCTCTGAATTTTGGTGACTCCCTATTTTTCTCAAGTCTCTCTCCTTGTCCAACCTCTTTTCTATTCTCTCCAGATTCTTCATCAACTTTAATTTGAATTCTCCCTGTTGTTCCTTAGATTTCATGATCTTTCTTCTATCTGCTCGATGAGTTTGGGCATCTTTCTACAATCTTTCAATGTTTTTCATCATATGCCCTTCATTATCTATATCTTATCCATGCCCATTGGAGTTTGACCCTTCAACTCCCAAATGAACATCCATCCCTTTATCTTCATTCTTTGATCTTGAATAATTTTGTGCTTCCTCCATTTCTTTTCACTTAGTGGCAAATCTATTCAGTTATGGCACTCATTAAACTTCTAAAAACACAATGTCTAGACCACTAGAATTTTCCTAGTCATCACTCCTTAACAAAACCCACGTCATTCATAAACAAATTTGATTCAAGAGAACTTTCAAACTCCATTTTATTTTTGGGCTCTGCTCTGTGAAGTTTTCAGGCACTATCACCTTTCTCTCAGTCCCCAACCCATGTGACCATGGTTCGTGACCAAGCACTAGATCAATAAGCACTTACTCAGGCCTTCGACCTTTGACTTCGAAAGATTTTCAAAGAACAAAACAACAATCTCTTAGAGTTCAGAGTTATTGAACTCATGAAGTAGAGTGGATCAACAATCCATGTCTACCCTGCATCCAATGGTTGATGCTCACTATGGAACCTCAGGTGTCTAGGTTCTGGGACTTTGGGTCTTCGGGACTTCAGAGCTTTGAAGGATCTCGCACCCACACATTTGAATTGTTAATCTCCTAACATTCCTAATCACCTTTGGTGACATCATTACATCACATCACTTAATGTTTTCCAATTGTCAGGGCATGCAATGGTGGTTTGGAGAAACCCACATTTCATCCCACAATTCTTCTAACACTGACATGTAACCCCTTAGTGAAACCACAGTTTGGATTGAGGTATCGTCTTGGAGAATTAGCTTCCGTGCAACTTGGGTCCCCGCAATGTCTCATGGTCGTTGATCTTGATGTATCATGATCAACTCCATTGTAGGTCCTCTAACCTTTAACTACGTTATGTAACCTCAGGCCCCACTAACCCTGCTCATACAAGATGCCTTATGGAAGAATACTAGTGACTGATACATGGCCCATTCAGATGGGTGACACTCATCATGTTCCTAATGCCATATCAACCTTCCACGGTTCGGAATCCACTTACACTTGGCACACGACCCATGTGTCCATGTCACCTCTAGGTGACATCATCATGACTCACCACTTTGGCTCTTTGGGCTTCGGAGCTTCGGACAACGGGATTTTCAACTCCACTATGCTTGTTTTTGCCTGAAGTGCTTTCTCCCAGAGTTCACGATCCACCAATGCGTGTCCTCCTTCATAATCAATGACTATGAGTGACTTTGGCACTTCAAGCTTCAAGAGTTTCAAACTCACAACACTTGCCTCCTCTTGAAGTACTTCCACCCAAAGTAAACAATATCTTGACACGTTTCCTTCACAACGAATGGTTGCGATCCACTTTGGACTTTCAGACTTTGGGAGTTTGTCACACTCCACACTTGAAATACTGTGAAGTGACTTCCTTTTGCCTTCCTGGATATGGATATAACAGTCAGGCTCTTTTCATATGATCTATGGTGTAGATATCCTTTGGACATCGGAGCTTCAGGTTTCATCCTTTCTCTTACCTTTGCATTCAGTTTCACCGACATCGTGAAGTTTGAAGTGCTTCCAGATTACTCTTTCTGCACTTTATCTAGATCTGAAGGTCATAAGGGTTTTTCCTCTCCTTCTAAATAGATCCTACGAGTCCAACATCCCAAGTGTTTATCTCTCCCTCTTTGTGGTCAAACACCACATCAACTATGGTTTTACTCTACCGCTACTCCTCCTGAGCTTCATAATATGGCCAAGTAACCCCTTGGCACTCACAAACATTTTGAGGTTCAAAATTGGTTCCTCCGAACACCATTTCCACTCGAAACCTTTGATATAAACACCACTTATCCGGCCCATCCAAGCTCAGAGTTGAAACCATGCTCTGATACCATATTGTAACATCCTTGACTATCAACCCCACTATCAAGAAATTCTACTATTAAGAACATTCTCATACATATATATTTAATATGGATATTTAAACAAACAATACAGAGTAAACATAGAATTTACTAACATATAAAATTAATGGAATTAACAGTAATTCAAACATTCAACAAAATACTTGAAAAAATACAAGCATCACAGACATGCATTTTAATTGAAATTAAACATAATGATACTTATCTTTGGAATTGGAGTAACTCCACCAACTACGTGTAGACCTTCCACGAACCTCCCATCCTTAGACCACGTTGCTCATCACACTCAATAGTGGGTCGCCTCTGAGTTGGGACCAAGCTCCACCCAAGGCAAGGGAATCTTAGACTAGGCTGAAGTTACAAGAAAACTTCACAGAGAAACCAGAAGGATTCTCTCCAGGAGCCTTCTTATGCCCACTACTCACAGACTCTCATTCCCCACATGATTTTTCCACCCGAGAGTATACACCTTCACAAGAATATTCCATTGGTTGCTTCACCTCCATCTCTGGGTCTCGGCAACAGGCCAGATCAGGAATTCTCAGAGCTCCGTAGCTGGTGCTGGACTCTCTCTAGGAGAAAACCACTTCCTAGTAGACTCTCTCACTTGGAGAGAGATTCTCACAGGCCTGAAAACCTACCTCTTCTACCACGAGCCTGACAACCCAGTTCTTCAACACACTCCTCGACTCATCTCCAGCCAGGTGAGGAAAACAACAAGAGTTCAAAACTCATTCACATAGGGATGACAATAGCAATAACATATGGGCATGACATCGCAGGTGGAAAGAGCCCATGCTAAAACATGGCATAACTAAGGCGATTACTTAGGTGTTGGGTTCCTCAGAAGACACATAACGGTTCATGGATTTTTTGTTTTCAGGTGCCTATGTGAATATTGAAAAGGTCGAATATAGAGGCCATGGGATTCACAGAAATAAACTGATAGGCTTCACGATTCTCATTTGCAAGATGAGTGATAAGAAAATTAAGAAGAGGTCGATCCTAGAGGTCTCACGGTTTCAAATGGAGGATCGGGAAAACTGGCAGAACGAACCCCCAACTCAGCTAGCACTTCAACTTTTAACTACATGTCCCTAGGTTGACACTTGTCTTCCTGGAGCTGAATGTGTTCCCTTTTTTCACACATTGGAGATGCATGTATTTCCTCTCCAAAGAATTAGGATAAAACAACATGTCTTTCACACATCTTTGGAATAATAATAAATTATTATTCTCAAGGACTTAAGCCCCTAAGCTTAGCCCCTCTTTCCAACCTTTCGTCCCATTTTCCCTTACCCACCGTGTGGAAGCTTAGTCTCCCATCACTCTTTATTCATGGTCAGTTTGCACGCAGCGAAGTTTAATCTTTATTAATGGTCTGCATACTTACATATACAAAAAAAGGCTCTTGGCCTTTAACACTTAGGCTCTCCGACCTAATAGACACATAAACCCACCAGCGTATCAACACTCGACTCACTAGCCTACAAAACATGTTTACAATTCATAATTAAAATAGGGGCTCTTCCTTGGGGATATTACACAAAGAAGATAATGGAAAAATATGGAAATATGTGAAGCAGTAGACCTTACCAATATAAGACTAATAACAAAAAGAGGGCCATAGTTGATAGAGAGATCTTGGAGAGAAATGAAGAGGAGGTAGAGGATCTTCGAGCTGTGGAGCAGATTCAAGAAATGCTACATACAACATATGAAAGGGAAACAAGAGGTTCATGTTTAGGAATAGAATGAAGAACTCCAGTCTAGATCATAGTGATTGTGGAACCTACAACCCCATCTACGACTAATACACCTAAAGGAACACCAACGTTTAGACTACCCATTTTTAGTAGAAGACAACCAACTAGAGGTAGAGTTTTAGGAAGTAGAGCTAGTAGTTCAACATAGTCCAAAATGGCAAGAGTATATTCCACTATCATATTACTAGAATTTCTAGGTGAGGCCTCATAGGACCCTAAAAATAATTAATTTATCTGTGAAAACATCTTGGAAGAAAATCAGGTCACATACGAGGATACAAAATTCATGTAGTTAGTTATAACACTCAAAGACCACACACCATACTGGTACATAATCCTTTATGTAAACAGTCCACAAGGAGCACCAAATACTGTCCCAGAGGTGAACAATCTATTGGTAAATGAATTTCAGAATCCAATCTTAGAAGACTAGTACATGAACGAAATCATTGAGATTAGGAAGAAACCAGGTGAATATGTTTGGGATATTGATCAAAGGTTCAAATGTATGAAAGGTAAGTTTAATTATTATATTACTGACATGCAACATAGTTAGTTACTTGTGAACTCACTATTACCACACTGGAAGTATCCTTTGAGACAAAATAAGTTACAAAATCAAGAAAAGGCCATACAAGCAGCCCTGTAGCTGGAAGAAAACCAATATCAATAGAAAGATCTATAAATAGAAGAGATGAAAGAGGATATGAAGAATATGACGTTTCAGTTTAACCAGAATAAGGGGAAAGAGAAGAGAGAATTTGTTTGGTGTCTGTTGTGCAGGAAAGATGGAAACCATAAGATTGAATTTCCAACCTTTGTGAAGTACTTGACACCCGTGGTTCTAAACCCCTTTCCAATAGGAGGACCATGGTGTGAGATTTGTAATACACATGAGAATGATCCATATCATTGTCCAATGATGCATAAGTATAATACAGTGCCAAAAATTTCTTACTGCAATTGTTTCAAATCTGTGGGTAATGATGACAAGGATTGTAGAATGCTGGAATTGATGAGAGAAATAAATTTAGACACCTACAGGGTGCAAGCATAGATGATGACAGGACAACATGCACCGCAATCCAACAATTATCAACCAAAATTCAATCCCATGTAGTTGTAGTACAACAATCCGCAACCACGGTATAATCCCACGTAGTATAACTAGATACACCAATACAACACATTGCAAGGCGATAGAGGTGGATTCATAGGTGTAGGACGAGGTATAAGAGGATTTGGACAAGGAAGAGGGATAATAGTCTTCCACAACTATTAACAAATATGACATTATGAAAGAGGTTGTGCACTTCCACCTACAACATGTATGTATTTTTGCGTAGAATACCATGACACATAAGACTTTCCAACACTATTGGGAAAAATACAAAAAAAAGGAACCAAAACAATCAAAATGTCTAGTGGATTTCTACAAAAGCTAAGGATAATGGGAGAAACATCAACATAGTTACTCGAGGAGGAGCCAAGATGGGAGTTGATGCAGCAAAAAAAGATCCAACTCAACACCAATGGGTAAAGAAGAAAACTGAACCGCAAAAGAATTTTGACGCGCATAAAGAAAAGGAGACATTTAAGGAAGCCATACAAGAAATTTTAGAAGAGAAAATTACATCTACAACAATTACCCAACAAACACAGGATCCACCAATGTACAATATTCTGTCTTCAATGGGTCACACTAGCAAAGGAAAACCCTCAAAGAAAGTAAGTAATGTAAATACTTTTATGCAATCCTGTGTTAAGTTATTGAATGATCCATCATCCATTAAGGTCTTACATAATTTTCTAGAAAGATGCAATAGAGAAGAAGAAGGGAAGTTAGAACATAAAATAGTTAATCCTCTCCACATGAGAAGAAGAACAAGTAGGGAATTTAGGTTAAATTCCAACATTGGGGATTTCAATATGGGAGATATCATACTTGATTTAGGCTATGAAGTGAATGTTGTACCTAACAAGATATGGAAGTGTATGGGAGAAATCACATTAGGATATTCACTTGTCTAGTTGTTATTGGAAAATAAGCATAGAGTGTTACCAATTGGAAGACTTAAATGTGTGATAGTAGACTTGGATGGAGTGTGCACTCTCCGAGATTTTGAAGTTATAGAAATAATAGATGGCACAACACCCTACCCAACATTAATAGGACTACACTAGCCATTTGAGAACCAGGTTTTGATTAACTCAAAGACATGGAAAATAGCTTTTGAAATAGGTGAGTATCGAGTAATGACTCCACTAGATCCCTCAGAAGGAGAAAGGTTTGTAGAGGAAACATGTTTAGACTTAGAAGAAATCAATACGATATATAGGACTTGTTATTCCCTATCCTAGGGATAAATAAGGAAGTTATGTCTCGAGGCCCATAGGTTCTATACATGGAGTACAAAGATCCATATAACTTGAGTTTGGCCCTTCGGGGCTTATCATTTCTTCAATGCCTCTCATCTATCAATAGAAACAACGTCTATAAAATCCTTAGGCCAAACCCAATTGTAAATGTAAATGCAAAGGTACTTAAGTTGGTGAGTTGTTTGATATCATTTTTTGTATGCACCTTTCATGGTATAGTGTGTGCATGTACTGGGTAGTAAAATGATGAAGTGTGCACATTCCAGGATACCGCGTGCAACAATTTAAGTGTTTG
>JZKD02S0398398.1:101304-115627 GCA_000966675.3 Picea glauca | reverse complement strand
GAGAATCGACGACTTGAATTCGTCCTGGAGAATCGCGAAGTCCCGAGGATCGTTCGATCTGGGAGGAGGAGCGAGGAGTTTAACCTCAAGCGCAAGAAGGGCCATTGGCCATCGGTTGTTGGAGAATCGGGGTTGGTGAGTGCAAAATTTCCATGCACGTAGAAATCACGAAGTGCGATTCCCTGATTTGAGTTGAGTCGTCGATCACTGGAGGGACAGGTGGCGCAAATCCGGAAACATCAGAGTTTCGGTATTCGGGGTTTCGAGTAGCAGGAGACTTGGAGTCACGGACCCGCGAACCGCGAAATCCCGACGTGACGTGGCAGCATGGGACCCAGAAGAAAGTGGAGGACCGGTGGGCCCCTACCAGGAATCGGTGAATTGGTACTCGGGGATTGGAAGCATAAGGGCTTGGCAGTTCGAGGAGAAAAACCCCGAGGTTTACTGTTGACCATCGGGGGTCGAGGTTTCGGGGTTGATTGCACGGGGACAGTGTTGCAAGACTCGCGACTTCGCGAGTCCCGATCTCCCGATACGTGAAAGGGAGATTGCCGAGAAGACTGTGGGTGTTAGAAATCCCGAGGGGGTTGGAAGAGCGTGGACTCTTCGGGCCGAAGTTAGTGAGATCCTGGTGGCGCGACCGCCTGCTGAGGGAGAGGGGATGAGATTTTAGTGGTGTCAGACTTCATATCTGACCTGTTGTTGAGGCCCAGAAAGGAATTGGGGCAGCCAAGGGACTGTTAAGCAGAGAAGGGACACACTTCCTCGGGTGGGACAGGCATGTGTGGTATGAGGGATTGTAGGTTGTTAGTTTGAATTGGGACATGTGACAGATTCTTTCATGTTGTTTATGAACCGTTAGCCTAGTTAGGAATCCCTTTACTCGGGTGGAGTTTAGTCCTAGCTCGGGGGTGACACACTGTTAGCACTTGGTGAATTTCCTAGAGGTTGAGAAAAAAGAAATATACAAAGGTAACCTTAACCAACCACTTTTAAAGCTGGGATCTAGCCCTTCCATCTTCAGAGAGGGATCTCTCTATATATTTTAGCTTTGTTTTAAATTAAGATATTAGGCTAGCTATAGAAAATGTAGGTTTTGTTGTAAGGGTTTTTTTGAAGTTGGTTGAGACAATCTACACATCCATTAATCTATGGGGTCTGTATTTAATAAATCTGAGATTCAACCAGAAATGCTGAAGAAACCTTTCACAAGGAGAGATAACACGCTCACTAGATCTTTAATAATTTAAGTGATGGACAGAAGAAAAGATAAGGAAAATAACTCCAATTAACAAGCACTTAAGAATCTCTTAACTGAAGATATTTAGAAGATGAACATTGAAATCTATAGAATCGGAAATAGGGTATCAGAGATAAATCCTGCAACATAACGCTATTCATACAGATTAGTTATAGAAAACAAGATGATTACAGAGCAAGGAAACATTTAACTAAGAAAATCACATCACCAGTGGACATGCGCAAGAATCCTGTAAAATGCCTCTTCTTTATTAATGGTAGGTCTCATAAAAAATAGTACAGCTTGATAGCAGCCGGGTGTGCAGATCAACAACAACCCTCAATACATTGAAAAAATAAGTATTTATAAGTCAAAATACAAACGTTCCTTTCATAACTGAGCAGGACGTTCTCATCCTATTTTTAGCATAACTAACTTAACTAATCAAAACGACTTTGATGACATGATGCAACTGTTTGTTGAAATTCTTGGTAGGCCGTTGGCGAGGTGCCTTCGCAACCTCTTCTGACTGGACAGGTGACTGGATCGTGACAACTCATCTGCTAATCTAGCAGATCGCACAGCTCCTCCCATCTGATATGACTCGACACTGTGATTTTAAGCAACCTCCTGTACACCTCATCCATATCCGTGTATTTAGAAAATGTGGGCTTGATGATGAATATATGCTTAATTTCATGTTGGATATCAATATCCAATTGCAGGGCTTCTATGAATTCTTTTCCTGTGACACTCCCTTGTACCCCTGCAAATTTGGAACTAGAAGATTCAATCAAATTCTTCTTATAATCAGGGAGTGTCATCAATTTATCATTGATGACCTTCATACCAGGAAGGCCTTTTCTTTGTAGAGCATCTATCTTGTGAAAAAACCTTTGCACTCCTTGATCCATAACTTGGATTTTCTCTTCAAGTTGGAGCATGAGGCCTCTTTTGGTCAGAACTCTTTTCACCTCCAATATAGTTCCTGTCCTGTCCTCGATTTTCAATTCTTCTATTTCCTCCATGGTTTTTAAATTTAGGAACCTTATGATTTCATTAGCTTGGGCTGGCATGTCTCCCAGCTCTGTCCTGATTTTCTCCATAGCTTGTTTGCTTCTTTTGAGAAAATCGTTTTTCTCAAACATTATTTGAAACATAGGCCATATTTCATTTATGGAATTGGAAATATCAGTCCATATCACTTCTTTGGCCTCAACCAGAGTCTTCCCTGCCACGGTCTACTTTTGGAGCTGCTGTAGCTCCTTCCGGATTTGCTCATTCACCTGCTTCTCTTTGGATAGACTTGTCTGGAAAGAAATCTTTATCTCTTGGAGATTTTCCATTTCTTTCTTGAGTCTACTGATTTCAGACTCTTGCAAATTCATTCTCTCCATAGACTTAGCCAGATCTATGGTGCCTTCTGGTACCTGTACTGCTGTTGTGGATCGAACTACTGTCCCTGTCGCTGTGCTCAATCCTGCAATGGGAAGAGCGCTTAAGGGGATGCCTTCCATCGTCTTCGTCTACTCTTTATCCTTTAACAATTTTTCCATCTCGGCCTCCATCTCCCTTAACTGAGCATTCTGCTCCATGAGTAATCTCAACATTTCATCTTTTTCCCCTTCCTTTTCGGCTATTTCCTTCGTTTGTGGGTCCTCTGTTGGAGGGATATTTAGTTGCTTCCTTAAGGACGTGATGTCAACGTTTTTCTTCTTAATCATTTATTCAGCTGCTTTGACATTAGCAGGGTCATAACCAATCTTAAGGACCAGCTCCTCCAATGTTTTGATTTTGTTGTCCTTTGCGAAAGATGATATTTTGTCCATCTTTAGCTGTGTCTGGGCATTTCTCAAAGGTACCCGATACTTTGAAGTAGAAGTTGTAGCATGGGCTAAAGTGTGGAAAACCATCTCTCTGGTATACTTATGCAGATCCATCTGGTCTGTTGGGTGCACGTCCTTGTCCTGGAACTCAATGGTGACCCTTTTTTAATCGGATATTACTTTGGGATCCGACACTTGTGCATGGAGATAGGCCATATGCATCCTCCCTTTCTCTGTATCAAATTCCGAAAGGAGCCTGTGTTGAGTTGTGGATGACTGCTTCTGAAATTGGGCATAAGCGCTGCTGGTCAGGGTCTGGTTCTTATTTTTGATTAAGTTGTATTTTTCAAAAATGCCCAATTTGGGCCCGACCTTGCTTGGTGGAGTATCTAAGGGAGAGTCTGTGGTTTTCAATGTTTTCACCATCTCCTTGTGTTGACTCTAACCGAAAGGTATACTTATGGGCTTGGCCCCTGGGGAGGCCACAGTGGTGGTTTTGATCTCTTGCTCCACTGTTGTGCCTGTCGTTGGAGCAGTCCTTGGCTTTTTGGCGTGCAAATTAAATTCCTCCGAAGACACCTCTGTTATCGGAGAAGGCGATTCTTGCCGAGGCCTCTTTTCCTTGGGATTGTGAGGGGTGGCAGTGGGAGGCACGCTTGTTGAGGCTACCTGTTTTTCCATCCCGACAGTTGGTTCCACATCCACCAACGTATCAGGCTCCCAATCTGTTTGATTAGCAAACCTTTCGATTTCGGGTCTGGGATCATGTGCATATGGGGCATTTTTATTTCTGACTCTCATCTCTGAAATGATCCCGCAGGGATAATAACACCATGTGAAACTTGTGGGGAATTTCATTTCCCTCAACAGTTTGTCTGCTTCGTCACCTACGCCTCAGTTGTTGCAGATGAATGAACCTATCTACCCTTTAATCCGCAACTGTTGCTTCTTTTTGAGGGAAACAAAGTGGACATCATCATAATTCATAATTTTCCTAATATATTCTAGTGTGAAAAATCTTACCGGCATATATCTAGGAAGCTTGTATGGTGCTAACTTGCACCCGTAGACTTGGATCTCGGAGTGATTCTGGTACAAGTACCAGTCTCCTGTCTTCGCATTTTCCTAGAGGTGTAGAACTCTCCGAACTTCGTCATTTACTCGTGGCTCAGGCAGGCCACTCAACATACCTACCACAAGGTGGTAAAATTGATCAATGAATGCTGCGAAGTCGTATTCGGCAGAATTGCGCTTTAGAAGAGACGGCCACGCTGTGACCGGCTATGGCCTCCCGTCAGTGTCCATCTTCTGCATTGAGAAATTGAATCTGTCTTCTTGGAAGTAGACAAACATGTAAGATAGAATGGACGAGTACCTGAACATGCCTTCTGTGGTGAAATTCACCAGTTGTTCATGGATGTTATGGGCCAAGAAGGTGCTGTAATCGAATTGAGTGGTGGGTTGTTCATCATTTGAAAAGATAGATAGAAAAATCAGGATGGGTTCGTCTACCCACTGATCGGAATAGTACCCGAGCAGGGTGCACAGTGAGGAAATAATCTGATTTCCTTTGGTGGAAAACATAGAAGATGGGTACGGAGGATTTGTGGTCGGGAGTGGAGCGGAAGTGGGGAGGAAATCTCCACGATCTGAGCTCTCTGCGGGAAGGTCATTTTTTGGTAGAGCTCGGTGAGGATCTCCAGGTTGAATGGGGATGCAGAATCTGAGTGGGTTATCTGCATCATTTGGTCGATATCCTCGAGGGTAATGAAGAAAAGGACGTCCCCAGAGGAGGAAACAATGGCTTTCTGTTCGTGGACGTAGTGAGCTTGGCACTTGAGTGAAAACTCTGGGAAATGATGAATTTGTGGGAACAGATAGAGGGGCAGATTGGACTCCCAGAGCCCAATATTGTCACTCTGGTCTAGGAAAAATTCCCAGAGCCATGATTGCAGATCCGAGAAATCAAAGCTGCATATGGTGTCCGCTATCAACCAATATTTGTCAACTAGAGGGATTTTATCCAGGTCGACCGGAGGTGGAATGAACGGATTTTCTTCCTCTTCAGCTGGCTTCGTTTTAGACACCATCTCCGTAAATGTACCTGCAACAAACAACGTTAGTGGGGTCTACAGGGGGTGGAGGAAAATGACGGGGAGGAAGTGGGAAGATGATAGATACGTTCTCTGGTGCGACGGATGGTTCTGGCGCGAGGGATGAGTAACGAGTGAAAATTGTCGCAACAGTATATTTATTCAAAACTGGGTCGGTCGGACGCGGGAAAATGTTCAGCATGACAACGGGCATATAATCTAGTTATTAATGGACAATGGGCCACTTGGGGTGATATGGCAGGTGATGGTGACCAAAGTATACGGACGACTGATGTGGAGGTTTGGGATTGGGGGTAAAGTCGCCAAAGGGGTTGTTCATGAGTGAAGGGTGTTATGGCGCTGACACCAAGGACTAACAGTAGTAACGGGATGGGACTTCGACCTAGGGGCAAGTGGGAATAGTGCAGGATGACGTCCAGGGGTGAGGGGATGTCAGGTAGCAGGTGGAGGATTTGACCTCTGGACCAATAGAAATGTGCCATGTGTAACAAGGGGCCCACCGAAAAGAATATTCATTCCGAACCCCCCCCCTTCGATTAAAGACAGAACACCAAGGGGGGTCCGAAATGCATTAGGAACCATCAATCTACGCGCTTGCATGATGGCCGTCCAGACCTACGCGCTTCTTAATATCAATTCTGGACCCCCCCCCCCTCCATTAAAAGCAGAACGGAGGGGGGGGTCTGGAATCCAATGTGGACCACCGATTTGAGCGCTGGATTAAGAGTCATCCAGATATGCACTCGATTTATAACCGATTCTAGACCCCCCCCCTCTATTAACGGCAGAATGGGCGGGGGGGTTCGGAATCCAATGTGAGCCGTGGATTCACGTGCCCCTTTCAGGACCGTCCAGATCTGTGAAAGCATTACCATCGATTCCGGACCCCCCCCCCCCTTGGTTAAGAGCAGAACACTAAGTGGGGTCCAGAATCAAATGTGGGTCGTTGATATAACCATCACGATCTGGACCATTGAAAAGTGAATGAGACATAGGTAGGGGGCGAAAAATGTCACATGTAGGAAAACTTAGGATAAGGCCATCCACATGGGTTTTCATTTTATTTTTCTCATATACACCACCAAGGGGGCATCAATTCAATTACACTTCGGCATTGGAGTCATAGGGTATCATCTTCATTGATCTGGCTTTGTTTTGGCACGGCAGGCAAAGCAATTAATCTACATCCTAACCTACTGTCACGAGGCAACTAACCCATATTAAACAGTTGGGTTAAGATTTATTCTTTTTAGGGGCTATCTGATCAGGATTAGATGGTCTGATTAGATGTATTCAATAATCCTAACCTAGGGACTATCTGATCAGGATTAGATGGTCTGATCAGATGTATTCACTAATCCTAAGCTAGGGACTATCTGATCAGGATTAGATGGTCTGATCAGATGTATTCACTAATCCTAACCAATCAACTTTGAAAATTTAAAAGAACTTGGTCATGCTTGAAAGGTATGACCAAGTTGCTATTATTGCATGGGGCCTTTGTTTCAATTCTTTTTAGCCCTCTTTTCTTTTCTTTTTCTTTCTTTTTTCTTTTCTTTCCTTTTCCTTTTCACAAATTATTTGAAGAATGCAATATCATTTGTCAACCCAATCACCAGATACAGAAAATATCCAAGTCATCAGCTGATTCCCATAATTTATGGGGTGATAACACACACTACTAAGAGTGATGAGTAGTTTGATCTAAGGCTAGGAGGTTCGTGGAAGGTCAACATGCAGTCGGTGATATTATTAACAAGATAAGTGTCAATTGTGTAATAAATTTACATGTTGCATTATTATTTACGTGTTTATTTTTATGGGTTTATCCTATGTGTGGTTATAACTATATTTATATTTATGGGCATTTCATATATATGTTTCATGTGTATGTTACTATTATTTYAGTATGAATCCATGCATTTACATAACATATTTTTCTATTTGCATTWTATATATAAATTTCCACAAGAGTTATGTGTGTATATGTTTTAATTGCATGYAGTTCAAAAATTTTATGTGACATAGGCATTTGGATGCTRGGTATGTTACAGTATGTTGAGTAGAGAACAAAAGCATTTTCTAGAGTAGCATGGCCCATCTTGGGTGSRCGGGGATGTTACAATATGGTATTAGAGATTCATTTTTCAACACTGATCCCTGATCCTAKATGGGYAGAGAAAGTTKAGTTGAAGCSWAATTTTACAGAGGATTTATTTTGAAGTGGCCAAATTTCAAGTTGCATAGCATCCATGGTAAGAAGTGGCARSAATTGTGAGGAATTGGGAAAAATCCCCAATTTATGTTGTTAAATTCATGAGGAAATTGAGAAATTTAGCCAAGTGGTGATATATTATTGATTTAATATCTTTTCTAGAAAATTCAAACCTGGAATTGGTCGAATTTGAAGCTAAAGTGAAGCCATGACAGATGGAGCGAGATTCGTAATTAAAATTCTCAATTCGTGAATGGAGTTTGGGAAAAATCTGTTCTAGAAATGTCAACTCACAACGATTTTTTGGTGCAAAGGTTGAATTGGTGTTATCGGAATGAAATTGAATAAATTTCATTATTGCAGAATGTCTACAGTAAGAATGGAGGAAAAAGTCCAAATTTCTGCAGCAGAATTCACGAGGAATTGACGTGCATAAAAATGTATGTGCGCAGGTGGGCGCACTAAAAATGCATGATGCGCAGTAAAAAGATTGTGATATGTAAAAATTTGGTGTTGCATGGAAAAATGTTGGCATGTTGGTGCATGTGCTAAATTTTTGCACCGTGTGGAAAAATATTGGCATGCTGGTGCGCACGCTAAATTTTGGCAGCGCACGGTAAAATGTTGGTGTTTGGGTGCGCGCACTAAATTTTGCCATCGGGCAGAAAAATATTGGTGTGCGATTTCACACGCTAAATATAGCATTGCACAATGTGCATATTCATAATAAGGTGTGCATGGTGTGCACACACATAATAATGGCATGTGTGGTGTGCATAGTATTGGCAGAGCACAGAGGAGTTTGGTTGGTGCGCATGCAATGTGAGTATATGTTGTCATGCAACAATTTAGTTAATGGTGCACACAAAGTATTGGTGCTTGGTGGGGGTGTACTAAACTTGGCATGGTGCAGCGCATAGAGTGAAATTCCCATGGAATATCAGTGTGCGATACAAAAATTGCGCGCAACGGGTAATAGTGCAAGAACCAAAAATTTGTGCAGTGGATATTTGCGCACGACAAAAAAGTAGTGCATGCCATTTATTTGCACGATAGAGAAGTGATACACAATGGTTATAGGTATGCAGAGCATGATTTCCTTGTGGTATTTTTTTGCATGCTAAATATATATGTACAGGTTGAAATTTGTGTGTGCGAAGTCATTTGGAGGGAAAACAACAATGGAAAACTAGCGAATTTTCGTGACATTTTATATCATTTGAATGTCATATTTTTACAACACATTTTTGAGGCCTTTAGGAGCATTTTTAGGCACTCAAAAATCACGAGAATAGAAAATAACAAGGTACACTTTGTCTTTGCATCTCAAATAAAAGAGCTCGTAGAGAGCTTTCTAATGGTGTAAATTGTTTGTCAAATAGAGCTTTTATGAGAAAGTTACAGCACAAACAATGGAGGATAAAGTTTAAGACCCAACTAACTTCAAAGAGCCATAATTTTCTTCTCTGAAATCATATTGAGGCATAGGAGAAGTCAATGGAAATAAATTGAACCATAGAAGAGATTCCTAGAGCTGAATTAAATTTTTGGGCATGGTAAAAAAATTTAAAATGGGAAGGAAGGTACATATAGCATTCCATACCAAAAAGAAGAATTGGCCTAGAACTTTAGCAGGATGTAACTAGCATCCTGGAACCTAGAAAGAGGTGAAACTTGGACAAAGTATCCATAATAAGTTTATTAAGGAACCCAATTGATATCCTATGAAAAATACAATGGAGTAGGTGAAAAAATGCATAATTACAGTGTAGAGTTGTGCCAAGTTGAACTGTGAACAGAAAAATTAATGGGCAATTTTCAAATAACCATAACTTTCTGCTCAAGACTCAGAATTGAGCATGAGAGTAGGCGTTAAAAAGGTCTCACATTGTATAATATAATTATACACCTAGAAAGTTGATCCCATCATTCAATTTTCCAGGAATTTAGAAGAAATAATTTTGATATATTATTAAACCAGAATGGTTTATATTTTCATGAAATTATTGAAATAGTTAGCCTAACAAAGTTTTGTTGGCTGCACATTTTGCAGAGTTAACAACACCTAGATCAGATCAGGATCAAGATAGAGTCTAGAGGAATGGGAGATGCATAGGGGACTTATATCCAGGAAGATGAAATCAGACGGATGGATGTCCATTTGGGCATTGAAGGAAAAAACTCTAATGGACATGGAGAAGGAAGGGATCAAAACATGCATATGGTAGAGACCGTTAAAAATTTGCAGAGGGATGTCCAAATCCATAAATATGATAATGAAAGGCTTATGAGAGCCAAGGAGAAATAAGAGGAATTCAAAATGAAGTTAATGAAGAGCTTGGACATAACAAAAAATAAATTGGATAAGGAGAGTGGTTCAAGAAAATCAAGAAGTCACAGGTCTCCTGATGAGAAAAGAAAAACCATAACTGTTAGCAGACATCACCATCACTCCCGCAGGCATTCCAATGAGAGGGCACACAACATCTCAATTCCATCCCCTGTCAAGAAGCATAAGAGGTCTGGGGTGGATGAGCTACGAGGAGAAATGAACAAAATGAAACCTCCTACATTTGATGTTGAGCACAATAACGATGAATATGTAGAGACATGGTTGTTAGGAATGAGAAAGTATTTTCAATTGCATAATTATTCATCTCATGTAGAAGGAATAATTTCCATCTATCAACTCAAGGGAAAGGCATCCATGTGGTGGGATCAACTTGTGCAAGTACAACATGTTAGCACTCAGTAATTTCTTTGGGTTATATCAAAGAAAGCCTCAAGGTAACTAGTTCAACAAACTTTAGAATATATTCTGACATATAAAACCAGATAGGGCTCTCTCATATGTCTAATGACTGGTAATACTCAAATATTTCATCAATAAATGCACATATGTTAGATTATGCAATAGGATAGGTTTATTTTGTTTCAAAAGGAAAGGTAGGACAAGAAAGAGAGAAAGTACCATTGGGCAATGGAGTCCATTTAAGAAAATGATAAAAACAAATGACTTAGTGACTAAACTTGAAAGGATAAAGTCTAAGTAAGCAACATTATTTTAGTTTAAAATCATTGGAGAAAAACACATGAAGAAAATCGGAGCACCGTTGAGGATGAATTCAGAGTTCACTTAGAAGAAACACAGTTTGTCTAAATGGTGTGACTCTAGAGCATTGCACAGTGAATTCTAGATTTGAAATCACGTTCTGATTTAGATAGAAATTTACATATGTGAATATAAGAGCACATGAAATCACATATGCAAGGAAAGAATACAATAAATCAGACTTTCACCATTAGAATCTTTTCATCAAAACTTCAGGACCTTTGCATTAAGTTTCGATCGAATTCAAAAGCTACATTCATAACTCACTATCTACACTATTTTTCCAACCAACCTTGTTTACATGAGAACAATCCCCATTTATAGAAAAATAATTTCAGACTTGTATGCTAGGTTCGAACTACTCCCTCCTAGAATCATGGATCTGTTTTCTTTGAAAGAGAACAATAACTTCAATGGATTCACTAAAAATAGAAAACTTGCCTTTGGCAATTCATAATCATAACCGAAATATTCTTTACAATCATTGATAATGATCACAATTAGACCATATGTTTTGTTGGCATGTTTTACAGGAAGTGTATGCTTGTCATTGATGGAAAGTACAACAACAATGATGGCTTGAGTACAGGTAGAATGTGCCAGGCGGGCACCAGAAGTATTTTGGGAAGATGCAGTAGAGAAAGCTCAATAAGATTAGAAGAGATAGTGCAAAGTATGCATGTTTGTCATTGATGGCAAAGGTAATGACCAACAACGTAGGGATAATGGCATGGCAATGGAAATTTCAACAAGTGATCATTTGATCCCATTCAAAAGCGTAAACTCTAGGAGTCAAGGAAGAAAATCACGACATGAAATTGTGAAATGCGACACCACTCCATTTCAGAGTTTCGGATACCAGGAGTTGGAGGAGTCAAGAGTCGGGAATCTTCATCATTGGAGTCCCGAAGTTGCGAAATGCGAAATGCCAAAATCATGAAACAGGCCCATCAACAATGACTCCAGTTTCAGATACAGGGAGTTGGAGGTGTATCAGAAGCTAAACTCTATTTCAGATACTGGGAGTTTGAAGTGTCAAAACACTTCATCATAGATATGTTGAAATGCCACAATGGAAAACAATGAAATACTAGACCATTGATCTGAATCCATTTCAGAGTTCCGGATACCGGGAGTTGGAAGTGTCGAAACACTTCATCACAGAAATGGCGAAATGCTGCAATGCAAAATGCCAAAATATCGGACCGTTGATCTAACACCATTTTGGAGTTCCAGATACCGAGAGTTGGAAGTGTCAAAACACTTCATCATAGAAATGTTGAAATGCCGAAACATGAAACGTCGAAATACCAGACAATTGATCTCACTCCATTTCAGAGTTCTAGATACTGGGAGTTGGAGTGTCGAAACACTTCACCACAGGAATGTCAAAATGTGAAATACCAAAATGCGAAAAACACCTTTTAGTGTAGGCTGTGGTCACTGTCAATCGTCATGTGAAAGGGAGGATCTAGCACCAAGTTAAGCTCCTTTTCAGTGATCGTAACATGAAGAGTCGAGACTCTTCACCACAAGAATGTCGAAATGCCAACATGCCAAAATGCGAAATGCATGTTAAGAATTGGCCCCTGATCATAACCTATGGTCACATTGATGAAGGCTCAAGGGAGGAGCTAGCATGAAGCTAATCCCAATTTTGGAGATCGCGACTTGGAGAGTCGAGATGCCTCACAATAGGAATTGTCAAAATTCAAATCGCAAAAGTGCCTTCTGAACAAGCATGTGGTCACCGCCTGAGGCCACTTGTGAAAGGAAAGGTGAAAGGTGCCAAAGGAATAAGGCTCAAGAGGTTCACAGTGTAACTTCCAGAAACCATTGATTATTTCTGTATAAAAAATCAAAGAGGCCTCAGTGTGATTGCTAGAGGAGTTGAAGAGTCTCAAGGAATCTGCTAGTGGAATGAAGATTGTTCATAGAGGCGATTGATATATGGAAGAGCATTGAAGCTTGTAACTGCAACAAAGAGGATGAGCTCAACTATGATAGAGAAGATGAAGAGTCTCGACTGCTATATAGGCTAATGAATCTTATCATAACACCCAATGATGATGAACGCATGGGTATAACCTCCAGAGAAGCTGAGGAGTTGACATGATGATCAGGAAGAGGACTCGACACGAGGAGAACATGTAGAACATAGAGAGTGTGTTGATGCTCGAGGGAGTGAAGCGGTGGCAACGTGGAGTGGCAGTGGATATCCCGATGGGGAGAACAATGGTAGGACATAGAGCATGCAAAAGGATTGTGCATATTGAATTCACAAGGTGCACGAAGACTATAAGAATGTAGAACAAAGAAGAGATGACCGTTGTTGTTGAGAGTGATTCAGATGTGTAGAAGGAGGTAGAGTGCAACAGCTGAAATGCACAGAAGAGGAATGATGCATTGAATGGACATGGCGCATAGAGCATAAAAGGAAGAAGAACAGAAAGCACAAGACATGTGTATATGAAGACAATGAGGCAGACAAAGTAGGGCAGTGTAGCAAAATAGTGATGAGACTGGTAAGTAATTGATGAACATTATATCACTGTAATAAGTTTCA
This sequence comes from Picea glauca, assembly GCA_000966675.3. Taxonomy (NCBI): domain Eukaryota; kingdom Viridiplantae; phylum Streptophyta; class Pinopsida; order Pinales; family Pinaceae; genus Picea; species Picea glauca. The sequence continues at coordinate 102,554 of JZKD02S0398398.1, read as the reverse complement.
GTAGCAAATATTTATATTTCAGGGTGGTCAAGAGGTTCGAGGGAGGACTGTTGTCCTCAGAGGTTCAAGTGGGTTCTTGAACAAAGGGAGTTTTATCTTCCATCTGGTTGCAGCCAGAGAAACCAGGGTGGCAGGGTGGTGCAAGGGAGAACTATTTTTTTCTATTATATAGGTCGGTGCCTCTGTGACTGGAAGTTGGTGCTTCCATCTAGTTGGTGATGGAATAGTTAGGGAGTTGGTGCTTCCTTCTAGTGGGTGCTAGAGAAACCAGGGAGTTGTTGCTTCCTTCTAGTGGTTTCTAGAGAAACCAAGGAGTTGGTGCTTCCTTCTAGTGGGTGCTAGAGAAAACAGGGAGTTGATGCTTCCTTCCAGTGGGTGCTAGAGAAACCAGAGCGTTGGTGCTCTCAGCAAGTAGAAACTTGCAAAATAGAGGTTGTAGCCTCATTATGAGTTGGTTATCATAAGTATGATAATGTACAGAATGTAAAGATTACTTATCATATAGAGAAGAAGAGGTTTTCACCCTTGATTTGTTTCCTCAGGAAATGTCTGTCTCTTTGTATCTCATATGTGTGAATAATGTTGAATTTTCTATTGCTTACTTCCCTACATTATTGTGATTGTCATTGAGTGGTCTGTCAAAAGTTTAAAATAAGCATAATTGTTTAAGCATGGTAACAACTAATTCACCCCCCCCCCCTTTCAGTTGTCCAACATTTGGTATTAGAGCCAGCCTTGGGTAGATCCTAGAGCTCAAACATGTCAATCCATGAAGGAAATTCAACCAATAAATCCCCTCTGTTCAATCGAACAAACTTTGACTTCTGGAAAGTTAAAATGAGAACCTACATAATGGCTTTAGGTGCAGATGTCTAGGATGTGGTAGATACTGGTTATGTAAAGCCAGTTGTACTAGATAATAAGGATGATAAGATAGAATTTAGCTTCAACGCTAAGGCTATGAATGCTATCTTGAGTGGGCTTGCAGAAGTAGAATTCGTAAAATTTATGCACCTAGGAATTGCCAAAGAAATGTGGGACAGACTCATTAGCAGTTATGAAGGTAATGAGAAGGTAAAGGATGCCAAGCTTCAAACCTACAGAGTACAGTTTGAACAACTGAATATGAAATAATATGAAACTATTGGAAATACTTTTTGAGAGTTGAAGAACTAGTAAATGCAATGAAAGCACTTGGTGAAAAAATTGAGGAACCTTCTTTAGTTCAGAAAATTTTGAGATCTCTACCA
>JZKD02S0398398.1:83919-101294 GCA_000966675.3 Picea glauca | reverse complement strand
GAGCTGCATGTGTTCCCTTTTTGCAGACATTGGAGTTGCATGTGTTTCCTCTCCCAGGACTCAGGATAAAAGAACATGTCTTTCACATAGCTTTGGAATAATAATAAATTATTATTCTCAAGGACTTAAGCCCCTAAGATTATCCCCTCTTTCCAACATTTCATTCCCTTTTCCCTTACCCACCTTGCGGAAGCTTAGTCCTCCATCACTCTTTCTTCATGGTTGGTCTACACGCATCAATGTTTAATCTTTATTAATGTTCTGTATAATTACATATACAAAAATAGGCTCTTGGCCTTTAACACTTAGGCTCTACGTCTTAATAATCACATAAGCCCACCATCTTATCAACACTCATCTCAACAGCCTACAAAACATGTTTACAATTCATAATTACAAAAGGCGATCATCCTTGGGGATATTACAATCCCCTCCCCTTATTTTTTCACTGTCCTCGGTGCAACTCTTTACACAACATCAATAAGATTTCCTAAATATTAAAAAATATGTGGGTATTCTACTCGCATAGAATCCTCATGCTCCCACATCGCGTCCTTGGGACTATACCAGGTTCACTAAACCTTTACAAGCTCAATGGCTCCATTTTAGGGATGATTTTAGGGGCTAAATTTCGCTCACGGGCTAATTTTCCATGGTTTTCCCAAAAAAAAGATTTGCTATTCTAAAAAAGATTCGCCCAAATTCTATAGGCTAAAATTATTTTACCTTAAAAATTGCCAAAATTTTATACATACTATATAAAATCCTTAGAAATTTGAATATTTAAAAAAAAATATCATCAAACGTTTTACAGTTGGCATATGAAGGATTAGTAAGATTTGTCAAGTTTTCTATATTTTAAAATAAATCTCCATCCTTAAAATCATCCTTGCTCGATTTTTAGTTGTTTTCTTTTTTGGTCCAAGATGTGCACATGATGCACTTGTAGTATACCTTCTTGCTCCACCTAAATCACATTCCAATCGATTACATGATTAGCATCAAGTATATATTTCTTAAGAAATGAAATTTGAAAAACATTATGTACATTTATGGATGCAGGTAATGCAAGAATATATGCAGCTAGCCCAATCCTTTCTAGGATTTCAAATGGGCCACAAAATCTGGCTTCCAACTTTGAACAGTTTTCCATCCTCAAGGAAATTCTATTTACTTTCACTTTCCGGAAAACATGATCGCCCACTTTAAACTCTTTGTGGGTTTTGTTTTTATCAGCATAAATTTTCTTCTTGTCTTGCGCAACCTTTAAATTATGCTTAATTTTTAGAATTTTATCTTCCATTTCCTTGAGAAACTCTAGCCCAAATACTGCCCTATCAGCTGGATTATCCCAACTTACTGGAGTATTGCACTTTCTTCCATAAACTGCTTCAAATGGGCTCATATTCAATGATGCTTGATACCCATTATTGTAGGTGAATTCTACCAAGTGTAGGTAGTCTTACCATTTAGATGGTTTATCCATCACATACATCATTAACATATCTTCTATTACTCTGTTCACCATCTCTATATGTCCATCAGACTCAAGATGATAAGAACTGATGAAGTTCAGATTTGTTTTGAATCCCTTGAATAACCCTTTCCATAATTTTAAGGTAAATTTTGGGTCCCTGTCAGACACAATTGTCTTAGGAATATCGTGCAATCATGTTATTTCCCTCATAAAAATATCAACAACGTTAGGTTCCTTGTGAGCCGTCTTTAATGGAATAAAATGGGCATCTTTCATAAGCATTTCCACCACCACTATGATTTAATCATGCTTCTTATCGGTTCTAGGAAATCCCATGATGAAATCCATTGTCATGACTTCCCACTTCCACTCAAGAATGGGTAAAGGTCGTAGAAACCCTGTTGGGTGTGTGTGCTCATATTTAACCTTGTGACACTCCATACATCTAGCAATGTATTCTGAAATCTCTTTCTTCATACCTGGACAAAAGTAATGGCCTTTGACTGCTACCATAGTTTCATGATATCCAGGGTGCCCTGCATAAGGCACATTATGCATTTTATTCAAAATCATAAGTTTCAAGTCATGGACATTACATACATAAACTATTTTCTTGTACATAAGTGTTCCTTTGGCTTCCAATTTATAATTTTCCACTTTATGTGGCATCTCACCTTGTTGTAGCTTTGCTACCAAATCTCTGTACTACTAATCTGCATTTACAACCTACAAAATTCTACCTTTAATATCAGTTCAGTACATGCTAATGGTTGTAGCATGTAATTCATGCACTTTCCTACTGAGTGCATCAACCACTTTGTTTTGTTTTCCTTTGATATGCTTGATATCAAAATCATGCTCACAAAGGAATTCCAACCATCTACTCTTCCTATCATTTAAGGTTGTCTGATCAAACAAATTCTTCAGACCATTATGGTCTATCCTCAATTCAAACTTTATTCCCATGAGGTAATGTCTCCATTTCTTTAGAGTGATAATGATGCCTTCCAACTCCAAATGATGAGTTGCATAGTTCCCTTCGTGCTCTTTCAACTTTTTGTATTCATAACAAATTATGAGCACATTATGATTGAGGAATCCTCCTAGTCCTTCTTTGCATGCCTCTGTACACACTACAAAGTCTTCATTCAGATATACAATCCTCAGGATTGGAGCACTAGTTAACAACTGCTTCAATCGCTAAATGCTTTTCTCACATTCTTCTGTCCAATGAAACTTCTTCTCCTTCCTTTGCAAGAAAGTGATAGGGTAAGCTATCCTTGATAATTCTACAATGAACCTTCTGTAATAACCAACTAGACCCATAAATGATCTGACTTTTGTAACATTATTTGACGTTGACCATTCACTAATGGCTTCAATCTTCTCATGATCCACGACTATCCCATCCTTTGAGATGATGTGCCCCAAGTAATGGATTTGCTTTTGGTAAAATGAGCATTTTCTCAACTTGGCATACAGTTGGTGCTCTCTTAGCACCTGCAGCACCATCCTCAAATGTTTTTCATGCTCTTCCTATGACTTGGAATAAACCAGGATGTCATCCAAAAATACTATGACAAACTTGTCCAGATAGTCTTTGAATACACCATTCATTAGGCACATAAAAATAGTAGGTGCATTTGACAATCCAAATGGCACCACTGTGAACTTGTAATGACCATACCTTGTTCTAAAGGCAGTATTGTTGTTGTATTCATCCTTAATTCTTACCTAGTGATATCCTTATCTAATATCTATTTTCGAAAATATATTAGCATCCTTCAATTGGTCAAAGAGATCATCGATCTACAGTAGAGGATACTTGTTCTTAACAATCACTTTGTTCAACTATCTGAAATCGATGCACAATCTCAACATCCCATCCTTCCTCTTCATGAACAGGATCGAGGCTCCCCAAGGTGACACACTTGGGAGTATATACCCCTTCTTCATAAGCTCTTCAAGTTTCAATTGCAATTCTTTCATCTCTGGCGTACTCATTCTGTAAGGATCTTTCGACACTATAGCTCCTCCAAGCATAAAGTTTTCAATATCTTTATTCGGGGGTAGTCCGTGTACCTCCTGAAATAAATCTTCAAACTCCTTTAGTACCGCATGATATCCAATCTTTGAGACCTCATCCTTAGATGATTCCTCCACATGGGTTGCAAATAATTGACAACCTATTTTGTACAACTTCTTCAACTGCATTGTTGAGATTTCTCTATTAGCAATAGCTTTGAGAATTCCTTGGACTGTTTTCCAATTCCCCTCCTCATCTAGGCAAGTGAATTCCTTGTTACGGTAGTCTAGGATAGCATGGTGTTGTTCCAACCAATCCATCCCAACTATATATTCATAAGAACCTAAAGGAAGAATGCTCAATTCATCCTTTGTGCTCAGTCCATTCATGTCCACTAAACATGACTTAACTAACTCAGTGAATTTTCTCTTGGTTCCTGTAGCCAGCTTCACTAACCAAAACTTTTCATGTTTTCTTCTCGACAATTGAAAACTTTCCACCACTCTAGGATCTATATAACTATGACTAGCCCATGAATCAATTAAAATAGTAAAGGCATGGTTTTTTATCATAGCTTCCACTTCAATCATGTGTTATTGAAATTCAACTTGCTTGTTGTCTAGGGATGCATAGATCCTAGGTATTCTACTTCCCATGTCCTCCACTGTTTGAGCTTGCTGAACATTATGGACAGCTCTCACTTTTCCATTTTTATGGGGACAATCTATGTACTTGTGATTCCCTTGACAACCCCAACATTGAATGGGCATCTTCCTTGGCCTTTCTTCCCCTACGTCATCCATTCTCGGCTCTCTAAACGATGGTTTTCCTTGAGGAATTTTTTTGAAAAAGGAAGGTTTGTTTCCCTTCTGCCTTTGCTATTTCTTAAACTTCTTCTATTCATCCCAAGCCTTCTGAAAAGTAGGATTTTCTCTTTTCTTCTCATATAATCATTCCTCTCTTCTTATAGTTTCTTCCATAGTCTTAGGGTCATCATACTGGATCTTGTCACCAATGGAAGGTGGAAGTCCACTCAGATACCTTTGAATCTTGACATTCTCATCTTTGATGAATGGAACATACTTCAACAATTCCAAAAATCTTTGTTCGTATTCATCAATGGTCATGCTTCCTAGTTTGAGTTCAAAGAACTCTTTCATCTTTCTGTCATAGTATATTTTAGTCAAGTATTTCTTCTCAAAATACCTCTTGAATTCTTTCCAAGTGACATCTTTCTCTCTAATGTGTTGCAACTCCACAAGCTGATCCCACTACATGGATGATTTTTGTTTCAGTTGATACATCACAATTTTTCCTTCTGCATGAGAGGAATAATTTTGCAGTTGGAAATATTTCCTCATGCAAAGCAACCATGTTTCGACATCTTCCTCCTTATTTTATCCATCAAACATAGGAGTCTTAATCTTGTTCATTAATCCCTTCAGTTCATCCAATACAGATCTCTTGTTCTTTCTGGTAGGAGATGGGCTTGACCTATTGTGTGCCCTATTCTTGGAGTGACCTTGGGAGTGATGATGGCGTCTACCAACACTCCTTGATCTTCTTCCCTCTGAATTTTGGTGACTCCCTATTTTTCTCAAGTCTCTCTCCTTGTCCAACCTCTTTTCTATTCTCTCCAGATTCTTCATCAACTTTAATTTGAATTCTCCCTGTTGTTCCTTAGATTTCATGATCTTTCTTCTATCTGCTCGATGAGTTTGGGCATCTTTCTACAATCTTTCAATGTTTTTCATCATATGCCCTTCATTATCTATATCTTATCCATGCCCATTGGAGTTTGACCCTTCAACTCCCAAATGAACATCCATCCCTTTATCTTCATTCTTTGATCTTGAATAATTTTGTGCTTCCTCCATTTCTTTTCACTTAGTGGCAAATCTATTCAGTTATGGCACTCATTAAACTTCTAAAAACACAATGTCTAGACCACTAGAATTTTCCTAGTCATCACTCCTTAACAAAACCCACGTCATTCATAAACAAATTTGATTCAAGAGAACTTTCAAACTCCATTTTATTTTTGGGCTCTGCTCTGTGAAGTTTTCAGGCACTATCACCTTTCTCTCAGTCCCCAACCCATGTGACCATGGTTCGTGACCAAGCACTAGATCAATAAGCACTTACTCAGGCCTTCGACCTTTGACTTCGAAAGATTTTCAAAGAACAAAACAACAATCTCTTAGAGTTCAGAGTTATTGAACTCATGAAGTAGAGTGGATCAACAATCCATGTCTACCCTGCATCCAATGGTTGATGCTCACTATGGAACCTCAGGTGTCTAGGTTCTGGGACTTTGGGTCTTCGGGACTTCAGAGCTTTGAAGGATCTCGCACCCACACATTTGAATTGTTAATCTCCTAACATTCCTAATCACCTTTGGTGACATCATTACATCACATCACTTAATGTTTTCCAATTGTCAGGGCATGCAATGGTGGTTTGGAGAAACCCACATTTCATCCCACAATTCTTCTAACACTGACATGTAACCCCTTAGTGAAACCACAGTTTGGATTGAGGTATCGTCTTGGAGAATTAGCTTCCGTGCAACTTGGGTCCCCGCAATGTCTCATGGTCGTTGATCTTGATGTATCATGATCAACTCCATTGTAGGTCCTCTAACCTTTAACTACGTTATGTAACCTCAGGCCCCACTAACCCTGCTCATACAAGATGCCTTATGGAAGAATACTAGTGACTGATACATGGCCCATTCAGATGGGTGACACTCATCATGTTCCTAATGCCATATCAACCTTCCACGGTTCGGAATCCACTTACACTTGGCACACGACCCATGTGTCCATGTCACCTCTAGGTGACATCATCATGACTCACCACTTTGGCTCTTTGGGCTTCGGAGCTTCGGACAACGGGATTTTCAACTCCACTATGCTTGTTTTTGCCTGAAGTGCTTTCTCCCAGAGTTCACGATCCACCAATGCGTGTCCTCCTTCATAATCAATGACTATGAGTGACTTTGGCACTTCAAGCTTCAAGAGTTTCAAACTCACAACACTTGCCTCCTCTTGAAGTACTTCCACCCAAAGTAAACAATATCTTGACACGTTTCCTTCACAACGAATGGTTGCGATCCACTTTGGACTTTCAGACTTTGGGAGTTTGTCACACTCCACACTTGAAATACTGTGAAGTGACTTCCTTTTGCCTTCCTGGATATGGATATAACAGTCAGGCTCTTTTCATATGATCTATGGTGTAGATATCCTTTGGACATCGGAGCTTCAGGTTTCATCCTTTCTCTTACCTTTGCATTCAGTTTCACCGACATCGTGAAGTTTGAAGTGCTTCCAGATTACTCTTTCTGCACTTTATCTAGATCTGAAGGTCATAAGGGTTTTTCCTCTCCTTCTAAATAGATCCTACGAGTCCAACATCCCAAGTGTTTATCTCTCCCTCTTTGTGGTCAAACACCACATCAACTATGGTTTTACTCTACCGCTACTCCTCCTGAGCTTCATAATATGGCCAAGTAACCCCTTGGCACTCACAAACATTTTGAGGTTCAAAATTGGTTCCTCCGAACACCATTTCCACTCGAAACCTTTGATATAAACACCACTTATCCGGCCCATCCAAGCTCAGAGTTGAAACCATGCTCTGATACCATATTGTAACATCCTTGACTATCAACCCCACTATCAAGAAATTCTACTATTAAGAACATTCTCATACATATATATTTAATATGGATATTTAAACAAACAATACAGAGTAAACATAGAATTTACTAACATATAAAATTAATGGAATTAACAGTAATTCAAACATTCAACAAAATACTTGAAAAAATACAAGCATCACAGACATGCATTTTAATTGAAATTAAACATAATGATACTTATCTTTGGAATTGGAGTAACTCCACCAACTACGTGTAGACCTTCCACGAACCTCCCATCCTTAGACCACGTTGCTCATCACACTCAATAGTGGGTCGCCTCTGAGTTGGGACCAAGCTCCACCCAAGGCAAGGGAATCTTAGACTAGGCTGAAGTTACAAGAAAACTTCACAGAGAAACCAGAAGGATTCTCTCCAGGAGCCTTCTTATGCCCACTACTCACAGACTCTCATTCCCCACATGATTTTTCCACCCGAGAGTATACACCTTCACAAGAATATTCCATTGGTTGCTTCACCTCCATCTCTGGGTCTCGGCAACAGGCCAGATCAGGAATTCTCAGAGCTCCGTAGCTGGTGCTGGACTCTCTCTAGGAGAAAACCACTTCCTAGTAGACTCTCTCACTTGGAGAGAGATTCTCACAGGCCTGAAAACCTACCTCTTCTACCACGAGCCTGACAACCCAGTTCTTCAACACACTCCTCGACTCATCTCCAGCCAGGTGAGGAAAACAACAAGAGTTCAAAACTCATTCACATAGGGATGACAATAGCAATAACATATGGGCATGACATCGCAGGTGGAAAGAGCCCATGCTAAAACATGGCATAACTAAGGCGATTACTTAGGTGTTGGGTTCCTCAGAAGACACATAACGGTTCATGGATTTTTTGTTTTCAGGTGCCTATGTGAATATTGAAAAGGTCGAATATAGAGGCCATGGGATTCACAGAAATAAACTGATAGGCTTCACGATTCTCATTTGCAAGATGAGTGATAAGAAAATTAAGAAGAGGTCGATCCTAGAGGTCTCACGGTTTCAAATGGAGGATCGGGAAAACTGGCAGAACGAACCCCCAACTCAGCTAGCACTTCAACTTTTAACTACATGTCCCTAGGTTGACACTTGTCTTCCTGGAGCTGAATGTGTTCCCTTTTTTCACACATTGGAGATGCATGTATTTCCTCTCCAAAGAATTAGGATAAAACAACATGTCTTTCACACATCTTTGGAATAATAATAAATTATTATTCTCAAGGACTTAAGCCCCTAAGCTTAGCCCCTCTTTCCAACCTTTCGTCCCATTTTCCCTTACCCACCGTGTGGAAGCTTAGTCTCCCATCACTCTTTATTCATGGTCAGTTTGCACGCAGCGAAGTTTAATCTTTATTAATGGTCTGCATACTTACATATACAAAAAAAGGCTCTTGGCCTTTAACACTTAGGCTCTCCGACCTAATAGACACATAAACCCACCAGCGTATCAACACTCGACTCACTAGCCTACAAAACATGTTTACAATTCATAATTAAAATAGGGGCTCTTCCTTGGGGATATTACACAAAGAAGATAATGGAAAAATATGGAAATATGTGAAGCAGTAGACCTTACCAATATAAGACTAATAACAAAAAGAGGGCCATAGTTGATAGAGAGATCTTGGAGAGAAATGAAGAGGAGGTAGAGGATCTTCGAGCTGTGGAGCAGATTCAAGAAATGCTACATACAACATATGAAAGGGAAACAAGAGGTTCATGTTTAGGAATAGAATGAAGAACTCCAGTCTAGATCATAGTGATTGTGGAACCTACAACCCCATCTACGACTAATACACCTAAAGGAACACCAACGTTTAGACTACCCATTTTTAGTAGAAGACAACCAACTAGAGGTAGAGTTTTAGGAAGTAGAGCTAGTAGTTCAACATAGTCCAAAATGGCAAGAGTATATTCCACTATCATATTACTAGAATTTCTAGGTGAGGCCTCATAGGACCCTAAAAATAATTAATTTATCTGTGAAAACATCTTGGAAGAAAATCAGGTCACATACGAGGATACAAAATTCATGTAGTTAGTTATAACACTCAAAGACCACACACCATACTGGTACATAATCCTTTATGTAAACAGTCCACAAGGAGCACCAAATACTGTCCCAGAGGTGAACAATCTATTGGTAAATGAATTTCAGAATCCAATCTTAGAAGACTAGTACATGAACGAAATCATTGAGATTAGGAAGAAACCAGGTGAATATGTTTGGGATATTGATCAAAGGTTCAAATGTATGAAAGGTAAGTTTAATTATTATATTACTGACATGCAACATAGTTAGTTACTTGTGAACTCACTATTACCACACTGGAAGTATCCTTTGAGACAAAATAAGTTACAAAATCAAGAAAAGGCCATACAAGCAGCCCTGTAGCTGGAAGAAAACCAATATCAATAGAAAGATCTATAAATAGAAGAGATGAAAGAGGATATGAAGAATATGACGTTTCAGTTTAACCAGAATAAGGGGAAAGAGAAGAGAGAATTTGTTTGGTGTCTGTTGTGCAGGAAAGATGGAAACCATAAGATTGAATTTCCAACCTTTGTGAAGTACTTGACACCCGTGGTTCTAAACCCCTTTCCAATAGGAGGACCATGGTGTGAGATTTGTAATACACATGAGAATGATCCATATCATTGTCCAATGATGCATAAGTATAATACAGTGCCAAAAATTTCTTACTGCAATTGTTTCAAATCTGTGGGTAATGATGACAAGGATTGTAGAATGCTGGAATTGATGAGAGAAATAAATTTAGACACCTACAGGGTGCAAGCATAGATGATGACAGGACAACATGCACCGCAATCCAACAATTATCAACCAAAATTCAATCCCATGTAGTTGTAGTACAACAATCCGCAACCACGGTATAATCCCACGTAGTATAACTAGATACACCAATACAACACATTGCAAGGCGATAGAGGTGGATTCATAGGTGTAGGACGAGGTATAAGAGGATTTGGACAAGGAAGAGGGATAATAGTCTTCCACAACTATTAACAAATATGACATTATGAAAGAGGTTGTGCACTTCCACCTACAACATGTATGTATTTTTGCGTAGAATACCATGACACATAAGACTTTCCAACACTATTGGGAAAAATACAAAAAAAAGGAACCAAAACAATCAAAATGTCTAGTGGATTTCTACAAAAGCTAAGGATAATGGGAGAAACATCAACATAGTTACTCGAGGAGGAGCCAAGATGGGAGTTGATGCAGCAAAAAAAGATCCAACTCAACACCAATGGGTAAAGAAGAAAACTGAACCGCAAAAGAATTTTGACGCGCATAAAGAAAAGGAGACATTTAAGGAAGCCATACAAGAAATTTTAGAAGAGAAAATTACATCTACAACAATTACCCAACAAACACAGGATCCACCAATGTACAATATTCTGTCTTCAATGGGTCACACTAGCAAAGGAAAACCCTCAAAGAAAGTAAGTAATGTAAATACTTTTATGCAATCCTGTGTTAAGTTATTGAATGATCCATCATCCATTAAGGTCTTACATAATTTTCTAGAAAGATGCAATAGAGAAGAAGAAGGGAAGTTAGAACATAAAATAGTTAATCCTCTCCACATGAGAAGAAGAACAAGTAGGGAATTTAGGTTAAATTCCAACATTGGGGATTTCAATATGGGAGATATCATACTTGATTTAGGCTATGAAGTGAATGTTGTACCTAACAAGATATGGAAGTGTATGGGAGAAATCACATTAGGATATTCACTTGTCTAGTTGTTATTGGAAAATAAGCATAGAGTGTTACCAATTGGAAGACTTAAATGTGTGATAGTAGACTTGGATGGAGTGTGCACTCTCCGAGATTTTGAAGTTATAGAAATAATAGATGGCACAACACCCTACCCAACATTAATAGGACTACACTAGCCATTTGAGAACCAGGTTTTGATTAACTCAAAGACATGGAAAATAGCTTTTGAAATAGGTGAGTATCGAGTAATGACTCCACTAGATCCCTCAGAAGGAGAAAGGTTTGTAGAGGAAACATGTTTAGACTTAGAAGAAATCAATACGATATATAGGACTTGTTATTCCCTATCCTAGGGATAAATAAGGAAGTTATGTCTCGAGGCCCATAGGTTCTATACATGGAGTACAAAGATCCATATAACTTGAGTTTGGCCCTTCGGGGCTTATCATTTCTTCAATGCCTCTCATCTATCAATAGAAACAACGTCTATAAAATCCTTAGGCCAAACCCAATTGTAAATGTAAATGCAAAGGTACTTAAGTTGGTGAGTTGTTTGATATCATTTTTTGTATGCACCTTTCATGGTATAGTGTGTGCATGTACTGGGTAGTAAAATGATGAAGTGTGCACATTCCAGGATACCGCGTGCAACAATTTAAGTGTTTGTGATTTTGAGACCTAGGAGCCTTTGTGTATATATTGTGTTTTATAGGATGGTGAGCCAGTTTTTTGATGGTTAGGCCAAAGAGCCTAGATGTTAAAGGTAAATGAGCCTATTTTTGTATATATGTCTCATCATTAATATAAAATACATCGTTGCACATAGACCGACCATGATAAAAGAGTATGGGAGACTAAAATCCACTAGTTATGGAAAGGGTGGAGGCTAAAAGTTAAGGAAAAGGGGTTAAGTATGGAGATTAAGCCATAAAGGAATATTATATTAATATTTCTTAAAGTATAAAGCATGGATAATTTTTTTATCCTAAGTCCTAAGGTTCAGGATAAGTGGGAAAAAGTAGCTCCCAACATGACAAGTGTCAAGTTGGGGACATGCATACATATTGTTTGGACTTAGTTCATTTTCAATATTTCTTCCATCATTTGATCATGCATAAAGCCATTCCATCAGCTTTCACTCACTCACTCAGTTGACCTACGTGCCTTCAGGTTACTGTATCTGAACTTGTATCCATGGCCATACTTGTTTTGTGTACCTGGTTAGCTTGGGAAAGGAACTGAAGAAGTGGGTTTTCAGACCCATGGGATATTGAAGGAGTGGGTTGTCAGGCCCGTGAGAAATTTATGTATGGGTGAGAGAATTGTTGGGAATTGATTTCCTGAAGGTGCTAAACTACAACTAAAGTTCTCTGAGACTTCATATCTGACCTGTTGTTGAGGCCCAGAAAGGAAGTGGGGCAGCCAAGGGACTGTTAAGCAAAGAAGGGACACACTTCCTGGGGTGGGACAAGCATGTGTGGTATGAGGGACTGTAGGTTGTTAGTTTGAATTGGCACATGTGACAGATTCTTTCCTGTTGTTTATGAACCGTTAGCCTAGTTAGGAATCCCTTTACCCAGGTGGAGTTTAGTCCTAGCTCGGGGGTGACACACTGTTAGCACTTGGTGAATTTCCTAGAGGTTGAGAAAGAAGAAATCTACAAAGGTAACCTTAACCAACCACTTTTAAAGATGGGATCTAGCCCTTCCAGCTTCAGAGAGGGATCTCTCTATATATTTTAGCTTTGTTTTAAATTAAGATATTAGGCTAGCTATAGAAAATGTAGGTTTTGTTGTAAGGGTTTTTTTGAAGTTGGTTGAGACAAACTACACATCCATTAAGCTATGGGGTCTGTATTTAATAAATCTGAGATTCAACCAGAAATGCTGAAGAAACCTTTCACAAGGCGAGATAACACGCTCACTGGATCTTTAATAATTTAAGTTATGGACAGAAGAAAATATAAGGAAAATAACTCCAATTAACAAGCACTTAAGAATATCTTAACTGAAGATATTTAGAAGATGAACATTGAAATCTATAGAATCGGAAACAGGGTATCAGAGATAAATCCTGCAACATAACGCTATTTGTACAGATTAGTTATAGGAAACAAGATGATTACAGAGCAAGAAAACATTTAACTAAGAAAATCACATCACCAGTGGACATGCGCAAGAATCCTGTAAAATGCCTCTTCTTTATTAATGGTAGGTCTCATAAAAAATAGTACAGCTTGATAGCAGCCGGGTGTGAAGATCAACAACAACCCTCAATACATTGAAAAAAGAAGTATTTATAAGTCAAAATACAAACGTTCCTTTCATAACTGAGCAGGACATGCTCATCCTATTTTTAGCATAACTAACTTAACTAATCAAAATGACTTTGATGACACGATGAAACTGTTTGTTGAAATTATGGGTAGGTCGTTGGCGAGGTGCCTTCGCAACCTCTTCTGACTGGATAGGTGACTGGATCGTGACAGCTCATCTGCTAATCTAGCAGATCGCACAGCTCCTCCCATCTGATATGACTCGGCACTATGATTTTAAGCAACCTCCTATACACCTCATCCATATCCATGTATTTAGAAAATGTGGGCTTGATGATGAATATATGCTTAATTTCATGTTGGATATCAATATCCAACTGCAGGGCTTCTATGAATGCTTTTCCCCTGACACTCCCTTGTACCCCTGCAAATTTGGAACTAGAAGATTCAATCAACTTCTTCTTATAATCAGGGAGTGTCATCAATTTATCATTGATGACCTTCATACCAGGAAGGCCTTATCTTTGTAGAGCATCTATCTTGTGAAAAAACCTTTGCACTCCTTGATCCATAACTTGGATTTTCTTTTCAAGCTGGAGCATGAGGCCTCTTTTGGTCAGAACTCTTTTCACCTCTAATATAGTTCCTTTCCTGTCCTCAATTTTCAATTCTTCTAGTTCCTCCCTGGTTTTTGAATTTAGGAACCTTATGATTTCATTAGCTTGGGCTGGCATGTCTCCCAGCTCTGTCCTGATTTTCTCCATAGCTTGTTTGCTTCTTTCGAGCAAATCGTTTTTCTCAAACATTATTTGAAACATAGGCCATATTTCATTTATGGACTTGGAAATATCAGTCCATATCACTTCTTTGGCCTCAACCAGAGTCTTCCCTGCCACGGTCTGCTTTTGGAGCTGCTGTAGATCCTTCCGGATTTTCTCATTCACCTGCTTCTCTTTGGCTAGACTTGTCTGGAAAGAAATCTTTAGCTCTTGGAGATTTTCCA
The DNA here is from genome assembly GCA_000966675.3 of Picea glauca. Lineage (NCBI taxonomy): Eukaryota > Viridiplantae > Streptophyta > Pinopsida > Pinales > Pinaceae > Picea > Picea glauca. The sequence continues at coordinate 87,057 of JZKD02S0398398.1, read as the reverse complement.
TTTCTTTCTTGAGTCTACTGATTTCAGACTCTTGCAAATTCATTCTCTCCGTAGACTTAGCCAGATCTATGGTGCCTTCTGGTACTTGTACTGCTGTTGTGGATGGAACTGTTGTCCCTGTCGCTGTGCTCAATCCTGCAATGGGGATAGCGCTTAAGGGGATGCCTTCCATCGTCTTCGTCTGCTCTTTCTCCTTTAACAAATTTTCCATCTAGGCCTCCATCTCCCTTAACTGAGCATTCTGCTCCATGAGTAATCTCAACATTTCATCTTTTTCCCCTTCCTTTTCGGCTATTTCCTTCGTTTGTGGGTCCTCTGTTGGAGGGAGCTTTAGCTGCTTCCTTAAGGACGCGATGTCAACATTTTTCTTCTTAATCATTTATTCAGCTGCTTTGACATTAGCAGGGTCATAACCAATCTTAAGGACCAGCTCCTCCAATGTTTTGATTTTGTTGTCCTTCGCGAAAGATGATATTTTCTCCATCTTTAGCTGTGTCTGGGCATTGCTCAAAGCTACTCGATACTTTGAAGTAGAAGCTGTAGCGTGGGCTAAAGTGTGGAAAACCATCTCTCCGGTCTACTTATGCAGATCCATCTGGTCCGTTGGGTGCACGTCCTTGGCCTGGAACTCAATGGTGACCCTTTTGTAATCGGATATTACTTTGGGATCCGACACTTGTGCATGGAGATAGGCCATATGCATCCTCCCTTTATCTGTATCGAATGTCGAAAGGATCCTGTGTTGAGCTATGGCTGACTGCTTCTGAAATTGGGCATAAGCGCTGCTGGTCAGGGTGTGGTTCTTCTTTTTGATTAAGTTGTATTTTTCAAAAATGCCCAATTTAGGCCCGGCCTTGCTTGGTGGAGTATCTAAGGGAGAGTCTGTGGTTTTCAATGTTTTCACCATCTCCTTGTGTTGACTCGAACCGAAAGGTAGACTTATGGGCTTGGCCCCTAGGGAGGCCACAGTGGTGGTTGTGATCTCTTGCTCCACTGTTGTGCCTGTCGTTGGAGCAGTCCTTGGCTTTTTGGTGTGCAAATTAAATTCCTCCGAAGACACCTCTGTTACCGGAGAAGGCGATTCTTGCCGAGGCCTCTTTTCCTTGGGATTATGAGGGGTGGCAGTGGGAGGCGCACTTGTTGAGGCTACCTGTTTTTCCATCCCGACAGTTGGTTCCACATCCACCAACGTATCAGGCTCCCAATCTGTTTGATTAGCAAACCTTTCGATTTCGGGTCTAGGCTCATGTGCATATGGGGCATTTTTATTTATGACTCTCATATCTGAAATGATCCCGCAGGGATCATAACACCATGTGAAACTTGTGGGTAATTTCATTTCCCTCAACAGTTTGTCTGCTTCGTCACCTGTGCCTTAGTTGTTGCAGATGAATGAACCTATCTGCCCTTTAATCCGCAGTTGTTGCTTCTTTCTGAGGGAAACAAAGTGGACATCATCAGAATTCATAATTTTCCTAATATATTCTAGTGCAAAAAATCTTACTGGCATATATCTAGGAAGCTTGTATGGTGCTAACTTGCACCCGTAGACTCGGATCTCGGAGTGATTCTGGTACAAGTACCAGTCTCCTGTCTTCGCATTTTCCGAGAGGTGTAGAACTCTCCGGACTTCATCATTTACTCATGGCTCAGGTACGCCACTCAACATACCTACCACAAGGTGGTAAAACTGATCAATGAATGCTGCGAATTCGTATTCAGCAGAATTGCGCTTTAGAAGAGACGTCCACGCTGTGACCGGCTGTGGCCTCCCGTCGACGTCCATCTTCTGCATTGGGAAATTGAATCTGTCTGCTTGGAAGTAGACGAACATGTAAGCTAGGATGGATGAGTACCTGAACATGCCTTCTGTGGTGAAATTCACCAGTTGTTCATGGATGTTATGGGCCAAGAAGGTGTTGTAATCGAATTGAGTGGTGGGTTGTTCATCATTTGAAAAGATAGATATAAAAACCAGGATGGTTTCGTCTACCCACTGATCGGAATAGTACCCGAGCAGGGCACACAGTGAGGAAATAATCTGATTTCCTTTGGTGGAAAACAGAGAAGATGGGTACGAAGGATTTGTGGTCGGGAGTGGAGCGGAAGTGGGGAGGAAAAGCTCCACGATCTGAGCTCTCTGCGGGAAGGTCATTTTTTGGTAGAGCTCGGTGAGGATCTCCAGGTTGAATGGGGATGCAGAATCCGGGTGGGTTATCTACATCATTTGGTCGATATCCTTGAGGGTAATGAAGAAAAGGACATCCCCAGAGGAGGAAACAATGGCTTTCTGTTCGTGGACGTAGTGAGCTTGGCACTTGAGTGCAAACTCTGGGAAATGATGAATTTGTGGGAACAGATAGAGGGGCAGATTGGACTCCCAGAGCCCAATATCGTCACTCTGGTCTAGGAAAAAATCCCGGAGCCATGATTGCAGATCCGAGAAATCAAAGCTGCATATGGTGTCCGCTATCAACCAATCTTTGTCAACCAGAGGGATTTTATCCAGGTCGACCGAAGGTGGAACGAACGGATTTTCTTCCTCTTCAGCTGGCTTCATTTTAGACACCATCTTCGTAACTGTACCTGCAACAAACAACATTAGTGGGGTCTACAGGGGGTGGAGGAAAATGACGGGGAAGCAGTGGGAAGACGATAGATATGTTCTCTAGTGCGACGTATGGTTCTGGCGCGAGGGATGAATAACGAGTGAAAATTGTCGCAACAGTATATTTATTCAAAACTGGGTCGGTCGAACGCGGGAAAATGGTCAGCATGACAACAGGCATATAATCCAGTTATTAATGGACAACGGGCCACTTGGGGTGATATGGCAGGTGATGGTGATCAAAGTATACGGACGACTGATGTGGAGGTTTGGGATTGGGGGTAAAGTCGCCAAAGGGGTTGTTCATGAGTGAAGGGTGTTATGGCACTGACACCGAGGACTGACAGTAGTAACAGGATGGGACTTCGACCTGGGGGCAAGTGGGAATAGTGGAGGATGACATCCAGGGGTGAGGGGATGTCAGGTAGCAGGTGGAGGATTTGACCTCTGGACCAATAGAAATGTGCCATGTGTAACAAGGGGCCCACCGGAAAGAATATTCATTCTGAACCCCCCCCCCTTCGATTAAA
>JZKD02S0398398.1:30098-42638 GCA_000966675.3 Picea glauca | reverse complement strand
TGTAGAAGAAATGTGTAAATTAAAATCAATGAAATCATGCTAAAACAAAGTTGTTAATGTGTAAGTGTTTAAATAAATTGTTAATTGCTTAGCATCCTGTGGATGGGTGCTACAACAATCATGAACAAGTCATTTACTACGTTAGTAAGAACCTTTCAGGACCACCCTTGAAGTACAAAAATGAAGAGAAACTTGCTCTTCCAATCATCCTCGCAGTCCAGAAACTGCGCCATTACATTCTGCTTCGAACCACCAAGGTCATCGCAGACTCCAAACCTATGCAATACTTGCTCAGCCGTCGACAAGTTAACGGCAAATTCGCTCGATGGATCATTATCCTACAGGAATGCGATCTTGAATTCTCAACAACTAAGAGTAAGAAGGCCCTCGTTCTCGCCGAACTTGTCACGGCCCTTCCCTCTGACACCACCAGTGCCCCCGTCAACACCGACTTCCCTGACGAACATCTCTTTTACATCGCCTCAGGTGATCCTTGGTATGGCGACCTCTTCGTCTACCTATGAACTCAGAAGTTTCGTCAGCACCTTTCACGAGATGATCGTCAGCGTATTCGCCATCAATCCCTCCACTATATCCTCATCGGAGACATCCTATATTGGCGGGGCGTTTACACCATTCTTCGTCGTTGCCTGACTATTGATGAAGCCGACAAAGTCTTAAACGCCTGCCATAGCGGTGCATGTGGGGGATACCTTTCGGGTATCTCCACAGCTCATAAAATTATCCGAGCCAGTTACTTTTGGCCTACATTGTTTCACGATTGCACTCACGCCATGAAATGATGTGAGCAATGTCAGCTCTATGCCAACAACGCCCGCGCTCCCCTCGCTCTTCTTCACCCCGTCATTACGGCCGACCCCTTTTGTAAATGGGGCATTGAATTTATGACTTGTAATCCCCCCTCTAGCAATGGTCACAAATACATTGTTGTCGCCATGGATTACTTCACCAAATGGGTCGAAGCTATGCCCACTTTCAACAACACCACTGACATTGCAACGTGTTTCTTCTTTAACCACGTCATATCCCGTTTTGGCGTACCACTCCAACTCGTTTCCGACCATGGGAAACACTTTGAGAATGAGATCTTCGTCAAAATATCTTCTCGGTTAGGCTTCTCTCACGACTTCGCCTCACCATATTATCCTCAATCAAATGGACAGGTCGAAGCAGTGAAAAATGTCCTCAAAACCATGTTACAGTGTACGGTTAATAAACACAAAACCAATTGGCATCATATGTTATTTTCCACACTATGGGCTTATTGAATTGCAGTAAAGACCTCCACAGGTTTCACGCCATTCCATTTAGTCCATGGGGTTGAGGTAACTCTTCCCATTGAGTGCAAAATACCTACTTTACGCACCACAATTGAGCTATTACCTGACACTGCTCCAATGGAGCAGCTCTTGCTGAACTTGGAGTCGTTGGATGAAGATCACCGATATTCATTACAGAACAATGAGGCAGCTAAAAAATGATCCAAATCTACCTTTGATCGCCATGTCAACCTTCGTTCATTCTGAGAAGGCGACCTCGTCTTGGCCTATGATATCACCCATGATACCTTTGGCCACGACAAATTCAAATCACTCTGGCATGGCCCTTACATCATCCAACATTGCCTCACAAAAGGCGCATACATCCTGGCCTCCCCTGAAGGCCTCTCACTCAAGGAACCTATCAATGGGTTATACCTCAAGAAGTTTTATGCTTAAAAGTAGTCACACTAGTTTAGGTCATTTTCTTTTTTCTAGTGTTTTTAATATTTTTTCTCTCACCCCTCTCGTCTAAACTATCCTTTGTGTTATTGACAGATGCTTCCTTCACCATCTTACCACATTGGTTACGCTGACGGCGCCAGCCGTTGGACACAAAATCTCGCTTCAGCGGCTTGGGCCACCGGACGTCCATAATCACCAGTCTCTCTCACACCACCGGACATCCATAATCACTGCTAGCCACCTGCACACAACACAGAGTCCTATATCAGCTTATGCAACCATTCAATGCATCAAAAAGACTCATTTTTTACCCCGTAAAACTTGCCTCAAAGGCGCGTTTTCTTTACCCACAGGCGCGCACATATGCATGCTTGTTCACTACATAGGCATGCATATCTGCGTGCCTATTCATTCAACAGGAACGCTCACAAGCACGCCTGTTCATTGCACAGGCACGCTCTTAAGCGTGCCTGTCCAAGTTACAGTCGTGCACTAGTGTGTGACTATCCACCCCACAGGCGTGCCTCTCGGGCGTGCCTTAAATTTCTACTCACGCACACCAATGTGCATCAATTCTGTGGACAGTCGCACACGTATGCACGCCTTCCACTGAATCGCCCATGCATGCGGGCCCACATCCTATGAAAAAACCCCTTAAACCCCCTGTACGGCCCCCCGTACCTACCCTGACCAAAAATTGGAAACCTATTTCTATGCAGGATGATCAGACCACTAACTTGATACTCACACACCGTCGATCGGACACCCCGTGCTCCCTGAGACTCCAAATCTCCTCTGCAATCTACTCATCCAGTCACTGTAGCAGTAGGTACAAATGAGGTGGCAATGTGGGCCCTATAGCTATATATAGGCCTTTTTGCCAAACTTCCACTCAACATTCCGGGAGCCCAAAGAGTCCGTTTTTCAAACTGTCTTCAACCACGGGATCAGCATCTCGCCGCCTACATCACGACTGTCCCTGGGTCACCTTTTGTCCTAGGCCCTCGGGGCGGCCTTTTTTCCATATCATGGTCAGGTACACACGTGCATAGTCACATTTATCAAATACAAGCTCATATCTTTGATTCTCTTTAGATATTGTTCACTTTGGGTATTTGGTTGTTATGTATGCAGGTACTTGCTCACTAGTCATCGACATCATCCCTTCAGGTATATATTCAACAATGGCATGTAGTCTATCCCACTATATTACATTTACATTTCTAGTCACACCCTATGATATTGGCCTTTAGGACCCTCATTCCTGGCTCTGCAGTACCCACATCTCCATTTGCATCTTTGGTATTGTAACCCGGTAGCATTCTCACCCACATGAGTTGTCCCATTCATAGCACCCTTTGGCACTTTTTGATACTCATGTTGTTTTTTCATTACCCTTTAGGGACGGGAGTCCCGATAGTCTTTCATCATGTCGTGAATCAGCCACATACTCTTTCTCTTCATTTTGCTAACTTTCCCACATGGACTCCCAGATTATCTCTTTATGGTTCTATTTTTTACCTGCACCTCCGCAGGATCATGAGCCCTTCATTTCATCCACACTCAGTTTGCCCATATGTGAACCTTCCCTCATTTCACCTACCTCATACAGAAACTCACCAATGGGGCCCCCACCCTTCATCAGTTTCCCAATACAATTCTGCCCTCCCTGGGGCATGCATTTCACACCGGGGCACCCGTTTTTGTATTTGTACTTTTTTCCCCAAAATTATTTATTATTTATTGTACAAACACCTTTATTTCCAGTCATTACATTCTTTGTCGTCACCATTGGCGACTTGCTTTCTTTTGGCCACACGCAACCCATGTCACCCTTGGTTGGAGCATTACTTATCATTTACCCTTGCCGGCATCATCCATACCTTCAGAGTACTCCACAGTTCAGTTACCTCTACCCTCTGAATTTGTTCACCTTGTCCCGCCTCTGGCACAACTTAGCATTGGTCTTGTCGTCCCCCTGACACTCGACCTTGTTCCATGGTTGCGGCCACTGTTTCTCTCATACATCCTCCAGCCAAGGGCAGTCTTGAGTCATCCCACTCCTTGAGTTCGTCCATGTACCTCTGCCACTTCCTCACCTCAGTAGATTCCACGGAGCCCTTTGCTTCTAGGAGTCGTGTCCCCCTTTTGTCCACATCAACACACTTTTCCATAAGGGTGACAATATCTTGATTCTCATTCTCTATTTTAATGAGAGATCTCGGACGGCATAGGGTGAAACACCATTGCTCCCTACTATCGTTGGCCCCCATAACATTCGATGCCAACACTCTCTCATGTTACGGTGGGTCTTACTTTGCGACTATTGCAGTTATTTTTGTCATTTGTCGAAGACCTATGAACTTGGTAGGGCCATCAATGCCCACATCATCGTCCCTGCTTATTACCGCGATCATTGCCTATTAGTCAGAGTATGTTCCTTTGCAGAATTGTCTTCTACCTTTATCATTATCGCCCCCGAGGGTACTGTAGTTGTCTACACCAACACTTCCGTCATATTTTTTTTCAGAGTTACATAAAACGAGCATGGGGCATGCCCGCCTCATTTGTACATACTTGTATATTTTTTCTGCACATCTCTCAGAAGGTCGAGATACCTGTTACACGTCAAAATTGCTAAGTGTCGCATTGTCCCTATCAATCGTCGTAAGTGTCACATCTTCCCTACAACTTTTGCAAGTGTCGCAAGTTGGTCACTAGTGTCGCAAACAATGTTCAGACATGATGCCATGATAACAACACTAAGGAGGCACTTATAACAACTCACATGACTAATTTGAAAGAGTAGAAATGGTTTACTGGAATCAAATAACACTTGACACCTGAAAGAGACCCTGAAACACTGGTTTGGAGGGGGAACGCTCCCCTACTACAGCTGCAGAAGCACTGGTGCTCCCCTACCATGCTTCAAGGAGCGTTATAACGCCCCTTAGGCCCTTCTGGAGGAGCGTTTCTCATCTTGAGAGCGTTGGCACTTTCCCAAGGCTTACCAGGGAGCACTACAACGCTCTGATGCACTTTTTGAGGGAGCGCTCCCTATTCTGGGTCAGTTGTTAGCCCGTTGAGGAGAATAAGGGGAGGATCATTCGAGATTAGGAGGCAGTTGTGCTCGAATTCTTGGTTTCATCAAAAGATCCCTGATCTAAGGAGAAGGTTCCCAACTGGTTCTAAACATAACTCAAGAAATTAGGCCCCTCCCAACCTATATAAACATGTTCTATGATGGTGAAAAGAGGGAGGAACATATGAAACTTATGATCTTGGAGGAAACTGACAGTCAGCCAAAGGAGAGTGATCAGTGAAGCTGATGTTATCCAGGTTGTGGATCTTTCAGGCAAGGATTAGATGAAGAGGACTTGATGAAGCTGTCGCATTCGCATCTACGATTGTAAGTACTGTTGTCGTTATTCTCATTAATATGACATGCTTGGCCTATTTCTTTCTAGTTTGTGTCTGATGTTACATGAAATTATCATTAATTGGTAGATCTGTTTTCAAGCTAATGTCAATAGAGTAGGAAGTGGTCGTATCTTGTTTTCTCCACAGACCTCAGCGAGGAGCAAAAGGATTGGAGTGCAACTCGGAGCGTGCAGGGACAAACATCGATTAAAAGGTACTTATGTTATCCTCCCTTCTCATGCATTAGTTTAGATAGATTTGAAAGGAATTCAATGTCCATGTTAAGCATTTTTCTGTCTAGGGTTAAGGTCAAGTCTTAGAGGTGATCTACCTGTCCACAGGGAGATTTTCCTACAACAAAAACTGGCGACTCGACTGGGGAGATAGCCTCGAATCGAAACCTCTTGTTTGGATTTTTCTCCTCATTGACCTTGTTTTGTCCCTTGATTGTTTCAGACCTAGCCCACCCCTCTTTGATTAGTTTCATGAGATGATTGGCTCCTTACCTTGTCACATTCAGCATACTTGTCAAGCTCAGATCTCAATTTTTGAATTTTCTTGACATTTCTGAGACTTTTAGACCCTAGCACCCTTGTCCTAGTGTTAACAGAGCACCAATGCTCCTAATGGCCTTACACAGAGTGTTATAATGCTCTTTTCCCTTGGCAATAGAGCGCCAGCCCCCTTTTGGCCAACAAACCCTCTACAATTGCATTTTTCAGGGTTTGCCTCTGTGGCTCTTTTGCTGAGTGATCTAGTGAGTCAATTTTTCTTCCTTTTTAGCCTTGACATCTGTCTTTTTGAAGAATAAATACCTTGTTGATTGGATCTTGTAACCTTCTTCACATTTTTTCATTGAGTTTTTCTGTTGAGTAAAGCTTGGAACCTATGCATTGCTTTTCTCTTCTCTTCAATTGAGCAAAATGCCTGGTGAAGGTCATCAAAGGTCTACAGACCTATGTATCTTGTTTTCAGTCAAGGTCATTATTCTTCAAATCTTTCTTTTGGGTGTGAAGTTTGATTTTTCTTTGATTGTTTCTTTTCTTTTCGTTTTTCGTTTTGATTGCTACGAAGGGTGCATTGTTTGTGTGACTTTTTTTTATGCTAGTTTGGTTTTCATTCATACCAAGAAGATAATTAGCAAAGATAAGCATTGTGTTGTATTGATCATCATACATACGCAAAAAATTAAAGATATATTCATGATTGATTGAGCATATTAGAAGGCATTTAGAAGTTTTTGCATCACATGAGGATTTGATTGAGAAAAGAATTGTTTGAGAGCATTCCGTAGTTGTGCTTGTTAGTGAAAGAACTCTCTCTCTCTCCCTTAATTAGGTGTTCATAAAAAATAAATGATTGTTTATCATGTTCGATGCATTCTTTGGGTCTGAGTCGTAATTCCATTTGTTTCACTTCCATGCACCGCTTTGCGTAAAGAACAACCATAAAAATCAACGCTAATTAAAATTTATCCAGAACTTTTTCTTTGCTAGGATCCTCCACCAACAGTAGAATAGGTGTAGTACTTTGGATTAGGCTATGAGCATAACTCTCCAAAGTTGTCAAAACAAACATTAATATCCTGAGTTAGGGAGAGTAAATCCAGTTATCATATAAGTCTTCCTGGGATCCCCCTCTCACACAGGGGTTACGCACGAGGTTTCATTCGGGTAAGCTACGGGGATTAACCCTCCGTGGTTTAACTGATTGTGGTGGTCGGATCGTATTATGGGGATCACTTTGAGGTAAATCCATAATTACTGCATGGAAGCTTCTTAGTTGGTTTCGGGCTTGATACCCTGCCCGTACGTTCGGATCGAACTGTCGACTGTTCCCGCCCAGGGGATGACTACAAATTGGTAACCTTAGTGGCCATAATCTTTAGGTTCTCACACAAGGTGATGGTGACGGGAAGTCTCACTGTACCTGGAGCAGACATTGGTCAAACTCACTGGGGCTCCTTGGAGGGTAAATGCACAATTACTGCATGGAAGCTTGCACCAAGGCGTAAGTCTGTTAAGTAGGTCGCCATTGTAACTGTTCCACCCTATCCCCACCCCTTCTGGATTTGATCACGTGACGTTGGATTTCATCACCAACTAGTACGATCATCAAAAGAAGGTCCTATTTTCTTGGTTGTGATTCTTAGAATTTTTAGCATGTGTTGTTTCTTCTCTCTAGTTGGCCATAGATTTCTTTCGTCGACTCTTTTCTTCTACCAACATTGACCCTCCATGACGCTCGCAGAGGCTACAGGGACTTCCTCCAGAAAATATGGAAGGAGACACCCCTTTACCCCCTCATTCTACAGAGCAATCTCCTCAACAGAGCAAGGTTCAACACACTACAACTTCTCAGGAAGAAGTTCCCATCCCTTTGGAGAATTTTAGAATATTCTCAGAATCCCCAGAAGCTTATCACATTCCGGAGGTATATGAACGACAGATCCTCCACCTAAATTCTGTTGGAGAATTTGTTGTCATAAAACCTTCTGACGCTCCGGCCAGGTCTCCTCAAAACCCTTTACCCAATGACCCTTTTTGGACTGAGAACATTATTCGGAGTCCACCACACTTGGTGCAAGATCTTCATGGAATGGGGGAAGGCCCTGACGTACCTTTCTCCTACACTGTACCCCCAAATCACTTCACCGGTACTACCACTTTTACAGCCACACCAACCGTTGCTCCGAGCACCCCACCCGTTGGTCCGAATGTAACATCCGTTGGCCTGAGACCTACTATTCCCCTCAAGACAGCCCATTCGACAACGGCCCCGCACATTCTGACCATCCCCGCTGGTAATGCGGTAGTTAATCAAGCACCGATTGGCACACCTGTAACATCAAGACCAAATCTCCCTTTTGGATTTAGGGCACTGAACGCATCTGCCACTACCAATGCCCAAACCACTTCTCAAATCATACCGGGAAGTTCCATACCTATCCAACAACCCAGAGGGATTGTCCTTGGTGGTTCTAACCCAATCGGCAACACTAGTCAATCTTTTACGTCTGGACCTCAAATCCAAGGAACTCTACCTCAAACTGGGGGGAATCCTCCCACTGGAGGAAAAATTCCATTCGGGGGGAACCATCATGCTCGGGGGAAACCTCAAGTCGGAGTCCACCATCAACCACAAGGAAAAAATGTGTCAGTTGCACCCAATCCGTGGAGCGTCCCTTTTCAAGGAAATCTGCATGCCTCCATGGGACAAACTGTGCCTGCCGCATCTAACCCATGGAACGTTCCTTTCTCAGGAAACCCACACTTCCCAGTAAGAAAAAATTCGTAGACTCCACAACAACCTTCTTATGGACAAATTCCCAACCCCACCCATAACCCTCAAAACCCATCCGGTTATCCTCCGCTCACACATGCTTCTCAAAACACTTCAAATCCTATGTACCTTGGTCAAAACCAACCTCACATGAGAGGGCCCACAAGTTATAATTATCCACATAACCCATTTTTGGGCCCCACTAGTGTTCCTCTGCCGCACCAGCATTACCCATAGGTTAACCAACAACTACCTTTTCTAGCCACCCTGGACCTTCCAGACCTGTCTCGGTTAACGAATGATCCCATTCATCATTCTTCGGTTTGGCCAGCTATTCCGGCAAAGCTCCCTTGTGATATCCCAAAATTCGACGGAAAATCTGGAGAAGACCCGAAAAACCACGTGATGACGTTCCATTTGTGGTGCTCATCCAACTCCCTCATGGACAATTCCATTCATTTGCGTCTTTTCCAACGGACACTTACGGGTTCCGCAGCAAAATGGTATATTGAATTACCACGCGCATCTTTTTACGATTTCAAATCCCTCTCCATGTCCATCCTCACACACTTCCAACTGCCCATCCGATACGATACGGGTACTAAACTATTAACCTCTCTTCGTCAGACAACTTCCATACACATCTTCGATCATATCCATGAATGGAGAAGACGACAAAGGCTAATCAAAGTGGTCATCCCTGACCAATTATTAGCGGAATGGTTCACGAAATAATTACTACCCAAGATCGCTCGTGATGTTTCCATGGGCGGCGTGGTCACCGAGGAAGAAGCCATCGCCCGAGCTCAGTACTTAGACTTAGTCTATTCACAATCCGGTACTCTGTATGAGTTGATACCGAACGCTACCCATCCCACTAACGATCCATCCAAACCATCGACTGCTTCGCATGCGGATGGAGTTATTGGCTCCGTCAAAACTCAATCTACTACTCAGTCTACTGGAACAATCCAGCGGCCCGCTTCCACGACCGCCCCCAGTTCGAATGCACCCTCGTCTACCCCCACTCAAACTCAGGTCTCTGATGTGAATGTGGTCCAATCAACCCCTTCACAACAACCCGGGGGCAAGAAGAAAGCGAGAAACAAAATAAAGAATAACAATAACAATGAACAACCCAAGACCCAACCACAAGCCCATGCTGCCGGAAAACAACCACAGCGAAAACCGAAATTCCCATGCCTCATTTGTGGTGACGATCACTACACTCAAGACTGCCCACATCGCGATGAAGTGGCTAAACTTTTTAATGGAAATTCGCAACCCGCTGTGCTCACTCAGCCTTTTCCGCAACAACAATCTTTGGTTGCACAAACCCCCACGTCAGGGGGAAGTTACAACCAACCCCATGATGAGGCCTCGACAAGCGCACACATTTACATGTTTAATGGGGTTAATCTAACCACTCATTCTGTGACATACGACACACCAGTTAAACCCGACAAATCGAAGACTGCTAATGGTTCTTCGCCAGATCCTTTTCCATCTGTCGTTAATCCTCCATCTATTAGCCCACCATCCGGGCCACTTCAGATTGAGAAACCTTCTTTTGACTCAATCTTACACCCTCCTAAGAGAACCATCTGAAAATCCACTTTCAATCCTAATTCACGGGCTGCCCAAAATTACAATATTGTAGAAGATTTGGCCCAAGCTCCATGTGCCATGTCCGCATTGGAAGTGTTACAACACTGTCCTAACCAACGCAGGACGCTCTTAGCTGCTATTGGTGCTTTCGATCCCGATTCATCCCACTACATCACGTTTAATCTGGAAAACCATCAACCACGACTCTCCCACCAACTAGCTTTCCAAATCGATGTTGTTGTTCATAATCAACAAATCCATCGAACCATTCTGGATGAGGGAGCCTCCACCTGTGTCATGTCTCTATCCTTTTGGAAAGGTTTGAAATCACCTGCCCTTAACAAATCCCCCATGATGTTACGTGCTTTCGATGGATGAGGTTTCCATCCTCACGAATTATTACAATCCCTCGTCGTTCAATTGGGTGGTAAAATTGTTACCATTGATGTCGAAGTGGTTGATGCTCCCCTCGATTACAACCTATTACTCGGAAGAAGTTGGTTCTACGCTATGATCGTTGTCGCCTCGTCGGTGTTTCGATGTGTAGAATTCCCTCATCAAGGAAAAATTGTCACCCTCGATCAACTTGACTTCTGTACACCCGACGCTCGCATCCCCACCACCAACAACATTCCTTTTTTGGAAGACCACCTAGTTATGTATGAAAGTGTTGGTGTTGGCTTATTGAAATATTCTAGCCTCATGGGTACCTTCCCTACACCACTTCCACCTACTACACCTCATATTGCCACCGTCAATATGATCTCGACTTTGCCCTATAAATCCTTGGAATCATCTGACCCTTGGATTGTGCCTAGTCCTTTGGAATTCGATGGACTCAGTGACACCATGCCACTCAGCCCAGCCGAGGCCACATACGTAGTTATTCAATCTGCCTCTCCCTCTTCGAACACTTCACATTCACTGGCACCCGACACTTACTCGGTGCCTTCATGGTTGAATTCCCTATCATCTGTCGTTGATTACATTTCCCACATTTTTCCTTCGGACGAATCTATCATGGAAATTCTTAGCATTGACGATTTTCCCTGGGATGACAACTACCATCGATCCTCTTTTCTTCTGTCTTTGGAAAAAGTGCAAGACATACAATCTGTCTTCCCCCCCCGATGTTACCAATGCTCCACAATCCCCTATCCTCACCCAAGATACTTTCTCTGAGGGAAACATGGGTAACATCTCTACCACAATCACAATTGACATTTCAGTCAAAGAAGGTGTCGTGGAAAACATTAATCTTGGTGCTAATTGCACGCCCGACGAAGTGGTTTCTTACACCGCTTTGTTCAAGGAATTCCGCGATGTCTTCGCATGGAGCTATGAAGAAATTCCAGGGATTGACCCTTCCATCGTCATACATGAAATCAAGACTTACCCTGATGCAAAATCGGTTCGACAGAAACTCCGCCCGGTTCACCCCAAGAAACTGGCAGCTATAAAGGCAGAAGTTGAAAAACTTCTAAAATCTGGCTTTATCTACCCCATCCCTTTGACGGAATGGGTCTCTAACCTCGTTCTGGTTGCCAAGAAACAAGGGACCATCCGTGTCTATGTATATTATCGTGATCTCAACAAAACTTGTCCCAAAGACAACTACCCTACACCTTTTATCGATCAAATCATCGATAATTGTGCGGGAAGCGTGATCTTCTCTTTCATGGATGGCTTTTCTGGATACAACCAGATCGAAATCTTACCTGCGGATCAACATAAGACAACCTTCATCTGCCCTTGGGGAACTTTCTCTTACCGAAAGCTACCTTTTGGCCTTAAAAATGCTGGTGCTACCTTCCAGCGAGCCATGTTGTATGCTTTCCATGAAATCAAACATATCGCGGAACCTTACCTCAATGATTTACCTACCC
Organism: Picea glauca; assembly: GCA_000966675.3. NCBI lineage: Eukaryota > Viridiplantae > Streptophyta > Pinopsida > Pinales > Pinaceae > Picea > Picea glauca. The sequence goes on along the minus strand of JZKD02S0398398.1, from coordinate 30,697 downwards.
ATTCATCCAACTGACCCAATCATATTGGCCACTTGCGGGAAATTTTTCTTCGCTGTTGTTTCTATCGTATTCGTCTAAACCCACATAAATGCATCTTCGCTATTGAATCCGGTCGACTCCTTGGTTTCATCGTCACCAAAGACGGGATTAGGGTGGATCCCTTGAAGATCAAGGCCATTCTATCCTTACCCCCACCCACCAACTTAACCCAACTTCAAAGTTTGCAAGGAAAAGCAAAATTTCTCCGTCGTTTCATCTGCAATTAGGCCGAGATCACTAAAGGATTTATGCAGCTACTGCAAAAGAACGTCCCTTTCATCTGGGATGACAATGCCCAATGGTCATTCGATGCTCTCAAGCACGCTTTGACCCACGCTCCTTTTTTACATCCTCCTGAATATACAAAGGATTATATCCTTTACTTGGCCGCTTCTACTTCCACCATTGCGATGGTGTTGGTTCAAGAGGATGCTAACGGCGAAGGACACGTGATTTATTATCTGAGCAAGAGTTTATCTAGACCCAAACTCAGATATTCGCATGTCGAGAAACTGGCTATGGCAGCTGTCATTGCTGTCCAACAATTCCGCCACTACATC
>JZKD02S0398387.1:0-18234 GCA_000966675.3 Picea glauca | reverse complement strand
AAAATTACAACAATTAGGAATAAATTTAACAGATTAATATTCAACTTTTTTTTAAAATGATATATACTTATTAATTTTTATAATAATTTATTAAATATATATTTTTTAAAATACAATTTAAAATAAAAATTATACACATAAAACAACAACATTAACTTTGGAATATCGATTTTTACTTTCAAAATCTCTTTTTACTTACACATAAAACAACAACATTAACTTTGGAATATCGATTTTTACTTTCAAAAACTCTTTTTACTTGATATGTTTTATTAAAAGATTGGAGAAAATTAGGGTTTTTTTACAACATTAGAGAGTAAAATATTCCAAAAAACTTAATATAAATAATAGATGGAGCTTGACCTCGATTTATATAGATATATATATTTGCTTGACATGTTTTATTAAAAAGATGGGAAAATAGAGGTTTTTTACAATTAAAAATGTTTTATGTTGTTATTAGAGACTAAAATATTCCCATAAACTTAATATAAATAATAAATGGAGGTCTATGTATATATTTAGATGATATGTTTTATTAAAAAGTTGGGGAAAAATAGAGTTATTTTACTATTTAAAACGTTCTCATTAGAAACTAAAATAATCCTAAAAACTTAATATAAATAATAGAGGGAGGTTGATCTCTATATAATGATGTAAGAGATTATTTAAAGTTACTTATTTTTTCTTTTTTAGACTAATTTTTTTTCTATTATATATAATATAAAAAAATAAAAATAAAAAGGAGTTGTTACTAGCCTATCATAATAAAAAATAAGTTTCCTACCAAATTATTTTCTTCAAAAATTGGGATATCAAACATTATTAAGTGATTCAACTTAGAAAGGAAAATAACTAATATGTCCATAATTGCATAAACTAAAAACAAAAGAATAAATAATAGTCTCACTAAAATCAATCCTTTGGAGAAGGGATGGTCTCCTCATCCACTTCCAACACCAGTTTTACTTCTTCATCATTAGTCAGGGTGGTATTGGAAGGTTGTGGATCGGTGTCCAACACTTTTGGGTTGTCTCAGGTTCCATATGATCTTGAAGAATCCTCCACTTTCCTTCCTTTCCCAATCACCTCTTTCGCTTTAGATACCTTGATCTTGATGCCAAAAACCGACTAGAACATGGATTCCATATTTCCCTCAAATGTTTTGATTGTTTGAAGAATTTCCTACTACTCCTCCCTACTTTTATCTGGTGCTTGGTCCACTAGAGTCTTCACTAGCCAGTATGTTTCCACAATCCTGAAAAATTTAGAATCGCGAGTCCTGGAATACATAGGATCATCAACCCAACCTTAAATCTCCTCCATAATTTTATCATTCGGAGCCAACTATCACTTTTCCCTCACAACCTCCTCCATCACCTCTATTTATCTCTGAGATTTTTCTAAACATCTTTCCATAAAACAATGTTTATCTTTCCAGGCCTCGTTCTATACTCTAGTCATGGAATCCTAGGATTTGGATGAGTAATCTTTCTGAATGTTTCCCTTTCCCTTATATTTCCGAGCATTCACATATTTTCTCGAGGCTAAACCCATATCAATATTGAGACAAAACACAAACACAAACCAAGTATGAAATCCAAACTCTACTTGACTGAGCACAATGAAATCCACTCACCATGGACCTCAATGGGAACCCTCATTTAGCCCTCCTAGTTTTCACTAAAAAAAACAACCCCTCCTCTCTAGAATCCAAAAGAGAACTTAAGACATAGCACAAATTAAATAGGGACCTAACACCAAGAAACAATACTCAATATAGGTCAGAAGGATACAATATACCTAAAAGAAGCCATATGATGAGCCACACCTGCCTAACTAGGTAGCACCTTTAGATCTCTAAAAGGATTCAAAATTAACCTTCTCCACCACCCAAATTCCATAGAGAAATTTCGCTTCCTCATCCTGCATTCTCACAATTTTAGGATCATTCCAACCTCTTGTCATAAACATATGCAATTCCCTCTATGAGATAGTTTATCCTCCTTGGATTACCCTCACGTGACCATAATTCATTACTTCACATCAAGGTATTTTTGGTCTCGCATGACCACCCTCAACATCATCATAGGTGTTGGCAATAAGGGCGTCATACTCCCATCTACATCGTTTGAATCTCCCAACTTACACCTAAGCTCAACCATTTATCTCTCACATTGATGTTAATTATTTGCATGATGAAGTGGTCGGCTAGCACACCATGTATGCATCCAAGGCCCCACCCGTTGACACCCCATCCCAGTGTCTATTATCAATTTCATCTAACCTATTTCATTATTGTCAGAGTGGAGGGGAAATTGGCTCCAACCACTACCACACCTACGAGGTTCTGACCTATGACACTCCTTCATTTTCCAAACGATTAGCTAGAGAATTAACTTACCTTTGAATGTGACTTGGTATGACCATCAAAATTTGTCACGCTAATTCAATTACCTATGAGATTCTAAAGGATAACCTCCAGTTAGTTAATATTTTCTCTATTTTTGTTTCATTCACAATCCTTTTGCAAGGCTAAAATAAGCAGTTGAGAGTCCCATTTAACAATCAAATTATGATAGCCCCTTTCTTTGGTGATTTGCATACCTATGATCATTCTTGGTAGCTCTGCCCCATATTTGGAGTTGTTTCCCATTCCGATGGAAGATATACTTTCTATTTCTCCTGTTGAGTTTCAGAACACTCCTTCTTCCCCTAAAGGACCAAGGTTTTCCTTCAACACTCCATTTTAATTTAGCTTAATATGAGAAGTTGGTGGAGGTTCCCAAGTCTCCTTGGATATTGACCTGAGTGGCTTCTTGGAGAGAGAAACATGGCACTTAAGATTGTGCACCTTCTAGTTATTGAGAATTACCTTCTATGAGCCAAAGATATCCCAATATTCAGTTGTCCAAGTCAATGCAATAATATATTCCCTTACATTTGATTGAATGGACTCCCAAACCATAAACATTCACTAGTATATTGGGCCCTATTTTTCTGACAATTTACCGACTTCATGACGAACTATGGTTCCATCATACATTCGACATAAATAGTGAACGTCGCAAGAGTCACAGATATCTCCGATGTACGATTGACAAACATTCATCGCAAGATAAAACATAGTGGAGTCATACTTCTGACGAAATCCAAGTTAGGTTCTCTGCAAGATCAACAAAAGTCGGACGATTTTTTAATGCTTCCATTGACACTTTCCATTGGTTGCAGTCAAAATTCCAAAGGCCTTGTTGTCAAACATCCAACGAAAGGCAATGTAAGTTCATCGTAATCCGATGGTAGTGGAGTCAGAGTACCAACAAAATCCAAGTTAGGTGTGTTGCAAGATTGACCAAACTCTGATGAAAGTCCAGTGCTTCTAACAAAGTTTCAATTCTTTCGGCGATATTTTTGTTAGACATTCAACACAAGCACCTGCATTCATTGGTCGATGAAGTTTCAATGCTTATGGTGATATTTTTGTTGGACGTTCGATGCAAGTGACTAAGTTCAGTGGACCTTCGACGAGGTTTTCCATAAATTAAAAATAATATATTTAAATTATTGATGCACATGGAGCAAGGGGATGTGAACACAAGTTACCTTGACCTATTGGATCAAGTAGATAAATCCATAACTAAACATGAAAAAATGTTATTTATTTAATTAGAATATATTTGTTTTTAAAAGTTTTTACAAAGGACTAACTTTGGGATTCATAACTAAACATGAAAAAAAATAATTATCTGTGCTCCCATATATTTTTTACATACATTGTTGATACCTATAGAAGTTCCAATGGCCTTTTCGAATGACCTCAATAGATGCTAGAACGAAATTGGTCACCATGTCAGAATTTCCCATCGTAAGTGCATCATTGTTTGCACACATGTAAGCCAAAGGAAGAAATTTAGAGCTTGTAATAATTCATTTGATTAAGGAAACTCATGTTAAGATTAATTTGAACAGTGTTCGATATGTGTTAAGAAATTGATATGTGTTAAGAAATCAATTGTGTTTGTTCAATGTGTGTTAAGTATGAAACCAATTTCGAGTCGTAACACACTTTCCCTCCTTTTAAAAAAAAATGGATGCTTGAACTTAGGCTTTATCACTACCACTAAGCCAAAGGCTATACAGATAGAGGTTTGAACTTAGGCTTGGCCTAGTCCCAACCACTAATCCACCACTGATGTACATAAATAAATTGAAAATAACTATCACTCTAAATATATTATAGTAAGGTTGCTTACCATTGAGAGAAAATACACAGTCTTGTTATTTATAATGAGTTCATCCCTAAGCCATGGATTTTTGGAGCACAGGTTAAGCAATCCCCAATTTTTAACAAAATCCAAAACATATAGTTGATACACAATTTCAATAGTTGATGTGATCACAACAAGTGCTAGTAAGTAATTATTATGAGGTTGGTTTGTAAATGTTAACCTTTCCCCTGTTGCAATCATAGTTGATACATATTTTCCCAAATTGAAAAAATGGTTCATATCTCCTTCCTCAAACCATATCCTTGCATACTTCAGTTACAATCAAACAAATCAAAATTGACACTCTCTCATCATTATATAATTAAGTTAGTACCTTATTAAAATGATCAATTATTTCTGATTTTAGTAATTGCACTGAAAGAGGGAGGTGGTCTTACAACTAGGGTGGGAGAGATCTCCATGTCTCACTTGTGTCTGGAAAAAAAAAGCAACTAAAGTCTAATGTCCAAAAATAAAAAGACAAAAAAACAACCAATTTAAATAGCATGATAAATCTTAACCATGGATGTTTTAAGCTACCAACGAGTTTGCACCTGGTTTTTCTTTATCCCTTGGTTTTTTCTTATGCTAATACCATGAACGTACAAGATCAAATTTAATACAATAGTAATGTTTCTATCTAGAGTTGGACAGGTCGGGACAACCAACTTGCATCACATGCCAATAATAGGGAAGGAATGAAATAGCATAATCCATCTCCCTATATGACTTATTATTGTTGAAAAGTCAACAAGAAACATGTGTCTAATTTACTTTTCCCTTAAATAAATTGGACAATAAATATTAATCTATTATCTCATAATTACTTGAAATAATTAACTGAAATGGAAAATCAGTTAACTATGGGAAATTCGAGTTCAAAGGTTGGCTGGTAAGACATGGAGGTGACTTGAAGTTGTAACAAAGTTATAAGTGTAGTTATGAGAGTTGTGAAGTAGTTTAACTCAGTTAAGTGAGTTAAGCCCAGTTGTACTAGTTGTAACTAAACTTACACTAGTGAGAGTTCAGTGAATTAATTATTAATTAATTCAAATCAGTGAACTCACATGCAACTAAAGATTCACCACGGTTAACTACATGCATGTCAGATCCAGTGGAGACCTAGTTGAGATAATAGGTGAAAGGGACAGTTTGGCTATCAATTGTGATTTGAGAGAAGTGCACTCATGCATTAATCACACATGCAGTGGATATGCTCATGAGCATGTGCAAACTAAGTAATTCGAGTTCAATTGTGAGAATTCTAATTGTAGGGATTGTGCAGAGGAGGCAGGTTGTCTAGATACAGAGAATTGACACATGTATTTGCTGAATTTTTGTATGACAGTGTGAGACGATTATATTGTACTGAGAGCTCTTGGGTTAGAGTTTTGTATGATATTGTTTCATGATCCATGATATACATAATATATGATAGTGGGTTTTTTTAGCTTTACGCTTTCCCAAAAAAACTTCTGTGTTATGTGTTCTTGATATTTCACTTTGTGATCGTGGTTTTAATTTCCGCAAGAATATTAGTAGAAGAGATTTTGTATTTAACAGTGGCATATAATTATTAGATCAGGAGAATCGCACGAAATACTTAACGTGTATTGAAATTTCTACATGGTATCAGAGCCACGGAGCCACGGAAGTGAGGTGCGAAAATTGTAGTATTTTCACAGGTCCCATCTCTGGAAGGGTGTGAACCTTAGTACTAAAAACTATGCATATTTTTTAGAGAAAAAATTCTCGCACCCTAATCAAAGGAGAGGTGCGAACCTCCCTTAGGATTCTTGCAGACTGCTCAAAGGAGAGGTGCGAACCTCCCTCACCCCACTGTGAATTACAGTGCGAACTCCCTCAAAATTTTTGCAGGTTGTACACTGGTGAGGTGCGAACTTCCCTCAGGCTAGTAACTGGTCAGGTGTGAACCTCCCAGGGAAAGAAGGATTGCAACAGTTGAGTTTGTGGTTGGATAAAACTCAAATTTGCAAAAGGACTTTCTTGGTGCTACAGTTGATTCAAGATCGAAATGGATTTCAATGGCTTGAGGTTGGAGAATGCACTCGAGGGCAGCTCGAACTACATTGCTTGGAAGGACAGGATGGAAGTGGTACTCCAAGACAATGGCTTGAAGGAATACATTGACAAATATTTTCCTAAGTCGGATGCGATAGACACTGCAAATATTGATGCATGGAAAAAGAAAGTGGCAAAGGCGAGGAGGATTCTGTTGGAGGGAGTACGAGACCACATTGTCTCAAGTCTCCATGGGAAAGCCACACCACATGCAATGTGGAAGGTNCCTCCACTTTCCTTCCTTTCCCAATCACCTCTTTCGCTTTAGATACCTTGATCTTGATGCCAAAAACCGACTAGAACATGGATTCCATATTTCCCTCAAATGTTTTGATTGTTTGAAGAATTTCCTACTACTCCTCCCTACTTTTATCTGGTGCTTGGTCCACTAGAGTCTTCACTAGCCAGTATGTTTCCACAATCCTGAAAAATTTAGAATCGCGAGTCCTGGAATACATAGGATCATCAACCCAACCTTAAATCTCCTCCATAATTTTATCATTCGGAGCCAACTATCACTTTTCCCTCACAACCTCCTCCATCACCTCTATTTATCTCTGAGATTTTTCTAAACATCTTTCCATAAAACAATGTTTATCTTTCCAGGCCTCGTTCTATACTCTAGTCATGGAATCCTAGGATTTGGATGAGTAATCTTTCTGAATGTTTCCCTTTCCCTTATATTTCCGAGCATTCACATATTTTCTCGAGGCTAAACCCATATCAATATTGAGACAAAACACAAACACAAACCAAGTATGAAATCCAAACTCTACTTGACTGAGCACAATGAAATCCACTCACCATGGACCTCAATGGGAACCCTCATTTAGCCCTCCTAGTTTTCACTAAAAAAAACAACCCCTCCTCTCTAGAATCCAAAAGAGAACTTAAGACATAGCACAAATTAAATAGGGACCTAACACCAAGAAACAATACTCAATATAGGTCAGAAGGATACAATATACCTAAAAGAAGCCATATGATGAGCCACACCTGCCTAACTAGGTAGCACCTTTAGATCTCTAAAAGGATTCAAAATTAACCTTCTCCACCACCCAAATTCCATAGAGAAATTTCGCTTCCTCATCCTGCATTCTCACAATTTTAGGATCATTCCAACCTCTTGTCATAAACATATGCAATTCCCTCTATGAGATAGTTTATCCTCCTTGGATTACCCTCACGTGACCATAATTCATTACTTCACATCAAGGTATTTTTGGTCTCGCATGACCACCCTCAACATCATCATAGGTGTTGGCAATAAGGGCGTCATACTCCCATCTACATCGTTTGAATCTCCCAACTTACACCTAAGCTCAACCATTTATCTCTCACATTGATGTTAATTATTTGCATGATGAAGTGGTCGGCTAGCACACCATGTATGCATCCAAGGCCCCACCCGTTGACACCCCATCCCAGTGTCTATTATCAATTTCATCTAACCTATTTCATTATTGTCAGAGTGGAGGGGAAATTGGCTCCAACCACTACCACACCTACGAGGTTCTGACCTATGACACTCCTTCATTTTCCAAACGATTAGCTAGAGAATTAACTTACCTTTGAATGTGACTTGGTATGACCATCAAAATTTGTCACGCTAATTCAATTACCTATGAGATTCTAAAGGATAACCTCCAGTTAGTTAATATTTTCTCTATTTTTGTTTCATTCACAATCCTTTTGCAAGGCTAAAATAAGCAGTTGAGAGTCCCATTTAACAATCAAATTATGATAGCCCCTTTCTTTGGTGATTTGCATACCTATGATCATTCTTGGTAGCTCTGCCCCATATTTGGAGTTGTTTCCCATTCCGATGGAAGATATACTTTCTATTTCTCCTGTTGAGTTTCAGAACACTCCTTCTTCCCCTAAAGGACCAAGGTTTTCCTTCAACACTCCATTTTAATTTAGCTTAATATGAGAAGTTGGTGGAGGTTCCCAAGTCTCCTTGGATATTGACCTGAGTGGCTTCTTGGAGAGAGAAACATGGCACTTAAGATTGTGCACCTTCTAGTTATTGAGAATTACCTTCTATGAGCCAAAGATATCCCAATATTCAGTTGTCCAAGTCAATGCAATAATATATTCCCTTACATTTGATTGAATGGACTCCCAAACCATAAACATTCACTAGTATATTGGGCCCTATTTTTCTGACAATTTACCGACTTCATGACGAACTATGGTTCCATCATACATTCGACATAAATAGTGAACGTCGCAAGAGTCACAGATATCTCCGATGTACGATTGACAAACATTCATCGCAAGATAAAACATAGTGGAGTCATACTTCTGACGAAATCCAAGTTAGGTTCTCTGCAAGATCAACAAAAGTCGGACGATTTTTTAATGCTTCCATTGACACTTTCCATTGGTTGCAGTCAAAATTCCAAAGGCCTTGTTGTCAAACATCCAACGAAAGGCAATGTAAGTTCATCGTAATCCGATGGTAGTGGAGTCAGAGTACCAACAAAATCCAAGTTAGGTGTGTTGCAAGATTGACCAAACTCTGATGAAAGTCCAGTGCTTCTAACAAAGTTTCAATTCTTTCGGCGATATTTTTGTTAGACATTCAACACAAGCACCTGCATTCATTGGTCGATGAAGTTTCAATGCTTATGGTGATATTTTTGTTGGACGTTCGATGCAAGTGACTAAGTTCAGTGGACCTTCGACGAGGTTTTCCATAAATTAAAAATAATATATTTAAATTATTGATGCACATGGAGCAAGGGGATGTGAACACAAGTTACCTTGACCTATTGGATCAAGTAGATAAATCCATAACTAAACATGAAAAAATGTTATTTATTTAATTAGAATATATTTGTTTTTAAAAGTTTTTACAAAGGACTAACTTTGGGATTCATAACTAAACATGAAAAAAAATAATTATCTGTGCTCCCATATATTTTTTACATACATTGTTGATACCTATAGAAGTTCCAATGGCCTTTTCGAATGACCTCAATAGATGCTAGAACGAAATTGGTCACCATGTCAGAATTTCCCATCGTAAGTGCATCATTGTTTGCACACATGTAAGCCAAAGGAAGAAATTTAGAGCTTGTAATAATTCATTTGATTAAGGAAACTCATGTTAAGATTAATTTGAACAGTGTTCGATATGTGTTAAGAAATTGATATGTGTTAAGAAATCAATTGTGTTTGTTCAATGTGTGTTAAGTATGAAACCAATTTCGAGTCGTAACACACTTTCCCTCCTTTTAAAAAAAAATGGATGCTTGAACTTAGGCTTTATCACTACCACTAAGCCAAAGGCTATACAGATAGAGGTTTGAACTTAGGCTTGGCCTAGTCCCAACCACTAATCCACCACTGATGTACATAAATAAATTGAAAATAACTATCACTCTAAATATATTATAGTAAGGTTGCTTACCATTGAGAGAAAATACACAGTCTTGTTATTTATAATGAGTTCATCCCTAAGCCATGGATTTTTGGAGCACAGGTTAAGCAATCCCCAATTTTTAACAAAATCCAAAACATATAGTTGATACACAATTTCAATAGTTGATGTGATCACAACAAGTGCTAGTAAGTAATTATTATGAGGTTGGTTTGTAAATGTTAACCTTTCCCCTGTTGCAATCATAGTTGATACATATTTTCCCAAATTGAAAAAATGGTTCATATCTCCTTCCTCAAACCATATCCTTGCATACTTCAGTTACAATCAAACAAATCAAAATTGACACTCTCTCATCATTATATAATTAAGTTAGTACCTTATTAAAATGATCAATTATTTCTGATTTTAGTAATTGCACTGAAAGAGGGAGGTGGTCTTACAACTAGGGTGGGAGAGATCTCCATGTCTCACTTGTGTCTGGAAAAAAAAAGCAACTAAAGTCTAATGTCCAAAAATAAAAAGACAAAAAAACAACCAATTTAAATAGCATGATAAATCTTAACCATGGATGTTTTAAGCTACCAACGAGTTTGCACCTGGTTTTTCTTTATCCCTTGGTTTTTTCTTATGCTAATACCATGAACGTACAAGATCAAATTTAATACAATAGTAATGTTTCTATCTAGAGTTGGACAGGTCGGGACAACCAACTTGCATCACATGCCAATAATAGGGAAGGAATGAAATAGCATAATCCATCTCCCTATATGACTTATTATTGTTGAAAAGTCAACAAGAAACATGTGTCTAATTTACTTTTCCCTTAAATAAATTGGACAATAAATATTAATCTATTATCTCATAATTACTTGAAATAATTAACTGAAATGGAAAATCAGTTAACTATGGGAAATTCGAGTTCAAAGGTTGGCTGGTAAGACATGGAGGTGACTTGAAGTTGTAACAAAGTTATAAGTGTAGTTATGAAAGTTGTGAAGTAGTTTAACTCAGTTAAGTGAGTTAAGCCCAGTTGTACTAGTTGTAACTAAACTTACACTAGTGAGAGTTCAGTGAATTAATTATTAATTAATTCAAATCAGTGAACTCACATGCAACTAAAGATTCACCACGGTTAACTACATGCATGTCAGATCCAGTGGAGACCTAGTTGAGATAATAGGTGAAAGGGACAGTTTGGCTATCAATTGTGATTTGAGAGAAGTGCACTCATGCATTAATCACACATGCAGTGGATATGCTCATGAGCATGTGCAAACTAAGTAATTCGAGTTCAATTGTGAGAATTCTAATTGTAGGGATTGTGCAGAGGAGGCAGGTTGTCTAGATACAGAGAATTGACACATGTATTTGCTGAATTTTTGTATGACAGTGTGAGACGATTATATTGTACTGAGAGCTCTTGGGTTAGAGTTTTGTATGATATTGTTTCATGATCCATGATATACATAATATATGATAGTGGGTTTTTTTAGCTTTACGCTTTCCCAAAAAAACTTCTGTGTTATGTGTTCTTGATATTTCACTTTGTGATCGTGGTTTTAATTTCCGCAAGAATATTAGTAGAAGAGATTTTGTATTTAACAGTGGCATATAATTATTAGATCAGGAGAATCGCACGAAATACTTAACGTGTATTGAAATTTCTACATGGTATCAGAGCCACGGAGCCACGGAAGTGAGGTGCGAAAATTGTAGTATTTTCACAGGTCCCATCTCTGGAAGGGTGTGAACCTTAGTACTAAAAACTATGCATATTTTTTAGAGAAAAAATTCTCGCACCCTAATCAAAGGAGAGGTGCGAACCTCCCTTAGGATTCTTGCAGACTGCTCAAAGGAGAGGTGCGAACCTCCCTCACCCCACTGTGAATTACAGTGCGAACTCCCTCAAAATTTTTGCAGGTTGTACACTGGTGAGGTGCGAACTTCCCTCAGGCTAGTAACTGGTCAGGTGTGAACCTCCCAGGGAAAGAAGGATTGCAACAGTTGAGTTTGTGGTTGGATAAAACTCAAATTTGCAAAAGGACTTTCTTGGTGCTACAGTTGATTCAAGATCGAAATGGATTTCAATGGCTTGAGGTTGGAGAATGCACTCGAGGGCAGCTCGAACTACATTGCTTGGAAGGACAGGATGGAAGTGGTACTCCAAGACAATGGCTTGAAGGAATACATTGACAAATATTTTCCTAAGTCGGATGCGATAGACACTGCAAATATTGATGCATGGAAAAAGAAAGTGGCAAAGGCGAGGAGGATTCTGTTGGAGGGAGTACGAGACCACATTGTCTCAAGTCTCCATGGGAAAGCCACACCACATGCAATGTGGAAGGTTTTGACGGATCTGTTCTAAAATAGGAGCGACCATAGGAAATTGGTGCTCAAATATAAACTCAGGAAGATCAAGATGAAAAAGGGTGACTCCATTCCAAAATATCTCACGAAGTTTGTCCAATGTCGGGATGAGCTTGAAAGTGTGGGAATAACAGTTGTTGTTGATGATTTGGTGAGATTGTCTCTCCTAGGACTTCCCAAGAGTTGGCATCAAGACTCTATCAATGGAAGGGAAAATTTCCAAATTGGGAACGACTATGGTCAGATCTAGTGCAAGAGGAGTTCAGGAGGAACACTAGAGATGGATCTTCATCAAAGCGTGATGATGAAGAGGATTGTTCTTTGACTGCCAAGGCAAGGAAAGGGAAAGGGAATAAATTCCATTCAAAATCCGAGTCTAAAGTCAAGAATCTGGATTTGTCCAAAGTGAAGCGTTTTCACTGTCACGAACATGGGCATCTCGCTACTAACTGTTTGCAGAAGAGGAAGAACAAGACGGTTGTTGGAGCTGCAACTGGTGAGGCTCTTGTCTTGCAATTTGAACTTGACTTCTCTTTGATCGCATGCATGGCATCAAGTGCATCGGGATCAGTGTGGTATTTGGATAGTGGCACTTCCTACCACATGACGGGAGATAAAGAGTCTTTCAGTGACTTGGAGGAGAAATATGGGTGACGATGGACAATACAGTGCGACTGACATTGGTACCATTACCTTTCAGAAGGAGTCAGGTAAACCATTTCAATTGAAAAATGTTATGCATGTTCCAAGTCTAAATAAAAACCTAGTGTTAGTCGCAATGTTGGAGGACAAAGGATATGACATTATTTTCAGTGATGGAAAATGTTTCCTGCGACATAAAGCAATGGGTCAAGTCAAGAAGATAGGGATTCAAGTTAAGAATCTCTACATGCTGGAGGTAGATGGTTGTAGTGCCATGGTGGGCAAGGCAAAAAAAGTGGTGAGTCGAGATGAGGGTGAATTATGGCATAGGTGATTGGGCCATATTCATCATGGATCCTTGAAGATCATGCAACAAATATCTACTGGACTTCCAAGGGGAACACTTGCCCNCAAAGGCGAGGAGGATTCTGTTGGAGGGAGTACGAGACCACATTGTCTCAAGTCTCCATGGGAAAGCCACACCACATGCAATGTGGAAGGTTTTGACGGATCTGTTCCAAAATAGGAGCGACCATAGGAAATTGGTGCTCAAATATAAACTCAGGAAGATCAAGATGAAAAAGGGCGACTCCATTCCAAAATATCTCACGAAGTTTGTCCAATGTCGGGATGAGCTTGAAAGTGTGGGAATAACAGTTGTTTCTGATGATTTGGTGAGATTGGCTCTCCTAGGACTTCCCAAGAGTTGGCATCAAGACTCTATCAATGGAAGGGAAAATTTCCAAATTGGGAACGACTATGGTCAGATCTAGTGCAAGAGGAGTTCAGGTGGAACACTAGAGATGGATCTTCATCAAAGCGTGATGATGAAGAGGATTGTTCTTTGACTGCCAAGGCAAGGAAAGGGAAAGGGAATAAATTCCATTCAAAATCCGAGTCTAAAGTCAAGAATCTGGATTTGTCCAAAGTGAAGCGTTTTCACTGTCACGAACATGGGCATCTCGCTACTAACTGTCTGCAGAAGAGGAAGAACAAGACGGTTGTTGGAGCTGCAACTGGTGAGGCTCTTGTCTTGAAATTTGAACTTGACTTCTCTTTGATCGCATGCATGGCATCAAGTGCATCGGGATCGGTGTGGTATTTGGATAGTGGCACTTCCTACCACATGACGGGAGATAAAGAGTCTTTCAATGACTTGGAGGAGAAATATGGGTGACGATGGACGATACAGTGCAACTGACATTGGTACCATTACCTTTCAAAAGGATTCAGGTAAACCATTTCAATTGAAAAATGTTATGCATGTTCCAAGTCTAAAGAAAAACCTAGTGTTAGTCGCAATGTTGGAGGACAAAGGATATGACATTGTTTTCAGTGATGGAAAATGTTTCCTGCGACATAAAGCAATGGGTCAAGTCAAGAAGATAGGGATTCAAGTTAAGAATCTCTACATGATGGAGGTAGATGGTTGCGGTGCCATGGTGGGCAAGGCAAAAAACGTGGTGAGTCGAGATGAGGGTGAATTATGGCATAGGTGATTGGGCCATATTCATCATGGATCCTTGAAGATCATGCAACAAATATCTACTGGACTTCCAAGGGGAACACTTGCCCAGTTAGATCAGTGCAAGGGGTGCACCGTGGGGAAGTGATCCAGATTTTATAAGCAGAACGAAATGAATACAGATTATTAACATGTGCTTAACAAAGAAAATGAGATACAGTAAAACTGGTTTTCTATTCAATAACGAAATAAGCTGAAACTGTAAAATGCAGCGGAAACAAGCTTGTTGGAATGGTGGCGGCTTATCTCTGAGAAGAGATGTGACGNTGAACAGTAATATGACTTTTATGCGACGGGATATAAAATTTTATGAGGGGAAAGACATGTGGTTGTCGCTTGAGAGGGAGCTAGACTTGCATGCAGAAGAGGAACTTCTGGTTCCCAAAGATGAGTCTCAAGATGTGGATCAACCACATGAGGAGGTTCATGGAGTGGAGGAAACCACTCAAGCAGAGCCATCCATCATAAATGGCAGAAAGCGCACCATGGAAGCTGACATATTGAGACTAGATACTGCACAGAATGTAGGATCCCCTACTGCACAGCGCAGACAGAGACAGTCTGTTGATCGATTTGCTAGATACATGGCTCTCATGAGAAAATGTATTGTGACTGAACCATATTCCTTTCAAGAATCAGTGAAGGATCCCACTTGGTTTGATGCTATGGTAGAGGAGTATGACTCCATTGTAAAAAATAGTGCATGGGAAATTGTCCCAAGACCGGTCGACAAATAAGTGGTAGGTTTGAGATGGATATACAAGGTAAAGCAAGATGTTGATGGGAGTGTGGAGAAATACAAGGCCAGTTTTGTGGTCTGGGGCTTCTCACCGATCGAGGGGATAGATTATGATGAGACCTTTGCACCTGTTGCAAGGTACTCTTCCATAAGATCCATTCTTGCACTCTCAGCGCAAATGGGCTAGTGCATTCATCAGATGGATGTAAAAACTGTGTTTCTCAATGGGATCATTGAGGAAGAAGTGTACATTGAGCAACCAGAAGGTTTTGAGACCTTTGATAGGGATTCGCATGTGTGCAGACTCAAGAGAGCATTGTATGGGTTGAAGCAAGCACCCCATGCTTGGTACACTTAGATAGACAACTATTTCACAGGATAAGATCTTAATTGGATGCAAACCTATACCAAATTTTGGTGGAGGGTAAGATCTTAATCATTGTTCTTTATGTTGATGATTTAATATTGACTTGTGATGAGCAATTGATACACTCATGCAAGGATGACCTTGCAAAGGAGTTCAAGATGAAGGATTTGGGCCTTCATCATTATTTCCTTGGATTAGCAATATGGCAGTGAGATGGTGAACTTTTTGTGTCTCAAGGCAAGTATGCAAGGGAGATATTGGGTAAGTTTCACATGGAGGGATGCAAACCCATGGATACTCCTCTTCTAGGAAACTAGAGGAAAGAGGATGCTACTTCTTGAGAGGTAGTGGATGCTACTGTCTATCAATAGTTAGCAGGTTCACTAATGTATTTAGTGAACACAAGACCAGACATTTGCTATGTGGTTAACCAGCTAGTCAAGCGATGGTTAAGCCTACCAAACTCTTTTGGAAGGCGGGTAAGCATGTCCTGAGATATCTGAAGGGCACATCTGAGTATGGATTATGGTATAGACAGACGGATGAGGTGAAGTTGCATGGCTTCATGGATGTAGATTGGGTGGGCAGCCCAATGGACATAAAGAGAACATTAGGGGGGATCTTTAGTATCAGATCTACAGTTGTTTCTTGGTACAACAGGAAACATAAATCCATGGCTATTAGTTCAGCAGAAGCGGAATACATGGTAGCGAGTCAAGCTGCATGTGAGGCTATCTGGTTGAGAAAGATCTTGGTTGGTTTCTTTGGTTCTCATTTATATCCGACAGTGATTCATTGTGATAATCGGAGTTGTATTAAACTCTCAATTAATCATGTGTTTCATGACAGATATAAGCATATAGATATCTAGTATCATCATCTCAAAGATTGTGTGCAGTGGAAGATNTGAACAGTAATATGACTTTTATGCGACGGGATATAAAATTTTATGAGGGGAAAGACATGTGGTTGTCGCTTGAGAGGGAGCTAGACTTGCATGCAGAAGAGGAACTTCTGGTTCCCAAAGATGAGTCTCAAGATGTGGATCAACCACATGAGGAGGTTCATGGAGTGGAGGAAACCACTCAAGCAGAGCCATCCATCATAAATGGCAGAAAGCGCACCATGGAAGCTGACATATTGAGACTAGATACTGCACAGAATGTAGGATCCCCTACTGCACAGCGCAGACAGAGACAGTCTGTTGATCGATTTGCTAGATACATGGCTCTCATGAGAAAATGTATTGTGACTGAACCATATTCCTTTCAAGAATCAGTGAAGGATCCCACTTGGTTTGATGCTATGGTAGAGGAGTATGACTCCATTGTAAAAAATAGTGCATGGGAAATTGTCCCAAGACCGGTCGACAAATAAGTGGTAGGTTTGAGATGGATATACAAGGTAAAGCAAGATGTTGATGGGAGTGTGGAGAAATACAAGGCCAGTTTTGTGGTCTGGGGCTTCTCACCGATCGAGGGGATAGATTATGATGAGACCTTTGCACCTGTTGCAAGGTACTCTTCCATAAGATCCATTCTTGCACTCTCAGCGCAAATGGGCTAGTGCATTCATCAGATGGATGTAAAAACTGCGTTTCTCAATGGGATCATTGAGGAAGAAGTGTACATTGAGCAACCAGAAGGTTTTGAGACCTTTGATAGGGATTCGCATGTGTGCAGACTCAAGAGAGCATTGTATGGGCTGAAGCAAGCACCCCATGCTTGGTACACTTAGATAGACAACTATTTCACAGGATTGGGCTCCACAAAAAGTGATTGGATGCAAACCTATACCAAATTTTGGTGGAGGGTAAGATATTAATCATTGTTCTTTATGTTGATGATTTAATATTGACTTGTGATGAGCAATTGATACACTCATGCAAGGATGACCTTGCAAAGGAGTTCGAGATGAAGGATTTGGGCCTTCATCATTATTTTCTTGGATTAGCAATATGGCAGCGAGATGGTGAACTTTTTGTGTCTCAAGGCAAGTATGCAAGGGAGATATTGGGTAAGTTTCACATGGAGGGATGCAAACCCATGGATACTCCTCTTCTAGGAAACTAGAGGAAAGAGGATGCTACTTCTTGAGAGGTAGTGGATGCTACTGTCTATCAATAGTTAGCAGGTTCACTAATGTATTTAGTGAACACAAGACCAGACATTTGCTATGTGGTTAACCAGCTAGTCAAGCGATGGTTAAGCCTACCAAACTCTTTTGGAAGGCGGGTAAGCATGTCCTGAGATATCTGAAGGGCACATCTGAGTATGGATTATGGTACAGACAGACGGATGAGGTGAAGTTGCATGGCTTCATGGATGTAGATTGGGCGGGCAGCCCAATGGACATAAAGAGAACATTAGGGGGGATCTTTAGTATCAGATCTACAGTTGTTTCTTGGTACAACAGGAAACATAGATCCATGGCTATTAGTTCAGCAGAAGCGGAATACATGGTAGCGAGTCAAGCTGCATGTGAGGCTATCTGGTTGAGAAAGATCTTGGTTGGTTTGTTTGGTTCTCATTTATATCCGACAGTGTTTCATTGTGATAATCGGAGTTGTATTAAACTCTCAATTAATCATGTGTTTCATGACAGATATAAGCATATAGATATCTAGTATCATCATCTCAAAGATTGTGTGCAGTGGAAGATCATGTTGCTTCAATACATTCCTACGGAAGATCAGGATACATACATTTTGACGAAGGCTCTCACCAGGAGAAAAATCGAATATCATAGAGACACGATTGGGGTGAAGGATAATCCCTTTCTTGTTGAGAGGGAGTGTTGAAAAGTCAACAAGAAACATGTGTCTAATTTACTTTTCCCTTAAATAAATTG
>JZKD02S0398376.1:0-18234 GCA_000966675.3 Picea glauca | reverse complement strand
CTTCTCCATCAATATTTTCCAGAAGAAAGGAATTTTTTCCTTCTGGAGCCGAGACTCTGAATGGTCCATACCAAAGGTGGTCAAATTTTCCATGCTTAGCGGCTTCTTCTCTTCTCGTATCCCATATTAACACCAAGTCACCTAGGAGAAACTCTCTGTCCTTTGCCTTGAGATCGAACAATGCTTTCATATCGTCCTGGTATTTCTGCATTTTCTCATCAACCTCCACTCTAAGCTGTTGAATCTCAATCAGTTGGTTAATTCTTCTGGCTAAATGATTGGGTTCTTCGTTCTGATCCTGCCATAATTTCATCACTAGCAATGCTAAGTTTATAGGCATAACCACGTCCGTTCCATAGACCAACTGGAAAGGAGAAATGTCGATAGACCTTTTAGTGCTGATGCGATTTTCCCACAAAGCGTACTTTAAATGCGCATGCCAGGACCTTTTGTTTTTGTCCAACACTTTTTTTATCATGATTACCAGGATCTTGTTAGATGATTCAACCAATCTATTTCCCTGAGGGTAATAAGCAGTGGAATGGCCGAGAACGATACTGTACCTTTGACAGAAATTGATCATAGCCATGGATTTGAAGGCCTGGGCGTTGTCGGTAACAATATTTCGGGGACACCCAAATCTTGACAAGATGTTATCTTCCAAGAAGTCGATCACTACTGAGTCTGTTTCCCTTTTGGTTGGAATTTCTTCCACCCACTTTGTAAAATAATCTATGGCCGTTGAGCTCCATTTATGCTGAGCACTGGAATGGGGATTAATTTCCCCTATGAAGTCTAATCCCCATTGTTGAAATGAGGCTTCAATTTTGACTGGAACGAGTGGTAGTGCAGGGAGTTGTTTCTTTCCAGCGAATATTTGACACAAGTAACAGGCACGTACTTTGGTATTAACGTCCGAAAATAGTTTCGGCCAATAGTATCCGGCCCTCAGGATCTTGTAGGCTGTGGCTCTCCATGCATGGTTCCCTCCACAGATTCCTTCATGAAATTCCTCCATAACCCATGGAGCTTCCGAATCAACCAAATAGACTAGTAAGAACCCAAGTGGATCCTTCCAATATAGTTGATTTTTGGAGATGCAATATTTTGCGGCATGAAGTTTTAAAGTTCTGCATTTGGCTGGTGTTAGTCCATCTGGGAATTTCAGGTTTAACAAATAGAAAACTATATTTTTATATCATCCTGACGACATGAATTTTTCTTCAACCTTGATTGGATGTGTCTGGTCATCCGGCTCTTGCAAATGTGTGTCTCCGTCTTCCCCTTGTAGGAAATTAATATCAAGAGCTCTAAGGTTCGACTCAACCAAGAGTTTCGCCAGACCCTGCCCCTTTATCAATTTAGTAGGCTTGACTTCCAGATCAAATTCTTGTATTTTAGCGAGCCAGCGCCCTCATTTTCCATCACTATCTGGCTGTACCAATATATCTTTCACAGCACTGGTTGGTACGTACGCGATAATTTTTGAATGCGGGACATAAGTTCTGAATGCCTTAATCGCTTTCACCATTGCATACGCCTGTTTTCTATTATATCATATTTTAGTTCGATGTCTCTAAGGCTCTTGCTAAAAAATGCGATCGGGCGTTCAAACCCTTCATCATCTTTTTGCATTAATACCACGGCAATAGTATGTTCAGAAGCGAACGAGCAGATGAGGAAATCTTTCAAGTAATCTGGGCTTATTAACACAGGTGCTTGACTGATGACCTTTTTAATATGCTCGAATGACGCTTTATCCTCGGTCATCCAATTTACTCTGCTATCCTTTTTCAGCATTTCTGTGATCAATTTGACAATTTCAGCAAAATTTGGTACAAACCTTCGTAAAAAATTTATTGTACCTAAGAAAGATTGAATTTCTTTTACGTTCCTAGGAATCCTGATAGTTTGTATTGCTTCAACCCTCTTAGGATCGATCCTGATCCCATCTTTAGATACGATATGCCCCAGAAGCTTACCTTCTTGCATAGCAAAATTTGATTTCTTTGGGTTCAAAGATAGGACATACCTGCGGCATTTTTTGAAAGTCTGTTTTAAATGGATCAAATGTTCTTCATGGGTTCACCAATTTGCTTCATCGCCTTTCATGGTGTGCTGAGTGAGTCCTGTTCCTTCGGAGGATCAGAGGTCTTCGCCTCAGTCTCTGGATTCTGAGTTTCTGGCGGGTCTGTGTTTCTTACTTCCACCTCTGGACTATGTTCCTTGGGTGGGTCAGTAGTTTCTTTTTCTGTTTCAGGATTCTTTTCCTGCTCGGGAATCTTCTCTTGCTCCCCTTCCTGACGTTTTTCGGGGTTAGAAGTTTTCTCCTCAGAACTTTCATCTTCCTTCTCTTTATCCTTGGAAAGACCCAAACCTCCTAGTATAGCGGGAAGACATCTTTTTCTATGCTCCTGAAACTTTAAAACAGAGGCCGTGTCTTCGGGTGCTAGAGATCTGATTCGAACTAGCACTTCCCCATAGGACCTCACTCCTCGGAAAATATCATCCGAGGGTGAACACTCATGTTCAAACTTCTTCAACCCACAATTTGACAGATGGGCACTTACAATTTTATGAGGATCATGCTTTTGTACTCAATAGAGACCAAACTCAAGTCTTCTAAAGTTGCAGCCTCAGCCTTAGCATGTCCAAAATCCAATAAAGAATAAGAATTTAGCCGAATGGGGAAAAACAACCATACCTTTTTCAATGATGCCTTGAGCTCTTTGCTTACTCCGCCAATCACTGTTTGTTGGGAAATCTCGCGACAGGCCAGCTTGTCGGGAATAAATAGTGGTAGCGCAAACGGGGGAACTATAGCTCCGAACACTCTAAAATAGGAAAATTCTGCCTCTACGTACCAGTCTACGATACCCTTCAGATTTGCAGCGATGCTATCTGAGATGCGAGGTGGCGAACGACCAAAAATGGAGATGTGCAGAGGCACCATCACCCAGTTGAAAATATCATAAATAAATTCATTTCCTTTATTTTCCCACAATTTGTCGTGATATTCATGCGCAGTTTTATCTTGGGTTGGACTCCAAGCCCAATTCATCAAAGGGAAAGGTGTCATGGAGCNCGCGAAAAAACAAAAAACGATTTCACAGTTTTCGCGTCTCGGGACTTATGAATTCAAAGATTGAAGTATCTGGCTTGCGATATCCCGAAATAAAACAAAAGGGCATACATACTTGAAAAAAATGGATCTTTTTCGAAATTGAAAAAGTGTTGCTATCCAGGCAACAAGGTTCAGAGTTTTAAGATTTCAGAAGGAAAAGAAAAACAAACTTTAGATCTCAAGTATCAAAAATTGAAAAAAATTGCGCGAGGTGAAAAAACAAGGGCGGCTCCAACAGGTGCAGCAGACCCTCTTCTATCCTTCGATAGTATTGACGAAAAATCCATCATTCCTTGCATGGGATTGTAGCCTCCATGATCATTATCTATAACCTGCACTTGTCTTGTTCTGAAATTAGATTTGTTTTTCCTTTCTTGACATAGCCGCCGGTAGTCATCAATATTTTGACTATGAGGCTTCATATCAAATTTATTCTTGACCTTCTCATCAATAGATATTTTTCTTTCAGTGGTCTCTGAAAATATATACATGGATAATATCATTAGACATGTTCAAGGTGTATCTTTTAGGTACAGTAACCGATCCATTTGCAGCAACTTCCATCATAAACTTTAATTTAATACTGCGAGTTGATTGAGTTTGGCTCATAGTAGAAGACACCTCTTGCCTTTCCACATTTATCTGTGTTGTAGGGGGTGTTGTTGGATCTTCAACCTTATTTCTTCGAGGATATATTGACCAACTCCTCCGCCATATGAAGAAAAATCTTTTCCTTTGCCTTGTTGACAAAACTCAAACAAACATCTCAGTGGATCTATTCACCCTAGATTCGGGCACTTGTCAATTCTCAGATTCTTCAAGTAGCCGTCATTGGGCTCCTTGGAAAGTGACAACCTGTGAGCCAGCCGATATAGAAGAATCCCCAGGGGTAGCGAGTACAATGCTATTCCTTTGACAGTTACCTTGATTTTCATTTTGACATTTGGTACCTGTTGGGTGATTCCCTTGACACCTTAGGCACCCGATACATCCTTTGGATAATTGCGCTATCGCTTGTATGTATTGTATTGACTTGGTGTTGTGTCTATGTCATGTGGAGTGCTGGAGCTAGAGCTAAAACTTGGCCCTCGGGCCTAATATTTTGTTGGAAATTTCAATAAAATTATTTAAATAAGCCTGCATAAGGCCGAGAGCCTAATTTTGGTCTTTCCTCCTCCATATGTGTTTGCGACTGTAGTCTGGACTTTGGATTATGTGTTTTTGATGTTGTGTGCTAACCCCCAACATGCCTTGTGTTGTTTTTGATGTAGATTGCATGGAGCTGGAGCATTGGAGATTAAATTTGGCCTCTGGGCTAAGTTTTGATGAAGCGTGATAGAAAATGCGAAGGTAAAAAGGCCTGCATATGAAAACTCATAACAACACCAAAAGTAAAATTTGGGTATGTCCGAACAAGATCAAGATAGTGGAACAAAGTTTGTGGAGCATTATTTGATGCCAAGGAGGTTGAGCATTCTATCACTTCTGAATTGGAATTTCCATCAATTAGACTTTCTTGGTAGCTATTCAGTTCTTCAATAAGTTCATCCTTTGTACTATTACAGGAGGTAATCTCCAGTGAACCACCAGGAGATATGATCTTTGAAACAGAACCCCAATAAATAATCCTTTTAACTGCACCATCAGGATGAAGTCCAATATAAAGTCCCTTTATCATTGATGAGTCTAAACTACCTCTGTAGTTTGGACTCCAATATATCATCTGCCAAGAAGTTGATACTAGTAAATCCATCTCGAACAGCAAGATTTTGAGCCAATTCCACTGTCGCTTCACTATAATTCGTTCCAGTCAAGTCTGAAAATCCTTTCTTTGCAAGTGCTTGAAGGAATAGTCCATTCCCATTTCCAATATCAAGGACACTCCAGTTTGCTATCTCTTTAGTTGTTGCCTCTAAATTTTCCTTCTCTAACTTTATATTAGTGACACCTTCTTGATCTATATTATGGCCATGCTTAAGACTTGAGCATAGTCTTACTGTCCAAGTAGCAACAGACTTCATGACCTCAACTCCAAACCAAATTTCACCAACATGGCCATGCTCATGAAATTTTTCTAAATCATCTGCATATGCAGCATCCCAGTGACTCTAAAGACCTAGCATTGATGGCTCCACATCAATATCTTGTTCATCCTTGACTGAACTGTGATAGAAGTCAAGAAGTGTTGAGAGTTTTCTGCTACCTTCACATTTTCGCTATGTGCCACGAGTCATTTGCGTTATGCCCAAAATAGATATTAGTCAGAATACTAATTTTCCCTATAAGTTATAAGGTCCTAACACCATGTAAGCATCCAAAGGCATGTCTCTATGATCCATTGTGCGAGCCTACAACATCCAACCTGTGGGCTCCTTGCCCCATGGAAGCCCAAGCTAGGCTTGTTCTCCCAAAGCTGGCCACCAAGCAAGGTCCTGCAAAACAAAAGGGTACGCCCTCCAAAGATCTCAATTCAAATATATCATGACAAGTGTAAACCACATCTAATAAGCAAGGCACCTAAACATGTGCATCAAAACTACCTCATCAAATTAAACAAACGATCAAAAACCTTATACAATTGACCAATTTTAAGTACGGGAGGGGTGTCATAAAAGTCCTATTGGGTAGACCAAAGCCCTCAAGTATGCGATGCTCCCAAGGATGGCATTTCAAGGTTATGTAGTGGATGATGAGGTGGAAGGGATTTAAACTTCATAGGTCGATGATTTTCATGACATACAAGGGTTCGTATTATCTCATTTATGGGTGCCTTTGTAGAGGGTGTGTGGAAAATTCATTTGCAGATGTTCTATAATCAAAAGCATCTTAAGTACAACATGTTTAAATGACTTAAATATTAGGGTGATTACCTACCACAATATCTTACTTGTACCGCATGGAGCAAGACCCATCTTCCTTCCAGAAGCTAGCTAGTGTGGTGGATGCACTAACAATGGATCAAAATGTAATGATAGAGACGACTTATGTATGTGAAAGTGGACACTGCTGGGACATGTGCTCGTCGTAGAGTGCATGAGAACCGCAACATTGACTAGTAGACTTGTGCCTACACTGAAACAAGAAACCATAAAATTTGGGTGGTTCTATCAACCTTCATCCATCTACATCAAAATACAAATGAAAACTAATCTAAAAAAGAAAATTTTAGCATTTTCTCAAAAATTTCTAAAACTAAGCATGAAATCAATATGCAAGTAGATAAAAATGAAATATGAAATGCATCTAAACTAACATGAGAAATCAATATTCAAATGAAAGGAAAGAAAAATGACCTACCTGCTTACCTAGGGCATGGGCCCTGAAGAAGTCATATGACTTGAACATAAGGCCGGAGAAGAGATCCATCCAATGGTAATGACATCTTTCTCCCATCCAAGGTTGTCAAATATTATTTTTCTTTATCGGACTTCTTCTTGACGATGTAAGGGCCAAGCAATGAGCTTCCATCTCTCTGGTCATACTTGGGTTTTCCCTTTTTCTTATCCCACATGAGTGCAGAACTTCCTTCACTAAAATTGATGTAAGATATATTCTCAATGTATGGATAGGAAGGAGGCTTTGCATTGACCATCCTTTTGGTGGCTTCTTCACATTCTTCATCTTCTTTATTCAAAATTTGGATAGACCTTGGTTCTTTCCATTGGTACTTTGCAATTTTCTCTTTGTATCCATCTTTCCTTGGGAGGAGCATATCTATGGATTCCTCCTGCATGAAAGGTAGCTTAGATGGATCATACTCAATAATATTTTGAGGCACATCATAGTCACATTCACTGATGTAATCAAGGCCATTAGGATCTATCACGTGCCTATCATTCTTTTCTCGATTGTATAAGATCTCAAAAGTGCCATCTCCCATGGGAATGTATGCATAGGTAAGGTCCATGCTAAGGAAACCCCCAAGGGCAGCAGACTAACTCCTCGATAAGAGCATCCCCCAAGCATTTGGAACATTGATCATTACTATGTCCATGAGAAGGATGATATGTGGAAAATCAATCAAAAAGACCTCAACGTCCTCACATAATCCATAAACCTTGACCCTTTTAGAATCAATGCCGCGTACATTACCATAGGGTCAGGTTGTTTTCAAACCAAGTTGTTCCATGACCTTCAATGACATGTGTTGAAGTTTGAGTAGCTTCAGAATATATTCTTATTGTATCAATATTGTAAAAACCCTAAAGAATAATATTATGTTATATTTGTAAACTTGACCCTATTATGCCTTTGTAAAAGTCGGCCCTATTGTGCCTTTGTAAAATTCAATTGTAAATTAGAAAGGGTAAAGTATACAAGTTGGCCCTAACGTAATTAAAAGGTGTCTCAACTTGTATTTATAAGAGGCTATGTGCCTCACTTGAATAATACACAACACAAGCTCTCCCACACAAGGAAAAGTGTGCAAGTTTGAGGAGGAGACGTAGCTACAAAGTAAGGGTGTTTTGGTGAAGGGTTTTGGTTATCTCTTGGAGGCCTATCTTGTTCTAGTGGTGTGCTACCCTATTCTGGTTAGGTTTTCTGGTCTATCTTCTAATTATCTTATGTTTGGTGAGATCTCTCTTGAGAGAGACATTGTTCTTGTTGATGAATCTATTTTGAAGAAGATTTGTTGGGTTTTCTCCCCCAAGAGGGTTTCTTGGGATAAATCTTGTGTATATTGTGGATGTATTTCTTTCAGTGATCCTTATGCATGTCATTATTGTTCTAATTGTGAAAAATTAAACAATATTGAATACACTTAACTGCTTAAGTGAAATTTTAACATGGAATCAGAGTTGGCCTGAAAGAAGCCATTTTCATAGTCTAGAAGAACTCGCTGGGGAAATCAAGACCATAGGAAGACTCTCCTAACCCTAGCGCATCTTTCCTTGGGTTTATATTTTTAGTTTGACGAAGATTTGAAAAACTGTAGTTTGTGTTGCAACTGTAGCAAAACCCTAGAAGGTGATTTCTCCCACTTTTTGAAGGACGTTGGTTTAGATAAAGCCATCAAGGAGTTCACCTAAAGAAGGCACACATATTCCCTAGATCAGAATTCCAAAATTCTCAAGTTGAAAAATTATGGTTTCCTCATAAACCCTAGATCAAGACGTCTTAGCAGCTACAGATTGAAGTTGGAGCAGTTCAAATTGGCATAGCAAACTCTCTGGTAAGTTGAAAACCTTTCCTTGAAAAGTTTTTATTTTTCTTCTTGTATTTCCATTCAAAGGCAATATGTCTCCCAAAACTAAGCTTGATGAGAAGCTTGAGGGTGTTGATAAATTTCGAGCATGGAAGTATAGAGTGATGCTCATTCTATAAGAGAATGATCTAGAATATTTCATCAAAGAAGAAGTTCCAGAACCTGAGGAAGATGAGGCTAAGGAAAAGTACAAAAAAGAACCCGGTTAAGGAAAAGAGAATCATAGTTTATTTTATCAAGGATCATTTGATCCCTCATGTCTCATCGTTGACAACTCCCAAGCAAATGATTGATGCTTTATCTCGCTTATATGAAGGAAATAATATCAATCGGAACATGGCATTGAGGACTCAACTCAAAAGTGTGAAGATGCAGAGTTCAAAAACCATTCAATCCTACTTCATAAGGGTGTCTCATATCAAAGAACAACTTGAAGCCATTGGAGACACAATCGAAGAAGCTGAATCGGTAATGATTACTTTGAATGGTCTCCCTAGATCTTGAGAATCGTTCATTCAAGGAATATGTTCAAGAAGAAATCTAACAAAGTTTAGCAAACTATGGGAGGATTGCACTCAGGAAGAAGCTAGATTGGCAACAAGAGAAGAGAAACTAGGTGATGAAGAAAATCAAGCTCTATTAACACATGCAAGAAAAGGAAAGAGGTTCACTCACACAAGAAACCTCATGGGTTACAAAAGACACATAAATTTACGAAGGATTTCTCAAATTACAGATGCTACATCTGTTAGAAGATGGGACAAATTGCAATAAATTGTCCCCACTCAAAATATAAGGTCAGAAAAGAAAAGTATAAAAGACATCATGCTCATGCCATAGAAGAGGATGAACCTAATCAAGAGAGAACCAAAGAAGATGACTCAAGCAAAGAATATGTATTGATATCAGCTCTTACAGGAACAATTACTCATGGAAGTGACACATGGCTTATTGATAGTGGTGCTTCTAATCACATGACGCATTACAAGGATTCTTTCTCAGAATTAGTTTAGAAAGATTCACCTCACAAGGTGAAGCTCGGTGATTACTATCAATATCCCATTAAAGGAGTAGGAGAAGCTTCTTACAGATTGGATTCCAAAAAACCTATGAAGATGAAGGATGTTTTGTATGTACTTGGTTTAAAGAATAATATCCTTTCCATCTCAGCTTTGGATGAGAAAGGATTCAGAGATGACTTCATTGATGGTGAATTCCTCATGTGTCCAAAAGGAAAATCTATTGATGATGTTGTAGTGATTGGTGTTCAAGAAGGAGGTCTATACAAGTTAAAGGGACATCTAGTTTCAACATTAGTACACAATAAAGTTACTCCAAGTGAGCTTTGGCATAGAATATTTGCTCACATACATTAGAAAGCACTACCAATCGTGAGAAAGATAGTGACAGGTTTGCTAGAAATCCAAGTGAATCATGAAGGCATATGAAAGGGATGCACAAAAGGCAAGTACATGAAGAAACTATTTCCAAGCAGTGATAACAAAGACAAAGGAGCCTTGGACATCATACATTCAACCACTTCACTTATCGGGTATGTATATTATGTTTCATTTATTGATGATTTCTCACGTAAAACTTGGATTTACTTTTTTAAAGCTAAAATTGAAGTATTCAACAAGTTCAAAAAAATCAAGGCAGTTGTTGAAAACCTTTATGAAAAGAAGATAAAGATCTTAAGGTTAGATAATGGAGGATAATTCACATCACATGAATTCAAGGCATTGTGCAAGGAAGTTGGGATTAAGAGGGAGATCTCTACTCCCTACAATCCTCAACATAATGGTGTGGTAGAAAGAAAGAACCGAANAGGTGAAGTATCAGAGATAGTGTCGGAACCTTGCGCTGCGATTTCGACCTTTGCCTTCGCAACTTTCCGTGGAGCCATGGCTGAAGCTTGCTTTTTCACTCTTCTGTGATAGACCCTAATTATTCATAAATGTCATCAATGTTCGACGGCTTGACAGGCAGTCAGGTTATGGAGAGAAAGTAGTTACCTCGTGGCGTGTGCAAACCTCGGTATGTGGGTCTTATCTCGTTTAAATTTCAAAAAATCAAATCTTATCAACTTAAATCATTTTCTCGCTGTTCGTCGCATCGTGAATCTCCTTTTAACATTTTGACTCTTCAACTCATGAGGCTGTGAGTGCCGATTTTAGCTTAATTTACAGTAACCGTGATTTGGTGCACCCTTAATTAGATAATTAATTTATTCGCCATATCGCGACTCGGAACATTGAAGCCAGATTTTTGGGAGAATGATATGCAGAGTTGCGATATCGCGATGTGGCTATAATTAAGGTTTGAATTATGAGAAGGAAATCTTATATTAGGCAACTAATTAATCTCGCTATAATCATGTCGCAACTTCGTGAATCGGGGTTTTGGATACCTTAACTTTATGAGAGAAAGTGTCGAGTGGCGATGTGCCGAGAACCAAAATTAACTATGATTAGTTTTTTACTTTTAGTCCTTGACCAAGGTTATCACAAAAGTTATTGCGTTCTCGGCTCTTGGGGCTATAAAAACAATAACTTAGGTTTGACGAATGTCGAGGTGCGAATTCCCAAAAATGCATACTCATGAGTTAAAATTTTTACCTTAGTTTAATATTTTGCGCGAAAAAACAAAAAACGATTTCACAGTTTTCGCGTCTCGGGACTTATGAATTCAAAGATTGAAGTATCTGGCTTGCGATATCCCGAAATAAAACAAAAGGGCATACATACTTGCAAAAAATGGATCTTTTTCGAAATTGAAAAAGTGTTGCTATCCAGGCGACAAGGTTCAGAGTTTTAAGATTTCGGAAGGAAAAGAAAAACAAACTTTAGATCTCAAGTATCAAAAATTGAAAAAAATTGCGCGAGGTGAAAAAACAAGGGCGACTCCAACAGGTGCAGCAGACCCTCTTCTATCCTTCGATAGTATTGACGAAAAATCCATCATTCCTTGCATGGGATTGTAGCCTCCATGATCATTATCTATAACCTGCACTTGTCTTGTTCTGAAATTAGATTTGTTTGTCCTTTCTTGACATAGCCGTTGGTAGTCATCAATATTTTGACTATGAGGCTTCATATAAAATTTATTCTTGACCTTCTCATCAATAGATATTTTTCTTTCAGTGGTCTCTGAAAATATATACATGGATAATATCATTAGACATGTTCAAGGTGTAGCTTTTAGGTACAGTAACCGATCAATTTGCAGCAACTTCCATCATAAACTTTAATTTAATACTGCGAGTTGATTGAGTTTGGCTCATAGTAGAAGACACCTCTTGCCTTTCCGCCTTAATCTGTGTTGTAGGGGGTGTTGTTGGATCTTCAACCTTATTTCTTCGAGGATATATTGACCAACTCCTCCGCCATATGAAGAAAAATCTTTTCCTTTGCCTTGTTGAAAAAACTCAAACAAACATCTCAGTGGATCTATTCACCCTAGATTCGGGCACTTGTCAATTCTCAGATTCTTCAAGTAGCCGTCATTGGGCTCCTTGGAAAGTGACAACCTGTGAGCCAGCCGATATAGAAGAATCCCCAGGGGTAGCGAGTACAATGCTATTCCTTTGACAGTTACCTTGATTTTCATTTTGACATTTGGTACCTGTTGGGTGATTCCCTTGACACCTTAGGCACCCGATACATCCTTTGGATAATTGCGCTATCGCTTGTATGTATTGTATTGACTTGGTGTTGTGTCTATGTCATGTGGAGTGCTGGAGCTAGAGCTAAAACTTGGCCCTCGGGCCTAATATTTTGTTGGAAATTTCAATAAAATTATTTAAATAAGCCTGCATAAGGCCGAGAGCCTAATTTTGGTCTTTCCTCCTCCATATGTGTTTGCGACTGTAGTCTGGACTTTGGATTATGTGTTTTTGATGTTGTGTGCTAACCCCCAACATGCCTTGTGTTGTTTTTGATGTAGATTGCATGGAGCTGGAGCATTGGAGATTAAATTTGGCCTCTGGGCTAAGTTTTGATGAAGCGTGATAGAAAATGCGAAGGTAAAAAGGCCTGCATATGAAAACTCATAACAACACCAAAAGTAAAATTTGGGTATGTCCGAACAAGATCAAGATAGTGGAACAAAGTTTGTGGAGCATTATTTGATGCCAAGGAGGTTGAGCATTCTATCACTTCTGAATTGGAATTTCCATCAATTAGACTTTCTTGGTAGCTATTCAGTTCTTCAATAAGTTCATCCTTTGTACTATTACAGGAGGTAATCTCCAGTGAACCACCAGGAGATATGATCTTTGAAACAGAACCCCAATAAATAATCCTTTTAACTGCACCATCAGGATGAAGTCCAATATAAAGTCCCTTTATCATTGATGAGTCTAAACTACCTCTGTAGTTTGGACTCCAATATATCATCTGCCAAGAAGTTGATACTAGTAAATCCATCTCGAACAGCAAGATTTTGAGCCAATTCCACTGTCGCTTCACTATAATTCGTTCCAGTCAAGTCTGAAAATCCTTTCTTTGCAAGTGCTTGAAGGAATAGTCCATTCCCATTTCCAATATCAAGGACACTCCAGTTTGCTATCTCTTTAGTTGTTGCCTCTAAATTTTCCTTCTCTAACTTTATATTAGTGACACCTTCTTGATCTATATTATGGCCATGCTTAAGACTTGAGCATAGTCTTACTGTCCAAGTAGCAACAGACTTCATGACCTCAACTCCAAACCAAATTTCACCAACATGGCCATGCTCATGAAATTTTTCTAAATCATCTGCATATGCAGCATCCCAGTGACTCTAAAGACCTAGCATTGATGGCTCCACATCAATATCTTGTTCATCCTTGACTGAACTGTGATAGAAGTCAAGAAGTGTTGAGAGTTTTCTGCTACCTTCACATTTTCGCTATGTGCCACGAGTCATTTGCGTTATGCCCAAAATAGATATTAGTCAGAATACTAATTTTCCCTATAAGTTATAAGGTCCTAACACCATGTAAGCATCCAAAGGCATGTCTCTATGATCCATTGTGCGAGCCTACAACATCCAACCTGTGGGCTCCTTGCCCCATGGAAGCCCAAGCTAGGCTTGTTCTCCCAAAGCTGGCCACCAAGCAAGGTCCTGCAAAACAAAAGGGTACGCCCTCCAAAGATCTCAATTCAAATATATCATGACAAGTG
The DNA here is from genome assembly GCA_000966675.3 of Picea glauca. Lineage (NCBI taxonomy): Eukaryota > Viridiplantae > Streptophyta > Pinopsida > Pinales > Pinaceae > Picea > Picea glauca. Next base: position 4,739 of record JZKD02S0398376.1, on the reverse strand, counting down.
TAAACCACATCTAATAAGCAAGGCACCTAAACATGTGCATCAAAACTACCTCATCAAATTAAACAAACGATCAAAAACCTTATACAATTGACCAATTTTAAGTACGGGAGGGGTGTCATAAAAGTCCTATTGGGTAGACCAAAGCCCTCAAGTATGCGATGCTCCCAAGGATGGCATTTCAAGGTTATGTAGTGGATGATGAGGTGGAAGGGATTTAAACTTCATAGGTCGATGATTTTCATGACATACAAGGGTTCGTATTATCTCATTTATGGGTGCCTTTGTAGAGGGTGTGTGGAAAATTCATTTGCAGATGTTCTATAATCAAAAGCATCTTAAGTACAACATGTTTAAATGACTTAAATATTAGGGTGATTACCTACCACAATATCTTACTTGTACCGCATGGAGCAAGACCCATCTTCCTTCCAGAAGCTAGCTAGTGTGGTGGATGCACTAACAATGGATCAAAATGTAATGATAGAGACGACTTATGTATGTGAAAGTGGACACTGCTGGGACATGTGCTCGTCGTAGAGTGCATGAGAACCGCAACATTGACTAGTAGACTTGTGCCTACACTGAAACAAGAAACCATAAAATTTGGGTGGTTCTATCAACCTTCATCCATCTACATCAAAATACAAATGAAAACTAATCTAAAAAAGAAAATTTTAGCATTTTCTCAAAAATTTCTAAAACTAAGCATGAAATCAATATGCAAGTAGATAAAAATGAAATATGAAATGCATCTAAACTAACATGAGAAATCAATATTCAAATGAAAGGAAAGAAAAATGACCTACCTGCTTACCTAGGGCATGGGCCCTGAAGAAGTCATATGACTTGAACATAAGGCCGGAGAAGAGATCCATCCAATGGTAATGACATCTTTCTCCCATCCAAGGTTGTCAAATATTATTTTTCTTTATCGGACTTCTTCTTGACGATGTAAGGGCCAAGCAATGAGCTTCCATCTCTCTGGTCATACTTGGGTTTTCCCTTTTTCTTATCCCACATGAGTGCAGAACTTCCTTCACTAAAATTGATGTAAGATATATTCTCAATGTATGGATAGGAAGGAGGCTTTGCATTGACCATCCTTTTGGTGGCTTCTTCACATTCTTCATCTTCTTTATTCAAAATTTGGATAGACCTTGGTTCTTTCCATTGGTACTTTGCAATTTTCTCTTTGTATCCATCTTTCCTTGGGAGGAGCATATCTATGGATTCCTCCTGCATGAAAGGTAGCTTAGATGGATCATACTCAATAATATTTTGAGGCACATCATAGTCACATTCACTGATGTAATCAAGGCCATTAGGATCTATCACGTGCCTATCATTCTTTTCTCGATTGTATAAGATCTCAAAAGTGCCATCTCCCATGGGAATGTATGCATAGGTAAGGTCCATGCTAAGGAAACCCCCAAGGGCAGCAGACTAACTCCTCGATAAGAGCATCCCCCAAGCATTTGGAACATTGATCATTACTATGTCCATGAGAAGGATGATATGTGGAAAATCAATCAAAAAGACCTCAACGTCCTCACATAATCCATAAACCTTGACCCTTTTAGAATCAATGCCGCGTACATTACCATAGGGTCAGGTTGTTTTCAAACCAAGTTGTTCCATGACCTTCAATGACATGTGTTGAAGTTTGAGTAGCTTCAGAATATATTCTTATTGTATCAATATTGTAAAAACCCTAAAGAATAATATTATGTTATATTTGTAAACTTGACCCTATTATGCCTTTGTAAAAGTCGGCCCTATTGTGCCTTTGTAAAATTCAATTGTAAATTAGAAAGGGTAAAGTATACAAGTTGGCCCTAACGTAATTAAAAGGTGTCTCAACTTGTATTTATAAGAGGCTATGTGCCTCACTTGAATAATACACAACACAAGCTCTCCCACACAAGGAAAAGTGTGCAAGTTTGAGGAGGAGACGTAGCTACAAAGTAAGGGTGTTTTGGTGAAGGGTTTTGGTTATCTCTTGGAGGCCTATCTTGTTCTAGTGGTGTGCTACCCTATTCTGGTTAGGTTTTCTGGTCTATCTTCTAATTATCTTATGTTTGGTGAGATCTCTCTTGAGAGAGACATTGTTCTTGTTGATGAATCTATTTTGAAGAAGATTTGTTGGGTTTTCTCCCCCAAGAGGGTTTCTTGGGATAAATCTTGTGTATATTGTGGATGTATTTCTTTCAGTGATCCTTATGCATGTCATTATTGTTCTAATTGTGAAAAATTAAACAATATTGAATACACTTAACTGCTTAAGTGAAATTTTAACATGGAATCAGAGTTGGCCTGAAAGAAGCCATTTTCATAGTCTAGAAGAACTCGCTGGGGAAATCAAGACCATAGGAAGACTCTCCTAACCCTAGCGCATCTTTCCTTGGGTTTATATTTTTAGTTTGACGAAGATTTGAAAAACTGTAGTTTGTGTTGCAACTGTAGCAAAACCCTAGAAGGTGATTTCTCCCACTTTTTGAAGGACGTTGGTTTAGATAAAGCCATCAAGGAGTTCACCTAAAGAAGGCACACATATTCCCTAGATCAGAATTCCAAAATTCTCAAGTTGAAAAATTATGGTTTCCTCATAAACCCTAGATCAAGACGTCTTAGCAGCTACAGATTGAAGTTGGAGCAGTTCAAATTGGCATAGCAAACTCTCTGGTAAGTTGAAAACCTTTCCTTGAAAAGTTTTTATTTTTCTTCTTGTATTTCCATTCAAAGGCAATATGTCTCCCAAAACTAAGCTTGATGAGAAGCTTGAGGGTGTTGATAAATTTCGAGCATGGAAGTATAGAGTGATGCTCATTCTATAAGAGAATGATCTAGAATATTTCATCAAAGAAGAAGTTCCAGAACCTGAGGAAGATGAGGCTAAGGAAAAGTACAAAAAAGAACCCGGTTAAGGAAAAGAGAATCATAGTTTATTTTATCAAGGATCATTTGATCCCTCATGTCTCATCGTTGACAACTCCCAAGCAAATGATTGATGCTTTATCTCGCTTATATGAAGGAAATAATATCAATCGGAACATGGCATTGAGGACTCAACTCAAAAGTGTGAAGATGCAGAGTTCAAAAACCATTCAATCCTACTTCATAAGGGTGTCTCATATCAAAGAACAACTTGAAGCCATTGGAGACACAATCGAAGAAGCTGAATCGGTAATGATTACTTTGAATGGTCTCCCTAGATCTTGAGAATCGTTCATTCAAGGAATATGTTCAAGAAGAAATCTAACAAAGTTTAGCAAACTATGGGAGGATTGCACTCAGGAAGAAGCTAGATTGGCAACAAGAGAAGAGAAACTAGGTGATGAAGAAAATCAAGCTCTATTAACACATGCAAGAAAAGGAAAGAGGTTCACTCACACAAGAAACCTCATGGGTTACAAAAGACACATAAATTTACGAAGGATTTCTCAAATTACAGATGCTACATCTGTTAGAAGATGGGACAAATTGCAATAAATTGTCCCCACTCAAAATATAAGGTCAGAAAAGAAAAGTATAAAAGACATCATGCTCATGCCATAGAAGAGGATGAACCTAATCAAGAGAGAACCAAAGAAGATGACTCAAGCAAAGAATATGTATTGATATCAGCTCTTACAGGAACAATTACTCATGGAAGTGACACATGGCTTATTGATAGTGGTGCTTCTAATCACATGACGCATTACAAGGATTCTTTCTCAGAATTAGTTTAGAAAGATTCACCTCACAAGGTGAAGCTCGGTGATTACTATCAATATCCCATTAAAGGAGTAGGAGAAGCTTCTTACAGATTGGATTCCAAAAAACCTATGAAGATGAAGGATGTTTTGTATGTACTTGGTTTAAAGAATAATATCCTTTCCATCTCAGCTTTGGATGAGAAAGGATTCAGAGATGACTTCATTGATGGTGAATTCCTCATGTGTCCAAAAGGAAAATCTATTGATGATGTTGTAGTGATTGGTGTTCAAGAAGGAGGTCTATACAAGTTAAAGGGACATCTAGTTTCAACATTAGTACACAATAAAGTTACTCCAAGTGAGCTTTGGCATAGAATATTTGCTCACATACATTAGAAAGCACTACCAATCGTGAGAAAGATAGTGACAGGTTTGCTAGAAATCCAAGTGAATCATGAAGGCATATGAAAGGGATGCACAAAAGGCAAGTACATGAAGAAACTATTTCCAAGCAGTGATAACAAAGACAAAGGAGCCTTGGACATCATACATTCAACCACTTCACTTATCGGGTATGTATATTATGTTTCATTTATTGATGATTTCTCACGTAAAACTTGGATTTACTTTTTTAAAGCTAAAATTGAAGTATTCAACAAGTTCAAAAAAATCAAGGCAGTTGTTGAAAACCTTTATGAAAAGAAGATAAAGATCTTAAGGTTAGATAATGGAGGATAATTCACATCACATGAATTCAAGGCATTGTGCAAGGAAGTTGGGATTAAGAGGGAGATCTCTACTCCCTACAATCCTCAACATAATGGTGTGGTAGAAAGAAAGAACCGAAAAATCATGGAAACAGTGAAGGCCATGATTCATGATCAAGACTTATCGATGCATCTATGAGCAAAATCAGCCAGGACCGCAGTATATGTGTAGAACTGAAGTCCCCACCATGTACTTGGGAACTCTTATTGCACAATTTGTAATTTGATATAAGGAAAGGTTAAAGGAGAGAAAATTGGCGTAACTGGAGACTATCCT
>JZKD02S0398299.1:0-18236 GCA_000966675.3 Picea glauca | reverse complement strand
TTGCGGAGATCAGAAATCTCATAATTCCCCCCTCCATCTTCTTCATCGTTTGTTGCATCTGCATGATCATTATCAGTGTCCGTGTGTTTGGGGATACTCGTATTCAATTGAGGCCGTGTCCAGTGAGTTAGATCATCTCCCTCACCTCGCAACAGTTTTAAAATCTGTCAAACAAGATCTAATAATAAGCCACATGTACCTACAGTCAATTCATTAAACCAGCCTTCAATACAAACATCAAACTGCCCTGCCTCCCCACAAACATAACAAGACTAGTCACATTACATATCAGAAAATTCCATCACACCTCCCCCAGATTCCTCTCCCCACAATTCAGTAGCTCTTGAAAAATGTAGAGAGAGGATAAAGATACCTGAGTCATCCGAGGCCGAAGCCGAGGTGCTTGCCTTAAACAAAGGGCAGTAGCATGTATCATCCTCTGCATCTCACATTCATCATAGGCATCTTCCAGATTTGGATCGACTAGTTCCTTCATAGATCCATTCTCAAGTAATGGCCTTGCCTGAATTTCAAGAATACCAAAGACATAAAAGGCATGAGATCCAAGTACTTGGAAATACAAGCTTCACTGTATTCCTAACAAATAGAAAAGCAAGCTTTACCCATGTCACCAGGCTCTCTTGGCAATTCGGAATTTTAGTATCAATTGGCTTTTTTCCAGTTATCAGCTCTAGAAGAACCACCCCAAATGAGAATACATCTGTCTTCTCATTAACTTTGCCATACAAGAAATATTCTGGAGCCAGATACCTGTGGAATTGATAGTATTATAACTTCAGACTGCTATACAATTGTTAGAGTGTAATCTGGTTAGGAATAAAAACATAATGTTACATACCCAAATGTTCCTACAACATCATTGCAGATGATGTGTGATGTAGTTGTTGAGGCCCATTTAGCTAGCCCAAAATCTGATAACTATTGACAATTTCCGAAAATTAGTCCCAGTTTGTTCATAAAAATTTCCACAGTAGTAGCAATGATACCTAAGCTTTCACAAGATCCAAAGATAAAATCCATTAATCATACAAAGCTGCCACTTGCGAGCATTCGCATACCTGAGGTTCAAAGTCATCAAAAAGAAGAATATTGGAAGATTTCACATCCCTGTGAATGACAGGCCGATTACAACCATCATGCAAGTAATCTAATGCTTCAGCAACTCCAACGGCCACTTTCAATCTTTCATTCCATGGAATCACCGGTTTATCCTTTTCCACTGTAATGTACAGAATGTTAGTAACAAAGCTAATTTCTAAGAATAAAAGATTGCCCTACTAAACCAGTGAAATTGACTTCGATAGAGCATACTGCATACCATGAAGGTTCTCCTCAAGGTTCCCTCTTGACACAAAGTTATAGACAAGAAGGCGTTCCTCGCCATATATACAGTAACCAATTAGGACAATAATATTCTTGTGCTGCAAGGAAGTAATAATCTCAACTTCTGAGAGTAGTTCGTCTTCTGCTTCCGGAGAAAAATTCAAGAGTTTTACTGCCACTGATTGTCCATCAGGAAGAACACCTCGGTAAACTCTGCTACAGCCTCCTTTTCCAACAAGATTCCCTGCAAGACAAGAAAAAAGAAAGATTAAGTATTGAAATGGCTCAAGGGTATAGAAAACACGTCAAAAGAACAGGAAAATGACTACTTAAGAGAAAACAAGGATTAAAAACGCAACCTTCAGAGAACTTTAAGGTTGCCGATTCCAACACGTCATATGTGAACTGCTTGCATGTTTTACTTTCGAGAAGACATTTTAATCTGTCTGTCAAGGAGTTTTTTTTCTGTCTTCCTTCAATCTGACCCAGAGCCATCGATGATGACTCTCTTAAATTTATTTCCATTGAATTTCCAATTTCACCACCTTTTATAGAACTCTCATGAGTCACCTCTGCTCTTGCTCCTTTCACTTGTTCATGCCTATCGGGCAATTGTAGTGCCCACTCAACCACGGACATTTTTCGGGCTTGAGTTTGAGAACTTGGAATATTTACCATTGAAATAGCCCTGTGCAAGAGTGGCCATCCAGGAGATGATTCTGCCTTGAATTCCGGTTCTGAAGTAACTTGCTTATGTTCAACTTGTGTGGGAAACACAAAAGAGCCCCTCTCATCTTCTCCCGGTGTGATCTGGCCAGAGATATCAGAAAGTGACTGAAAAGAATCAGCTGAAGATAGTCCCCCTGAATCATAATTTTCTGATTCAGGGTCATGCTTCCCTTTGCCATCAACAGGCTTGAAAAAGGCAACAAATGGCCTGTCCGTAAAGCAAGACCTAAGTGCATATGTTTCAGAGGATTTGTCGTTGTGATGTTTAAGTACACTCATGGGTGATACTGCATGATCCGATTTCATATCAGGTACACTATCCTGGATAAGACTATCACTAGAAGATGATGTTGAGTCCAAAAGACTTTCTGTGATAGACAGAGATCTTTGCAGAACTTTGCGACCCGAACTGCTCGATTTCCATTTTAAACCTTGCAAAACCCCTATCCCAGTACCATTGGTTCCTGGAACTCATGGAACAATACAAAGTCGGGATATTAAGAAATATAAATTGACCATACAGTACAGACTGTGTAATTCTGCATAATCTATATTATCCTGGCTTTCTTAGTTCAAAATGATCTACAAAAGCAACTGATCATTCTTAAAATTGTATAAGTAGAATAGAAACCTGAGACGGGGAATGACCCATTCTTCTGAAAGGCGACCTTCCCATGATCAACAACCAATACAGAGGAATTAGACGGTAATCGTTGTGCACAGTACTTAGCCAACGATATTGGTGACCTGAAATATACATCAGTGGTCATTTAAAAATCACTTTTCAAAATCTGCAACTCTAAATCATTCAATTCTCAAGACTGGTGGTCTAATATATCGTACACTAGAGCATTCTTCTTGCTTGTTCCTAAAATCAGCTGTGAGGCCTCTCGAAGTTTCGTTTCTTCCAGCAACATCTTTCTTACTGGACCATGAGAGATCTTGACTTCAAGATCTACCTGCGAAATGGACATATATAATTCTATTTTACATGAAAGAATAAAATGTCTCATATTCAATATCTGCAAGGTATCATATCATTTAAGAGGGAAATCACAGAGGTGTGGGTGAGATGAATTTTGAGTCAACTATAATGCAGAATTTCTGGATCTTTCAAAACATGTTTTTCTTAAACAGGTCAATTGCAGTTACATTTGCAGCACCTTGTTCACACTGCTTTGAAAGAACTTGGCATGAGAGTGAGCATTCTATTTAGCACAAACATGCGTTGAATGAGAAGCATGTCACTGAAAAAGCATAGTAGACAAATTACTTGTTTCAAGTTGCAAAATCCCTGATAGACTCCTATCACTGCATCAAAGGCGGTGGCCAACTGATTATCAGTCTTCTTGTGCTCCTTGGAGGACACCCCTGTAAAAGAACACACAATGCATGTTTTAGATACCTTGTTTTGTCGCTCTAAAAGATCTACACTAGAAAAGTAGAGATACGAGTAACAAACTGGGGCAACTAGTAAAGGGAATAGAACTGTGGAGTGGTCCAGTTTGTTAAAAGCAAATAAGAGGAGATTTTCCCAGAGCATCAAATACTAGCTTGTCCCAGAGCATCAAATACTGGTGAGTCTCTTTCAGGAAGGGATCCAGAATCCTTCTGATTGGATCTGCTAAGTGCATAGTTCGAACAATTAATCTTTTCCTGTTAGTCGTGTAGGAAATGCCATGGTCTATCGCCAACAATTACTTTTATGATAAGTTCTAATCCAGCAAATAATTTTGCAGCCCAATTTTCTGTTCCCATACTATAATGTTGTTTAAACAACATTTGATAAAAACCCATTTGCTGAACTGTATACACCAATGGTAGATGTTTATCATGAAGATTTGAGCTACACAGTATTCAGATATTTGATGGCAGAAAAATGAGGAATTTTCACCTGAAACGTCAGAAGAACTAGCAACAACGTGAAGAGCGATGACATGATCTCCAGGGCGAGCCAACTTCACAAGAGTCCATGTCAACACCTCCCTGCTAGCAGTAGCCAGCTTCACGCCTACTACTAATGTCTTCACTCTCTTCTTCATGCTTCCAGATTCCTTCTTTAACACTTGTCCTTCCCTAAAATAAACTTCAATACCCAACAAATTAACATACAAAAATAGCCTTAATCAGCTCTGAATTCTGCATCATCATAATGATCAAAATAAAGTAACGCCCCAAAACTCTTAACAGACTCTCATTGCCGATCTCAGAGGTCGAGCATCATGCCCGTTTTGAGAAACCTCTCTGCAATCCTTTCCGCTCTAATTTTGCTCTGATCTGACAGTTAATACAATACTCATACAAAGGTTTTCCTCAGTACTCTACAAGTACGAGCAGGGGGATTCAATCCTCCAGCCAATGTGCAGATTGCTCCACTCACAATGCAATGAATTTCCCTTATGGTTTAATGTTATCTATTGGAGCATCCCAATAACCATAATTTCTTCTGCAATTAATCCATATTTTCTTTAAAAAACACAGAAATCCCAATTAACAGATTTGCCTCCGCATGGCCAAACACCCATAAAGCTACCTATCAAACTCTCTCCGTGTCAGGGCTCTTGCTTATTACCCAAAGCTTCAATTTCGGAAGCTTCTCCGGCATCCTAGTCGATTCTGTCAACAAAACTACTTCTTCCTCCTATAAAATATCGATTTCTCTCCACCATACTCACCAACTCTACAAGATCCGTCCAATCCTGATCAAAATCCAATATCATACTAGATTTTTTGTTTTGTCTTCTTGTCTACCAATTGTCTGGCACTCTCGGAAAAGCCTTTCACATCCCTCTTTCTCTTCAAATTCCATGTCAAGCAATAAAATATATGTCTAACTTTTTACAGATTCCACCCGCTCTTCACTGTTACGTATATGTGACTGTTACACTAGGTACTGGTTTCAGTTTGCTCAGATAAAGAAACATTCATATATAATGCCCCTTCAACCTCTCTACCCGAACCCCGCCAAAATCTCACCTTGTTTCTCCGCCAAATTCGATTAAATGAATGATCTGTAATTCAGTTAACTGTCCTACAATGTCAGTCAATAATCGACAAAATTCAGAAACTCAGGTTCCCTGTAATTTTAATCCGGAACTGATTTTTCCGAATTGTACAAATTATCGGGTAATAACGGAGGGAAGTGATTAATGATTTCTCTTTCCCATTCATTACAGCATCCGCACACCGTGGCTCCTCATTCCCATCGCATGTGCTGCGTTTCTTTCTTTTGTCCGCAGTGTGACGGAGCCCGTTAGTCTGCCGTCAACAATAACGGCAGTGACGGAAGAAGCACATGTATACCGGACGACAGTTATGGAGCATGTAAATGACGTGGACTTGCCGACAGTTCTTATAGGTCTATCGGGGCTCTCATAAAGTTGTGACCCCAAAACAGAGGTGTTTTGAGTGCGCAGGAGGAGGGGATATTTTTTATCGACGAGCTGACGTGGTTTCCCCTCCGACGGCCGTGTTCTCAACTTTCCTGAGGGCATTGCAATATCCTTTTCATCGGAGTGAAATAATATATATTTAAAATCAATTTCGTAATAGGAAACGAAGGACATAACCATAAATAGAGCACATGATTTCGTTCTCCTATGTCTCTGAGTTGAGGGGGCCCACGCCATGGGCCTCCCAAAGTTTTTCATGTGGTAGTAGGTGAAAGTGATGTATTTTTTTACAATAGAGAAAAGACGTTGATTGCCGGAAATTTTAATAATAATAGTTATTCACACTTAATTTATATTAAGTTTCGTCATCGTCGTAAAAAAATTAATAATAATTGAATAAATAAATGACTGACTGTTTACCTTTTTAAATTTTTTTTTTGAGATTGACCGGTTAACTATACTAAAAACAAAACAACACGCCACAAAGTATTTAGGATTAAAATTATCCACAACATTACAATATTTTACACCTGGATCGTGTGCCACATGGCCACTTGGACCAAGACACTGCGGCAGCTGGCAGGCAGAAGGCCATCATAGCCCGGCGTGTGAGATATTTTATGTCTTTCGTCACTTCCTTTGTGTGCTCCAACAACACCTTTATGCTCTGGTGGGGGTGGAGGCTCACTCGAGCAGGTTGGGTAGAGGACATTGCACCATGTGGGGAGGTAGAGGTATGATTTGTAGGATCCACTAGCGGATGTTAGTTATGAGATCTTCAATGTTTGTTATTGATCCAGCCAGCTCTGTTTTGGGCAGATGTTAGTTATGAGATTTTCAATGCTTGTTATTTATCTGGCGAGCTCTTTCTTGATGGACATTATGTCTATGTGTGGGAGGAGGCGTTGAAAATATGGTAAGATTTTGCATGAGTTTATTCTTGTTGTTTATGTTCTTCAGTTTATTTCTATGTGGGGAGGTTTGCAGTGGTGGTTTCTTGGGATTTTGAGAGTTTTTAATAGTGGGGACTGTAGAGTGGGGTATGAGTTATCATGGCACCTAGGAAACGAAAGGTGGAACCTATGTTAGAATGAAAAACGAGAGCCGCTCTCGCAATTGAGGAAGTTGTTGTTCATTATCATTTTGAAGTCGACCCGACATAGAAGGAATCAATCTCGGCTCTGTAGAAAAACATCCAAATTGTGAGGGCTTATACTAAGGATTAAGTTGTTGATAGGCAGGTGGGGAATATCATCCTTAACCTAGGTTGCACCAGGGACAGGGATATTAAGTTCCACCGGACCATGGAGCTCTATTGGCACATCAAGGCTATGGTTGTGCAGTTCATGATGCCACAGGAGCTAGAATATAGGAAATCTATTCATAGATTGGATGTTTTGGAGCGTCAAACCAGTGTTCTGATCACGAGGGTCTTGTGGTTGGTGAAGAAACATGGCGGTGTCTTTCAGACTACAAATGACAAGGACAAGCCTTCTAGCTCTCAACCTCCACAAATGTCGACTAAACCTGCTAAAGCTCAGCGCAAGGGGGCTTCCTAGGTTCATGTTATTGATGAATGATGATCATGCAATTGTTATAAGTCTGTACCGTATGGGTCTGTTAGTTTTTCAGTGTTTATTTATAGATTTGGTTTCCTTGCCTCAAACTTGTTAAATGATAACTCTATACATATGTCTGTTATTATATGTCTTTTTTAACAGTAGACCTAATTTCCCTCAAGACAAACTAGCAGACTTTTTTGCTTTTGATACTCATCTTCTAACCATACTATTAGACCTAGTTTCCCTGAAGGCCCTCAAGGCAAGCTAGTAAACTTTTTTGCTTTTGATATTCTATCTTCTAACCATACTATTAGACCTAGTTTCCCTCGAGACAAGCCAACAGACTTTTTTTTGCTTTTGATGCTCTATCTTCTAACTATACTATTAAACCTAATTTCCATAAGACAGGCTAGCAGACTTTTTTGCTTTTGATGCTCATCTTCTAACCATACTATTTCTGTACATTTTGCTAATATATTAATAGCAAAACTTCTACTTACTTAAGAAAAAAAAAAACGTTACACTATTTTACAATTTCTAAAAATATCCTTTCATTCGAAAGGAAATATAAATAGCACGAAAGTATTTACAGAATATTGTGTGAATTGATTTAAATGGATAACATGGAATGGAAATGAAATAGAGTAATAAAAAGTGAGCACGGCCATGGTTTGGTTGTGTTGGGAACCTTGAGATTTTATAAACACGCATACCATCATTGTGACTCGCCATTTGAGTAAAGTTATATTAAAATATATCTTGCTTTTCCCCTTCGTCTTTATGTCAAAATTTTAAAAGTAGTTAGAAATGTAATTATCATAAATTAATATTAATTGACATCGTAGTAATTCATGTTTAACATTTATCCACTTATTAAAGTAAGAACTATATGAATGGACTTGTTTTCTTATATTTGTCATTAACATTATTGTGGAAAAAAAACAATTCAGTAATTCATGTTTAACATTTATCTACTTATTAAAGTAAGAACTATATGAATTGACTTGTTTTCTTATATTTGTCATTAACATTATTGTGGGAAAAAACAATTCAAGTACGAGAGATGTTTTTAAATGTCTTAACTTTTATCTTTTTTATTTGGAAACTACTTTATGTCATTAACATTATTGTGGAAAAAAAACAATTTACGTACGAGAGATGTTTTTTTAAATGTGTTAACTTTTATCTTTTTTATTTGGAAAATACTTTATGGTCACCTTGTTATTTGGCCCTATAAGTGACATAAATATTGAATTACATTTTAATGAAATTTCAATTCATGTTACAATTTAAAGTGAAAGTAATGTTATATTTTTAATATTAATTTGAATAATATTATAACATTGGGATTTGTTTATAACATTAGATATAGGATAGTTTTTGTTGATTTTTCAATAAGCAAGGTTAAGCATGAAGTTCATTCCATTTTTAGTATTTAACTTAACTATAACCAATAATGATGCAACAACCAAGATCACAAGAAGAAACACCATGCACAAGATCACAAGAAGTATCCTCAGAAACCCTTCTCAACAAGGGAAGAAAATCCAACCAAAATCTTTGTTATATTCTTCAAGAGAAAGACCTTCATCACCAAGAAAACCTAGCACACAAGAGGGTGCTTACAAACCCTAGAAGACTAGCGCCCAAGAGAGGTGTGCACTTTTCCCAAGAAGGTGTACTTGCTGAAATTTCCAAACTCACACAAAAGATATGATTCCTCAATGGGGAATTTACCTTTACTTATATTAGACTTGACCTGTCAACAAAAGTGTATATTGGCACAACAAGGCCGACCTCTCTATCTCATAATATAATTAATATTAACCAGATTAATTATCTTTTACATTAATTATCAATTACATTAAGGTGGGGCCGACATGTACCCTTTACATTACAATTAGGGTTACATGCAAGTCTGACTCTTGAACAATATAGCAAGGATCTCATACACCCACTAGTGCTCAGCCACTAGGGGCACATCCATAGGGATGTCCATATCTTTGGCTCACTGCATTACACAAAAGAACCACTTCTTCACTGGTGCTCAACCACTAGGATCACGTTCACATGTGCTCATCCATAGGCACGTCCACTCAACAGATCTTCTTTCCCACTGCATTACACAGGAGAGTCATCTGGAGTTTCTCATCAACTCTCTTTTTAGAGGAGGCTAATACATCATCTTCATCTATGTCTCATGATGATGCACCCAACACTTTGGGATTTCACACGTTCACCTTGTGCTCAGCCACACGCACGTCCAACTCTGCAGATATCCTTTCTCACTGCGTTACACAGGAAAATCATTTGGAGTTCTTCTCAACTCTCTGTAAGGAGGAGGCCATATCTACGTTCCAGCTCTGTCTCAGATAGGAACCACACACCCCTCTCAGGGGCTCTCTCTCAGGTTTGTTTCCTGGAGAATGTCTCACATAGATGCAATCATCAACACTCCCTCTCAGCTAGGGAGGCATTCTTCATCATGCCAAGTCTCACACAGATGTATTTTGAACTTTGTTCTTGGATTGTAGTTATCAACACTCCCTCTCAACTAGGGAGGTATCCTTCACCATGCTAATTTGGTGAAGATGTCTGCATTCTGCTCAAGTGTAGGAGGGTATTGCATCTGTACTATTTTCCTCTGCATCATGTCTCTGATATAATGATATTTTATCTCAACGTGTTTCGATCTATCATGAAACATTGGGCTATCAAAGAGCTTTACACACAGCTCATCTCATGATCAAGTAAATATGTCAGAATCTTGGGAAGCCATATTGCTTCACACACTCGATGCTACATACTCTACTTCTTTGGTACTCAGGGCCACGGAGTTTTGCTTCCTACTACATCAAGAAACCATGGCAAACTTCACGGTAAGACAACAACCAAATGTGCTCTTCTGGTCCATTGTACTCTCTGCTCAATCTGTATAGGAATATCCCTGCAAACTCAATTTCACACTTGGAGACATATCTTAGGCCATATCTAACTGTGCCTCGTGTATATCTCAATACATTCTTTATTGTTATCCAATGAGTCTGTCTCAGCTGGCTCATGGATTGACTAAGCATATTCACTGCATAGCATGAATCGGGTTTGGTGTTAACCAGATACATCAATGATCCAATCAGTTGTGGATCAATATCATCTGCATCATCATCATTCATTTTCTTAAAATCCATCATGGTGGTTTTGCATTCTATCATACTGAACTTCTTTAATATTTCCATTGTATGTTTTCCTTGACTCAGGAAAAGTCTCATCGATTCTCTGTCATACTTCTTGTCTCAAGAAGCAGTGTATCATACTCAGATCCTTCATCTCGAAATCAGAAGTCAAAGCTTTATTATATCCAACATCAATACTTTCTGACTAAGTCATCAAAATCGGGCTCTCATCACCAACACTGTAATAACATAGGTTTGGATCAACAAAACTTTTGTTGAAACCCAAACTCATCAAGAATCCATCCATATGATATAGTTTCCAACTCATGGATGGTAGTACGAATGGAAGTGTATCGGGCTTACTGGATCAAGTGTCTCATCGTAGACAACTCCCTATGTTTGTGAGAATCCGCTGGCTACAGATCTTTCTTTGTATTTCTTGACACTTCCATTAGCTACATGTTTGATCTTATAGATTCACTTGGAAGTTACTACAGACTTCCCTTCAAGTTTCTGAGCAATATCTCATACATCATTCTTTAAGGTATATTGGTATTCTTCTGTTGTGTCATCTTTTCATACATGTTCTCTTGTTGCTTCTCCAAGACAAGGAGGTTCATAATACATGAAGTGGCTCATGACAGAAGGATGTGCCTTGAGGGGCTTGTATGTTCCTCTGCCTCCTGCAGAGTGAGCCTAGGAAGGTCTTTTATGTCCTACTGCAATATCTCTGGACACATCAACTGGAGCAACTGGATTAGCTGGAATAATGGATGTCTCCCTCTGAAATGTTGAAGGGAGAGAAGGTATTGTCTCACTGTCAATCTCCATCTGCGATTCTCTAGATATTTGAAAAGTTATTTCTTCTTCAAGGACAACATCTATGCTTGTCTCAATCTGTCTCTGATGAGGAATGTAGATCGGGAATGTCTTCGAAGATTCACTATTATCCCATAAATGTATCATTTCCCCCTGAAGGGTCTAGCTTGGACTTCTTCTCTTTGGGTACATGAAAATACACTGGGCACCCAAATATCCTGAACTGTTCAATCTCAGGCTTCACTCCGGTGAAGGTTTCTTCGGGAGTTATGTTTTTCAAAGTCTAATGAAGACTCTTGTTCTAAACATATATTGTGTCATGCATGCTTCTGCCCATGGAATCATAGAAAGATTCTGATCACACATTATTGCATTGGTTGCCTCAGTGATGGTTCTATTCTTCCTCTTTCTCAAATAGTTTTGACTCCCTCTAAGTCAAGTGACTCCCTCTGAAGGATAAACATCTTCCTTTGTTCTTAACCTGTCTGGAACAAGAAAAAAAGAGGAACCAAAACAAGAATATCTCCTAAAGGAGAATAATGAGTACATCTCTAGAATCAAAGCAATTTAAGGATTGTTGTTACAGCTACAACACCTACTTGTAATGTAGTAAACTTTAGAAATATAGGTTAGAGGAATGACAATTTCAACAATCGAACCTAGAGTTTTCACTTTCAGTTTGTTTTTCCTCTTAATGCACTGAGATCTCTCTGAATCCATGACTTCAGCAAAAGGTCCCTTCCTCCTACAATTTTCATCATGACAATGATAAAAATAATATATATACAAGTGCATACCTGAGGGTGTTGATATGATTTTTCCAATGGCACTTGGCTAATCTCTGTCCTCTTGCAATCTTCATGAAGAGGATGGTCATAATTTCACCTTTTTGTATCACCCGCAATAAGCCTTCCTTTGAAGTCTTGTCTTCCAGGAACTTAAAGTTTCTTGATCCATCAAGCTTATCTTCCATCATAGTTATGTTCATCATAATTTTATATTCTTCACAAACCCTTGTCAACTGGGCTAGAAAACCTAACGTCTAGGCTATGCTAGCACTTTTAGGTTTTGTTGGACTTATGACTGCCAACAATAAGGTTTTGAAATATACAAGAACATGGGTGAGCTAAAGAGATCCTTCAATGAGTTTCAAAAACCCTAATTCTGAAATTTCTATAGAAATTAGTGAAACCCTAGAAACCCTAGGGCCAAAATTTCAAAATGCTCGAAATTTCATTCTGAGAGTCTCTCGAGGTGCGCTGGAGGAGTCTGTATTATCCTATGCCAAAATCATCCCCAACGTTCAAGTATTAAGGGATAAAACATCTCAGAAAAGAGGGTCGTACGAATTTTCTGGAAACCCTAGGAGAGTCGTACGATTCTGCAGAAAAGAGAGGAGACTTGGTAGATTCTTGTGCAATGGGTTCTTCAAGACCTATGCTCTGATACCATATTGATTTTTCAATAAGAAAAGGTTAAGCATGAATTTCATTCCACTTTTAGCATTTAACTTAACCATAACCAATAATGTTGCAGCAACCAAGATCACAAGAAGAAACACCATGCACAAGAACACAAGAAGTATCCCGGGAAACCCTTCTCAACAAGGGAATAAAACCCAGCCAAATCCTTTGCTATATTCTTAAAGAGAAATACCTTCACCACCAAGAAAACCTAGCACACAATAGGGTGCTTACAAACCCTCTTGTATTGAACTGGGATTATGATATAGATATATGAAATTAGTCTCGATGATGTTTGTTGAGAACACGGCTGACACAAACACCATCTCTGCAAGGAACGAGAGGAAGATCATTCACCATATTTTGACTACATAGTTTTTGCAATGAGTGATAGTTTAGATTAACAAACCGCTCATGCAAAAGTTTGTTCAAGTCATCACTATGAGAAATAAAAACTTATGGAAAAGATGATGACCCAAAGTTGTCAAATTTGTAAAATCTAGTAATATCATCAACAATTCCAGTTTCTAGGACATGCTTAGGATCTTTTAAATCCTTAATTACAACTTGGTTAGGTGAGAACTCTATTATTTTACCTTCACCTGAATGAGCGAATTGATATACTAATAGAAGGTTGCAGGAGAGACTCGAAATACATAATACATCATTAAAATGACCATCATCTAACTGGATTTTACCAGACCCTACAACACCATGAGATCTATCATCACCAAAAAGTATTTGTTTAGTGTTAAATTCATTAAGAGCATAAAAATGGCTTTATCCTTAGCCATATGATAAGATGCTCCATAATCAATAAGCCACTCATTAGAAGAAGAAGTACATGTTACATTGAAAGAAAAACTATTGGGACAAGCATTTAACCGTAGAGGAGAATGAATATGAGAGTAGTAGTGGTGTCTAAAGATACAATTGCACTGAAGCACAAAAACACTCCATGAGAGCAAAGGAAGAACTCTCTTGATGATGATAGATTGATCACACAAATCATCTATAAATAGGTTCTAATCATGGACCAAACCAACAATCATAGGATGGATTCAATTGTACCTATCCACAAAAATTGGATCTGGGATCCGAAGTGGACACGATAAACCAAGAGTTTATTCAATCATCTACCCAAAGAATTGGTCGAATTTCTTAACCAAAAAGGTGAGGTTTATGATGGAACCGCATGTTCGAACATCCCCTCGTAAACTCAACTTGGAGAAAAAACAAATTCCACAGCTTTCCCCCCCTAAATTTGTTCTGATTGCAAAGGTTGTTCAAAGATGGTACAACAACACTCTTGAATAATTTTGATCACCATAAACACTGATCAACGCAAAGAAGGTAGTCTTCCATTACAAACTGGTTGTAAAATATGTTGTCCAAACACAATCCCATTCGGTTAGTCGACTAGACAACAAGACAACACAAGTCATTCGATCAATCAACTAGATAAGAAAAACACCAATATAATCAGTCTCTACCAAGATAAATAGTATATGTATCCAAACAGTCTCTATATCAGGTACAATAAGAAAAAGTACAACTCCCAACAACACAGTCGAACATGGTTCAATCAATCCCAACAAATCCAAGTTGATTCAACAAGAAGCGGTTGAGTAAACAAGACAATACATTAGTTGGGTTTGCACATCAACAACTTCAAGTACTCCCCCCTTTAAACATAATTGAGGGATGAAAGTATCAATAATAGATTCTTCATTGAAAACCTCAGTCGACAGACAACATATATTCGATACGCAGTCAAAAAATTCCAGTTGACTATCATCTCTGGTCGAATCTCAATCAACCAATATCCCAGTCGATTGTCATGTCAAGTCGATCCTTGGTCGAACACTACAAAGAAATTGGATAATAAAGAGGAACGTTGCACGACTATACAACCGATGAGACACAACGGTAGGAAATCCTCAATTGGTTAGATGTGCCCATGACCACTCATCAATCCAACCATAATCGATCCTGGTAGTCGGTATTGGTCCACAATTCTTTCCTTCACGTCTCTTTTGCAAAGGTATGAAAGCATGATTGTCATTTATTCGATGGAGAGGATGATGATAGGGCACATATTGTTTTTCTTATTGATCAAGAGAATATGGATCAGGTTATGGTGTACTCTCGGGAGTAGAAAAACCCGACATATCAGAAGCAAGGTCATCTGTAACAATATTATCATATTCTGGCATGTTAGGAACAACCATCTCATTAATTTGTTCAACACAATTAATAGTAGATTTCTCTTCAAGAAAATTAGTCTGAACTCCACCTGCAACAAATAAAACTTCCCTGGTTGCAACAAGGCTAGGTGTATGCAAGAAGACAACAACAACATCATATCCAAGACCTGTTCTTGGTGACTTCATCTTAGTCATAATAGGGACAACAATATCTTATCCATTCTTCCCAAGTCCTCCTCCTCCAGTGTATCCCATCTTGTTGAGCAATTGGGACCCTATACCTATAGCGTGTTTTCCAAAGCTGGGAGAAACAATACAAGCATTAGTCTTAATGCATAAATCAACAACATCTTTCTTACAAAGAGCATCAGGGAGTGGAGAAGAAATGGGTGAGCCTAGCATCTCAACGACATTAGTCTTCTCACAAAAAACTAGGATATAATCAAAGTTAGCAAGGGTGGAAGAAGGAATAGGTGAGCCTGGCAGTTCAACAACAATCTTCTTCTCAACATTTTGTAGTCTGTGAACTTCTTCTTCAAGGTTCTATTTGCAGTCCTGCAAGTCTTGAATAGTTCATCCTTCTTAGTCATCTGCAACAATATGGTGTCATAATCTTCTCTCAATGCTTGATATTCATCAAACAAGGGGTTGTTATCTTCTTGAAGAGGATCAACTTCTTCACAAAGCTCATCGACAAAGGCCTATAAATGGGTAACTTTGTTTGCTAGCTGGGTATTGGTCTCTTCCAGTTGCAAATGTTAGTCTTCAAGACAACATTTTTTATATGATAAAGAGTTTTCACTTCCTTCGCAAGATCATTGACAATATCTGTTTTAGTGCCAAAATCATCTACCAAATCCTCGAAAAATAGTCTCCATTGTCTATTCTTGGTTAACAACATTCCTACATTTCTCATTAAACCACTACAGAAGGATGGTTTGAAAAAGGGTAGCCTCATCTTCTAGTTGGGAATGGGTTGTCTCGAGTTTATTCTTCAATCCTTGATTCTCAGTTTGAAAATGTGCAATGACTTTCTGCAATTCATTGACCTCTTTGCGAAGTCGATTATGAGATTCTTCAAAGGTAATGACCTTCTTCTCACGAATATCCTGCATTTTTTGAAGCACTATAACTTCATCTTCATCAAGCATTCCCATCATCAAAATTGGGCAAGAGCTAAGGTATCAAATATGAAAAGGATGGTTTGAAAGGAAAATCGACCACAACAAAGAGTCGCACTTCACCAGTCGACTTGCACCAAGTTAGTTTTCTAGTATATTTCCCAACGAACCAATGCCAAGTCTAGGGTAACGGTCATTATATTTCTAATATGAAATTGACCTATATTCAACAAAGTAATGCATATTAGTTAATGCGGAGCCATAAACGTTCCAATCACATGTATCGCTTGAGATTGATCCATGCACCGATAGTAAAAATTTTTAAAAAAAGTACGAAGGTCGCGTCGAGCCAAAGAGGAAGTTGACTTAGTCGAGATGCAAGAAGATTCGAAGAGGAGACTTCAATCAATCGAGTCTCAAATCAAATTTTGATCGATGGATACCTCTCCTCCACCAGTTGGGTCAAATATATTCACAAGAGCTAGGGAAACATGCAAATGAGTCAAGTTCTTTACCAAATGCAAGTCGAGTCGATGACTTCACTTTCTTGTACCTTTTGGTCGAACGACATCAAGTTCTTTGCACTCGTTGAATGCTGGATCAAGTGACTGGTCGGTCGAGTACCCCCCTCTAAATGACACACTAGTTGAGGGTTTCACCACAATTGGTTACACATGCACTAAGATTTTATCGAGTAAGTTAATCGAGCCCTTTTCTGTTGGTTGGGTTGAGAAAAAAAAAGGGGTTACGAATTCATTCCTTAGCGTATGCAAGTTCTAGTAAAAAATCCCATTTGACTTTTATAGCACCTCAGGAAAAATAGCTCCATGAAACAGATCTATTGAACGACAACTAGAGCATACACAAAACATACGACAAAAAAAGAAGGGTTTCCTTCATTCTTGATAACCCGTATCACACATTCAATAGAGATCAAGGCAACTTTAACACTGTCTCATTCTCATCATGTTCTCTGCGAACCCGAGATCACAACCAAAATCTCTGATACCATGTTGGGACAAACATTTAACCGCAAAGGAGAACGGATCCGAGAGCAGTGGTGGTGTCTAAAGACATCGTTTCACTAAAGCACAAGCACGCTCCATGAGAACGTAGAAAGAACACTCCCAATGATGATAGAGTGATCACAAGGATCATCTATAAATAGGTTCTGGTCGTGAACTAAACCAACAATCGTAGGATGGAGTCGATTGTACATGTCCATAAAAAAGTGGATCTAGGATCCAAAGTGGACATATTCAACCAAGATTTTATTCGGTTGTTGACCCAAAGAATTGGTCAACTCCCTTAACCAACAAGGTGAGGTTTACGATGGAATCGCGTGTTCCAACAAAAACTAGAAATAGAAAGTGCATGTCCATGAAAAAAAGAGTTGGAAGAAGAAGAATCAAGATTGATGTTGTGCTTCTTCATTGTTGCTTCTAAGGCCTCCACATTTAGACTCTAGATGACCACCTCATCCACAAAAATTGCAATGTCTGTCAGTGTTCACACTTTTTGATTTTTGTCCTTTGTCACCATTAGGAGTAGAAGTTGGATGAGAGTGTTTGGGACCCTTGTTTTTTGCTTGTTTTCGTGAGGATGTTTCTTCTTTGGATGCATGAATTTATCCTTTTGTTGGGCCACTAAGGCTTTGTTAGATGTACCTACAATGTTGACCACTCCAAGATGCAAGAGCTTATCTTGCTCTCTAATTCAAGAATCACCAAAATATTCAATAAAGGGCGGTTTTTAAGTAGCCCCTAGAGCTTCTCTAGTGTAGTGAAAAATAGATAAAAAAACATAATATGCACTACCAAGATTTGTAAGAATAACATCGTTCATGTCTATTGTGCAATGTGCAAGTAAAAGTCCAAGTTTTTTGAACTTAGATAAATAATATTCAATGCAAGAGAAATCATTAGGATTTAAATAAATTATTTGGTTTTCAAAATGGTGGGCTCAAATCTCATTGTGTTTACCAAATACAACTTCTAGTTTTTGTCAAGCTTCATATGGGTCATCAATTCATTGAAGGTGAAATCGTAAAACACTAGAGATGGGCATTCTAATTAATCCACATACTTAATTATTTTTACTATCCCATTTGGATTTATTGTCATCTTTAGTGGGGGATTTTTATTTTCCCAAGGTAATACAGTAAGTCTTTTACTTCATAGTGCATCTGTAACATCCCGCTCTGGCGCACATACCAAACTTATTCTTTGAGGACACTTGCTCGCAAGTGATCTGGATTTATATGATGATAAAAACCTTTCTTTCATTTTTGATGCATTGCGTTATATGACAGGATGTTTTTACTACCATGGTGTAGACAGGTGCTGCTAACTCAGTTTCTTTGAGTGTGCAGGGTGTCAGACCTGGAGGATGCAGAGGCATCTGTGGAACTCCCTTGGACTCCGGAT
>JZKD02S0398288.1:0-18236 GCA_000966675.3 Picea glauca | reverse complement strand
TGACACGTGTCACCCTTGGCCCCTTACACGTGTTAGCCCCTGGTACGAGCCCGCCTAGCCAAAGTGGTTGGTGAAGTGACCGGAACTTCGGGAGTCCGGGACTTCGAACTCCGGAGGAATTGGGGTATAGTATTGTAGAGAGTCTAGAAGGCCCGAAGTGTCGGAGTCCATCCTAGCCGTTGGCGTCGGGAGACACATGGCACCAGATCCTGTACTCTGGAGGTTTAACACATTGGAAGGAAGTAGGCATAAAAGGTTGAAGACCCCTGAAGTCGCAGGGAGCCAAAGGAGCTCTGAACCATCCATAAACCGGGACGCGTGTCAGTATATCGTTAACTCCGGAGGAGAGCCACTCCAGAGGATTTGAAGCTTGGTGCTTTGAAAATCCCCGAAGCCCGAAGTAACGGAGTGGATCTCAACCATTCATCGTTTGGGGACGCGTGGTGGGCGATCTGTTACTTCGGAGGATAGCCCCTTCGGAGAAAAGTGGAACAAGAACTCCCGAAGGCCCGGAGCTCGGAGTTCCCTTGAGCCGTCGATCTTAGAGGACAGGTGTCAGGAGATTTGTCACTTCGGAGGAAGGCTCGTTGCGAGAGTTGAGAACTCTCGAAGGCCGAAGCGTTGGAGTTCATCGTAACTGTTTGTAGTGGAGGACGCGTGTCAGGAGATCTTATACTCCGGAAGGATTTCATTCCGGAGATTTGCGTGTGTGAAGACTCGGGAACTATCGAAGCCCGGAGTCCCAAAGTGAATCAGAGTCGTCGATTCTTTGAGGACACGTGCCGTCGGATTGTGAACTTCGGAGATTTGCCACTCCGGATGATTCGCGTGGTGGTTGTTTGAAATTTACCGAAGCGGCGTAGCCCGAAATTGCTGTGGGCCGTTGATCTTAAAGGAGAAGCGTGCACCGTTGATTAGCAAGGGGACATGTGGAAGACAGAGGTCCATTCTGTTAGAAAGCCACTTCGGAGGATTTGTGGAGTGTGCATGCAGATTTAGCCTAAGCCCGAATTTCCGAAGGAAGAGACTGGGCTGTAGATCTCAGTGAGGAACAAGGACTGTTTATCTTGTTTCTGTGGTTCCAGAGGATTGTGCCTTCGGAAGAATTGGCCGCAGCGTGAGGCGAAACGCCTGAAGAGCTTTGGGAAACCATAACTTGCAACCCAAAGCTCGGATTTGAGCCTGGTAGTAGTCATTAGAACACTATGGATAAGTAGAAGAGGATGAAGATCTCGGACAAAGGATTTTAGATGTTAAGGAGAACGAAATTTTGATGCCCCATCCAAAGGAAAGATACTCAGGGGTCGGGTGTGTTACAACAACCTCTTGGTAATGTTGAGAATGGAAAAAAAGAATTGGGGGAAAATTGACAAATTAATAGAATATACACAAAAGTATTGGGGACGGAATTGACAAGCTAATAGAAGATTCCTAAAGTCAATGGCTAGACCTTATAAGAATGAGAAACAATGACAAGGATGTAGTGTTGAAGATAACTAGTGATCATATAGAAATGAGATCATATAGAAATTAGTGACCAACTAATTGAATGTTAGATGAGTTAATATTGCAACCCATAACCTACTAAGAAGCACCAACAAGCCCAAACTCGTCAAACACAAGTCACTAGAGAAATTGAGATAGCACTGTTTATCTCAGTAAAATCAAAATTGAAATACCCAAATAGGACAGACAAGACAATATGTAGGCTATCACGTGGGTTAATAAGATCGAATCCACTTGCTAACGAATTAGAGGCTATCATGTAAGTTAATGAGATCGAGGGAATTTTTGTTATCAATCCACCTAGTAACGAATTAGAAAAGATATTGATGGCATCCTTACACTAAGAAGGTGATGCTTATGATTGGTTCACATGGTGGTCAAAGAACACTAGTGGTTTCTTAGTGAATTGGCAAATGTTCATAGAGATCTTCTTAAAATACTTCATGACAATGAAGAAGATGGCACTTTTACCATGTTTTCCCATTTACTCTAAATGGGGACAGTTAATGAATATACCCATGAATGGAAAGTTCTAGCAACTAGATTTCGATCTTATGGATGATTAGCTGCTAAAAATGTATATTGCAAGATTAAAAACCAACATATGCAATGAGCTTCGGCTATCAAGACCTCATAAATTAGTTGAAGCTATAAGTATAGCAAAGATGATCGAAAGGAAGCTCCTTAGTGATCAAAGGGTAGCCTTTGAACCACCAGAGAAGACAACCAGTTATTGTCCACAAAGCCTTTTTAATGATATTAAATATCTCCACTCAAAAAAGGGACAAAAAGAAGGAAAACAATTGTTGCAGATGTAGTACAAAATGGATTCCAGGACAGTGATGTGAAAAAAAATCACTACACTATTTGAAAATAGTGGACTGGAAGGAAGTAGAAATCTCGGGCCCAAAAACAAAATCACTATCAGGTACAATTCGTAATCCAATGATAATGAAGCAATGCCAAAAATATCATTAGCACGCAACAAGGAGTGAAGAAAAAGTATCTCAACAAGAAACTATTGCTTGAGAAGAAGAAACACAAGAAACGACTATTAAATATATTCCACCTCACCTTAGGAATGTTAATAAGACTTGGGACCCAAGAAAAGAGAAAAACCAACCTACAGTTCACTTGCAGCTATGATGGGAAAATTACAACCTAAGACCCTGAAGCTTAAAGGAATCATATAAAATAGGAATGTAATGATACTAGTAGATTCTGACAACACTCATAACTGTGTAGATATCATTTTGCTTGGCAATTAATCCTTTTTTATACCCTACCAAGGGCCTCATAGTTACGAGTTTTGATGGACAAAAGGTCAAAGGACTAGGAAGATGTTAGGAAATCTTTGTACAAATAAAAGATTTGGAACTGCAAATAGGGTTTTGTGCCATACCCTTCGATGAGATGGATATAGTACTAGGTGTTGAATGGTTGATTCAATTGGGCACTGGTACCACCAACCTTGAAGAACAATTCATGGAATTTAACTAGTAAGGACAAAATTATAAATTATTTGGGGTTGAAAGTTCCTTTCACAAGAAAATGATTCACAACTAATAAATTAATAAGGAAGGAAAAAGAAACACAGACAAACACACAACAATGACATCAAAGGAAATAGGAAAATCCATTCAATACTTCTAACCCGAATATTGGAAGTAGTATAATACGAAGAGCATTGAGGTTTCATGCTAAACAACCAAATCAAAGAACTTCAGAGTATGATGCACACATTACAAAGGAACTAACCTCACTAGTATTCAAATTGAGAACCAGGCCAAATCCATGCAGCCAGATAAAGATAATGCGTCCAAGAATACGTGCTGAGCTGTAGAGAATCCTATTTACTATGCTTTGAGGACAAAGCATCCCTTGGAGGGGGTGGCAATGTAAATAACACAATTAAAACATAAAACACAATAATAATAATAAAATAATAATGAAACACCAAGGGTTAAATCGTTGTTCCTTGTGACCAGTCAATGTATAAATCATCATAAGGATCATTGTAAATCATCATTCATTATTCAATCTTTTATTACATATGTGCAGATGTACCTCTGCCAATTTCATCATAAACAGTAAGTAACTGTTTATTACAAACATGATAATCTACTTTGTTATTAAGTGGGCCATGAGTTAAGTCAGGAAATTAGTGAAAATATGTTATTACGAAGTCCTAATTAGTTGATGGTAACAGTTGTTTGTAACTGTTGGATATATGATCCTTTGTGTATAAAGAGGTCCTTTATCTTGATTTGTGTTATCATCGACAGTGTAAGCGTTCTTATTATATATTGTGCCTCACCTCCGTCTCTGTTGATCATGTGTATATATATTTAAACAGATTATGGGTTGAATAAGAGCTGAACTAGAATTCTCGTGTTCTATGAATGAGTCGTGATTTAATTTTTTTTTTCTTAGTTATTCAAGTCATATACACGATCTTTGTTGATTGACTGTCAAATAGTCCTTCCAAACTCATAAAGTGGTTTGCATTCTTAACAGCGTCACTCCGTTTTATGAAAGTGTAAGCTGTTGGTCTTAAATGGATTCACACTAAAGCGCTCATATATAAATTTGGCCAAGTTGATCTGTTGGGACATTCAGTATTATGTTTCGGTTTTGATTGAACAACTACTTTTGCAACAAAATGAAAACTATCATATATAAGTTTTTCCAATTTGCTTTGTTGAGCCATACTTTGATTCAACATCACGTTTTGTCGAGTGTGACTCTAACAACTTTACGCAAATACAACAAATACTAGGAGAATGATACAGCCATTCATTTTGTGAGTTTCTATATTTGGTGATGACTCATACGAAGGTGGCAATGCTGACATTGTAAGGAAAGTGACGATTTTTCACTTGGCTAATTTGCTGGTTTTTCATGTCTGGAGTAGTTGCCATTTCTTTTACATGCTTTCTTCCTCTTCCCTTGTCAAAATTTTGGATAGAAACATTTCTTGTTAGGCTTGACTAATTATTCGTATGAAGCTTGCGGCAGGCATTCCTTTTTTTTTTCCATACCTCATGTATCGGCATGACTAATAATCCCTTGTTTTCTGTAATTGTACCTGCTTTAATCACATCTGGGCAGATAGAAGCTGGATGACAGGCATTTACTCGTTATGCCCGTCGTGGTGGAAAACTATGGGTACGTATATTTCCGGACAAACTTATTACAATGAGAACCACAGAACACATGGGTTCTGGTAAAGGATCTCCCAGATAGTGGATATCTTTCATTAGACCAGTTCAAATACTCATGAAATTGGCGGATTATCTGAGATTGTAGATAGAGCAGCTGCTCAAATAGCTGCATAGAAAATGCCTATACTTAGAAGTTAGTACATGCTCAATTTGTTACTAGTCAGCGTATCTAATACAGAACCAAAGATATATTTCTGGTGGAAGAAGAAGATTTCTAGTTCGTAAGAAATCTACCCTTTCTTTTAATTTTCTTTGCTGTTGTAACAAATATTTTGGAGGAAAATTGATTCAGTTTCCCTCATGTTTCAACTTGGCTAATTATCTGAACCCCGCTGATTATTTTTCTTTGTATTTTGCAACTCTTCATTATTTGTCTCTGGTATTGATTTTCTTTATTATCTCCATAACCTTGAGGAATGGATTTAGAAAGATTTCCACATGTTCTACATATTTGTTTGTTGGACTCCTGATATGAATGACAGGATATTTAACAGTTACTGTCATTCTCCCAGCTCATGTTGGCATGTCAGCTGTTTACCTTTCTGGTGATAGAGGTGTTTGGGTTTATTGAATGAACAATATCTGTTTGAATAATGCCAGGACAATAATAGGGAAAGGTAGAGGGGGAGGACAATAATGCCAGGAGTCTAGTGCAGATAGATTCTTTTTGTGGTCCGAGGGAGTGTGAAGAAACCTAAGGCAATGAATGACGTTTGGGTTTAATATTTGATAAGAGGGAATTTTTTTCCTTGTGGAGCCAGTTGGTGCTTGCCACTTAGTTGCATGCTGGTTATTATGAATATGAATACGTTAGGTTGACATTAATGAATTTATCAAACCATGATATCTTTGCTATATTTTTTTAAGTCTAAATGTTTGAATTGCAGTCAAAATAGCAAGGTGTCTTTCCCACTTTAGTTGTCTTATCCCTGCTTAAATAATTTATTATTTTATTGCAATTGTCCTTGTTTATAGATATACCTGTTACTTATCTGGTAATGTTGTATGCAGGTCTTCAAATATTCCTTGATGCTTCTTTTCTTAATTTCTGTGTCAGATCTCCCTGACCTGATGGATACTCTGACAGGGCCTTTATGAGGATGGCAACAGCATGCATACATGCTGTGCCTGTGCCAGCGTACTTTGTTGTTGTCTACATGCATGGTTGCTGATCTCATCGTCCATTAAAATGTTTGTCCTCTATGGTTAATCCTCAATAATATGTATCAATCCAAAATTTGAAGATCAAATGATCTGGTAAACCAATGTAGATTTTTTTAGGGAAAGATGAGGCATTTTGCTAAAATGTGAGTAGGATGCTAGGATAAACATAGCAGCACATTGGATGCCCCCAGGTCTTGAAGTATTTCCACGATGATCGAATGTATTGGTGATTTAGTCAAGGTGGGGAAATCTGTCTATTTGCATGATATTTTATTTGCTTTTGGGTTGGACCATCCTCAGGATCTTATATGTTTTGCAGTATTCTTGTATTGCAACTGTACAACCTAATTAGAAAGTATGGGAAATACATAATTTCCTATTATGTTGTGTTCAGAGTTCTTTCTAATTTTCAACATAGCTAGACTTGACCCTGCTAAGTACAAAGTTCTTGAACCTCCAGCAATATGCTTGTTCAAACAATGAATATATTTTCTTTGCATGCTTTACTTTCTTAGAGTTGTTCACGATGATGCTTCTGTCATTGTTTGTGTGTTGTTTTTGCAAAATAAATATATTCCGTGTTCTTTTTCTCGGTAAATTTGCCCGTGCTAAATTTGCGTGTCGTAACTTATGCTGATTATTATGTCTTCTTTGCACGCTTTACTTACCAGTGCTTCGCATAATGATACTTCTATTATTGCTCATGTGCGCCCATATTGGAAAGTAATTTCTATTCCCTGTTCTCTTGGGAAAGTTTCTGTTTCTGAATTTCCACACATGATGCTGATATTTTCGTGTCTTTTTTCCTGAATGCTGCCGCTTGGTATAGCGAGTGCCAGTCCTTCCTCAGTTTGAGGATATAATAGCCTGGAAAACACAATATATTGCTTATATCAGTCAAAGTAGTGCACATCCGTTATTAGCTTTATTCAGTGAGCCGATATTAGAAAAGAATGTCCGTTCCCTGTTCTCTTGGAAATTTTTCTGTTGCTGAATTTCAACTAATCACAGCGTACACTGATATATTCACATTTTTTCTCTTTAATGTTGGTGATTAGGATAGCTAATGCTAATCTTTTCAGTGTGGGGATAAATAGCATGTTAAAAACAATATATCACTTATATCAGTGAAAGTAGTGCATATCGGCATCCAGTTAGCAAATCACATCAGTATTGGCGTTGTCAGTGAGCAACAATTCATAGTATGTGCAGTGTTACACCAAGTTCCTCGTGTGTACGGACACGGGTACTTGTACCCAGTATGTTTGGAAATTGGAACCCCTCGTCACCCCAMCCCCATCAAATTTCAGGGGACGATAGGTTACGTGAGGGGGTAGGACATAGGGGACCCTGTCCCAAATATATAAAATTATACTKACTATTAAACTTCAAAATTTTAAACTAAACATTAAACATTGGAAAAATCATGAATGCAATAACATGATAATATACAATTCACATGGTCCATTTCAAAACGTTTCGATTTCCATTTCAATGAATGTAAGTACATTTCTCATGTCATAATCATTAAGTACACTGAAAAAGAGTAAATTCAATGAAAGTAAAATGCAATCATATGCCTTGCTTTCAAATTTACATAAATGATAATATGAAGTTTGACCATATTCGAAGCGACATTTCAAAACCCCTTGTTTACCTCTGAATCAAATTGTTGCCTCTGAAACATCAATACGAGGCACCTTCCCAAGGCTCTTCATATACCATTTGAGATTAATTGCTTACATTTCCATGTGTAATGGTGTGTTCATATAATAAATTTTTTATCTACCGTTGAATCGAATTAGTTTATCCACTATTTAATCAAGAATTCACTAGTCCTCAAGTGCAGATTTTCATGCTAAGAGGAGGGCGAAAGTCTATACCTATAATGTTTTTGTAGATAAACACAATGGTGGAATTTTACAAGCCGTCATTGAATTTGTTGTTTGTGGGCTCCGTTTCAGCTTAATTTATAACTTATGGCTTTTGTGGTTTGTGGGGAACAATGGAGTGTTTTGGTGTGATTTCTTGAGGTCCTTGGTGTAGAGTAATGCTTGTGAGTTTTCAATGCAGAACATAAATGAGTTTTCCACCCTAGGGTGGCAAATCTAGTAATAGAGGTGGAAGGATGTGTTGAATGTCTTGTGTGTAGAATCTTAGTGTAAGCTCCATCTCGCAAATGAGAACTTTTACTCTGCCCATCATGCTTTAAAACTCTCATAACTATCTACAAGACTATGAGAGTTCGAGTTTACATATATGATGATCTCTGTTATGGGGCTTATCAATGACATCAAGTATTTGGCATCCACCCACCATTTATCATTCTACCCATGAAGCTTTACCTTTAGGCTCTCATTTGACCTCTAGCAATTTAGTCCCTTCATTGCTTGCAACCTCGATCATCCTATGCAATGGCTCCTAAACCTCGATCGTCCTCTCTAATAAAATTGGTTAGCATGTCTAGACTTTGTGGGCTTGTGGAATTCCTTCGAGTAACTCGTGTAGATGACTAAAGAGGTATGTTGGTTGTAGATTACCCTGTGGGCATCTCTAGGCTAAACTTTCATGACCTATGATATCCAATCAATCTTCCTAATATCATTCAATACATTTTTGAGTGCATGCACATAGGGGATTAGAAATATATCCCTATAACTACATTGAATTA
Source organism: Picea glauca (assembly GCA_000966675.3). Lineage (NCBI taxonomy): Eukaryota > Viridiplantae > Streptophyta > Pinopsida > Pinales > Pinaceae > Picea > Picea glauca. Next base: position 9,671 of record JZKD02S0398288.1, on the reverse strand, counting down.
ATAACCACATTGATCTATAAACAATAGTTGCATTTGTAACTATCTATAGATTTTGTGGCCCAACCTCCTCTACGGTGTGTTAAAGATGCTTGAATTAGAAAGATGTATCCTTGTGTTGTCTCCAACAATGCACTGCTTTAGAGAAGGGACTTGTTGAAGATGTAACAATAATGTTGGTGAGTGGATGCCTACAAACATATGTCCACCCATCCTTAGTAATAGAGCACCTCGTCCTTGACCAAATCTCATGATGCATCTCGAAGGTGTTTGATTCATGTTATAAAAAGTGCACTTGTTTTTACCACCCTACTCAAATTCCAACAAAGTAAGTGTGTTGCATTTTGATTGACCTAGTAGGGAACACATCCTTTTGAGATCAGAGATTGATTCAATGATGCCTAAAATCCCTCACCATTGGATCACCCATATGTCTCATGATGCAATCCCCAAGGTGTTTGATATATGTTATCCAAAACACTCCTTTTTTGGCCACCCTTGTCATAATTTGACAAAATAATGCTTCGTGTTCTAATTGTCCGACATGAAAGACCCTTTTGGGATTACATATTGATGTAGTCAGGCACTAAGAGCATAGTGTGTTTCTAAGGAGGAATGATGATTGTCACTAGATTTTAGTGGGAAATGTGTTGGAAAATGATGAATTTTGGATAAACTTGATCCTACACTCATCCCCGATTGCACATTGATGTTCTCTAGCAAGGAAGTCCTCATCTTATGTTCTCGTGGGGGCACACATGATGAAGTGCTTAGTGGTGTCTCCTAGCCATCTCCTTAGAATAAGGTGAATGGGTAATATGGAAAGAGATGCCATTAGCAAAGAAACTGGGCAATTACATCATCTGCATCCTCGTGATAATGTGTGTTATACATTTGTGTAATTGAGGCAGTGTGAGGAATTGACTCACCTTTTTTTTATAAGCACCCGAGGATCCCAAATCTACATTTTCACCGTCTTTAGCTCCACTTGTTCTAATCCCTACATTGGATCGATATTGCGAATTGGAACCCCACAATCTCTCAGTTTGCAATTTGAGTATTTTAGAGTTTTGAATCACAATCATTGTCTTGCATATTTGCATCCCTTGGCCAATGATGCACAAAAGATGATCGTTCACCCCGCTATAACTCTGAAACCAAGTATGAACACATGTTCAACTCTTTTTTCAAAAATCAATGTTTTCACATTTTTTTGTGTGATGTTAGTAACAAAGTGAAAAAGGGTTTTAATGTGGTTATGAGGACCCTATGCAAAACTTTGTCAATGTTCTTGAAGGACATTTAATTGTCACAATACAAACCTTATTTCTTATTGCTTGACTATATGTTTCCATTTCTTACTGAGAATCAAATTGAGAGCCACTCTCTGTCATTGTTGTGTGAGTGGAACACTATGTTGATTTTCGCTAGAAACACAATTTTGTATATTGTAAAACTAAGAATTTCAAGCTTAAAATAGTAAATGAAGAAAATAGTAGAATCAAAATTGGATAAATAGAGGTGTAAAATGTACTCACCTTCCCAAGCTTGAAAAATCACCCTTTCAACAATTTGTAGGTGGATTTGTGTGTAAAATTAACAAAGAAATGTAGTTACTGTTTCCAAGTGTGGAGAAGCGTCGTTACTAATTTCTAAGTGCGGAGAAATATTGATGTGTGTAAAATCAACAAGGAAACATTGTCATGTGTAACATTAGTAATGAAACATTGTTGTGTGTAAAATCAACAAAGAAATGTGTTGTGTATAAAACTTTGGTCACAAGAATCGAATCCAAGGGAAACATGCAAGAAATCAATTGTTGTTTTGAGTTTTTAGTGACCAAACCATTGTGGAGCTCCAAACTAGTGCACAACATGAAAATCATAGAGGCAAATGCTCAAGATGATTTGATTTATGGTTTGTTTAGGGTTTAATAGTGTGTAGGAGGTTTGACATGATCCCTTAGAAAAGAGTTCAGGGTCATTTTATTTTATTTTTGCATATGTTGGGTCCACTTGTAGGTTATGTCTAGAGGTCCTTTGTGTTATTGGCTATGATTTGAGAATTGGGAAGAAAACATATTGTTTTGCATCCCTTGCTGGGCCGTACTTAACACACGTGATGTACCCAAAACAAGCCATACCTAACACATGTGACGTACCCAAAACAAGCCGTACCTAACACACGTGATGTACCCAAAACAATGCCCTTGTGTAGAGCATGTACCTAGGGTTTGGGTATGTGTACTTGTGTAAAATTGAGTATGTGTGATATGTTTGGTTGTTAAGCCTTAGATATTGATACATTACATATCTATTATCATATTAGTGTTTTCTTTATTGATCGACTAGGCCCCTTAACTGTAGTTGTACCCTTGGTCTTCTATAATACCACTCATGCTTAGTTTTAGACATCATATCATCGTGCACTTGTTATATTGTAAAATGAGGTTTCCCCCTCAAAGAGGCTTCTCATTCATTCTTTCTCTTTTATTATCAAGGCATAGAATTACTACTTTCTATTTTTATTCTATTTGGGGTATTTGATGCATAACATTTGGTTTCAGAGCATACGGTCCTTGGTTTGATTCCAAAACAAGTCATCTTGCCATTTTCGCTATAATTTTTTATCTATGAAGTTTTAGATACAAATTTTTTTAGTACATTAAGAAGAAATATTAAGTAGATTCGAAAAATTGGACAAGTGGCAAACCATACATGTTCGCTCTCTTGAAAGGGCCAAAATTAACAAGTTTTTTTGTAAGTTATTGTAACTTTTACTTGGAATATCAAAATTTGGTCAAACTTGTGGAATTGTATTGACATCCTAGATATGACAAGCAAGAAAGAATTTGAATATTTTACAAAGGATCTAAAAGAAAATATAAAAACTACCCTCAAGGTGATGGCGAATGAAGATGATCTTTGAAAACTTGAAGGGGGAAATTTTGAATGCACTAAGATCCCTCCTTACTTCTAATTCACCTCATAAGGAAGAGAATAAAAAAAGAGAGGGTTGAGTCCCCAAATCTTGATTGTTCATCACTTCAAATCTACATCATCATGGGTTCAATGCGGGACCAAGGAACTACATTCCCAAGATTGATATGAGGAGGTTTGATGGTAATGATCCAATGACATGGATATTCGAGATGGAACAATTCTTTGATCTACACCAGGTTCCATCTTTACAAAAGGAAGCTATTGTATCCTTGTAATTAAAATATGATCAATTTGTGTGGTACCGATGGCTTTGTAATCATAATAAGGACTGTGTTGTCTCTTGGTCTGTTTTGACGGATGAATTGATAACAAATTATGGGGATATTAAGAGAAACACCTTCTTTAGTCAATTGGTGAATCTCAAGAAAAGAGGTCTAGTTACAGAGCACATTTAGCACTTTCAAAAGTTGTGTCTTAGAGTGAAGAAAATTCCAAAGAAAAAATTGTTGGATCTCTTTAGAGGTAGTTTAAAGGAGATCCTTCAAGATGAGGTATGCCTCTTTAAGCCTAAATCATTGGAGAATACTTTTATTATGGCAAGGAAAGTTGAAAGAAAAACTATGGATATTAGAAGGGTTGCCTCAAACACCTACAGAGAGGTCCATGTTATTGATTCTAACCAAAATCAACGTATAAAGTTGACTCCTCAAGACATGGATGAAATAAGAGAAAAAGGGTTATGTTTCAATTATGACAACAAGTACAGTAAAGGGCATACCCGTAGTGAAAAGAAATTTTTATACATAGATTGTGTAGAGGAAGAAGATCAAGAATTGAAACCCTCTCAAGAAATAGAAGAGTCTGTTATCCCCTAGCCTAGGGATAACTAAGGAGATTATGTCTCGAGGCCCACAGGTCCTATACATGGAGTATCGAGAGCCATATTGACTTGAGCCTAGCCCTGGAGGGCCCATCTTTCTTCTTCAATGCCTCCATCCTGTCAACAACAACAACATCCATCCCATCGACTTGGTCCTGAAGCTGTAGTGGGTCTTGCTCCATGAGGTAATGAGTCTGGGTATCATGATATGTGTCACTCTGATTCTCAAAACATTTGAATATGTGCATTTAATTCTCTTTTGCTTCATGACGTGTGCTTGGAATTTATGCTTTTTGACTTGTCCATACCTCGGGGGGTGACAAAACACCCTAGCAAGTTGGTTCCCTTAGGAGTGAATTGCCACTGGGTGGGTTTATGAAAGGTCATCGTCCATTCCCACCATACCTATCACTTTTCATCATTTCCCCTCTCGTTTGTCCCTTGCATTGGTTCAGGCATTGGGTTTGCCAAGCTAGCAAAAGGTTGCACCTTGCCTTGTGGGAAGAAGGGGCTAAAGGCCCAGAGGGTAAAAGTAGCTGGCAAAAGATAAAAGCTAAAAGATCAAAACCTTCATATGCTTCACCTAGGGATTCTTGAGAAAGAAATAAAAGGCTTCTCAGTAAGAAAAAAGGAGGGACCCATAAAATAAATAAACTCAAGACCTAGTTGGAGGATAAGGGGTCTCATCATGAGCCAACCTATTAAGTCCATGGGCATGTAGCGGTATGGCACTACTATTCAGCTGGTCACCATGCTAGGGTAGTGGCTCTTGGTAGCATAACCGAGAGAAAGGGGGTCTCATCACGAGCCAACCTTCTCATCTCTGTGAAATGATTGTGGGTAATGCTGTCACCACTGGTCACCACGTCAGGGCAGTGTCCCCCAACTATTCTCTTGAAAGAAAAATCAATAAGATAAAAAGGTAAAAAGGCATTGAATGGGCTTGGAAACATTTGCATCCATGATAAGGTGCAACTCACCCTCTTCAGAGGCACCCACAAGTAAGCCATACATTTCCGTGTCATCACTGCACCCATTGCCCAAACATCCCCATACCATCTCATGCACTTACATTTGGTTGTTTCAATAAGTAAGCCATACATTTCCATGTCATCACTGCACCCATTGCCCAAACATCCCCATACCATCCGTGATATAAGATTTATGTTTTCAAAAGATGAACTTGGTTGTTTCAAAAAGTTCTAGAAACAGGGCCTTTGAACTTGAGTAGGTAATGCAACTATCAAATGTGGAAGACTTTCAAAGTTATGTTAATTTTGGAAAAATAGTTCACGATGACAGAGGTGCATACTAGATGTAAATATTGAGCAAGGAAGATTACATATACCTCACGATGGTGCTTGTATAGTGGTGTAAAGACACATTTAGAGGTGCAACAACATGACAATGAAAATGTTTTTTTAATAATAGGTTGAAGATTGAACAAAGGAGCAAGGATGAGCAAGGATAATCCAGCTAATGGTCATTAGTGAAATTTGATTTCTAAAACAGGCCTCATAAGGACAATAATAAAATAAGAGTTATGAATTTTCAAATGGAACGAAAGAAAACTACTTTTTTTTTTTTTTTAATTGTATTTTTGACTTGTCTCCTTATAGGTTTACTCAAATTTAAAGTGCAAGGAAATCATTGGATGTAGAATTAAATTATGAATCTAACGAGTACCCACTCTGAATACTTTTGATAGATCCACACTGAGATAAATTGAAAAAACATTGAAAAAGTGTATTCCTTTGATGCTATTTCTAGTTTATCCCACCATGGGTATTTCAAAAGTATGCAAAGTGGGTACTCGTTGGATGGGGAATTTAATTCCACATTCAATGACTACCTACACTTGAAATTTGAATAAACCTACAAGGAGATAGGTCTAAAATACGATAATTTTTTTTTCTTTCTTTCCCTCCAAAACTATTTATCCTTATGTTGGAAATCATCATTTTGAATCATATTAGTTCTTTTAAAGTTGATTTTGATAGAACATTTTTTGTTCCGAATCCTATTTTTTACCTCAAAATTTCTCTAATGATCACTGCAATGTTAATATCAAGATGGATAAATGCCATGAATGAAGACTATTAAGACCTTTTGCAGATTGATTCTAGTATCAATCATGAAGAATGAAGGGACCAAGAAGCCGATGTCTTAAATAAGGATGTATACATGTACTTATTGTAAGTCGTAAGTGAAATTTGAATTGCATAAGAAGAGCTATTGAAGGATCTCTCACTATGGTAGCTGAATATTATATGAATCTCAAAAGAACAATGACAAGTATAAGGAGTCATAGGAACTCTTGGATATTGGATTTGGATGCCACACGAGAATAATTAGTAAGAGCATGGAAGATACAAGCATGCAAAGAAGAGTTGTAATAGTCATGGACACTACAACTGGTTATTGTGTGTATCCAAGTAATAATGACATGAACAAGAAGCATGGAACAAACTAGCAAGTAAAGAAGGATATCAAAGTGCATAAGAAGGTAATAAAACTTCCCCAATCCTAAATATATAGATAAAAATAAGTAATAATGGCTATAAAGAAAGATTGAAAAGAAGGAAGTTATGGGATTTTGGTGTGGCAAAGGAAATTTGCCAAGGTAAAAGAGAACAAGGACTTCCTAAGGTGATGGGTAAACCATATTTGTAGGAAAGTGTATGTATTCTTGAAAGAGTCGAAGACTATGAATCAACAACTTAGGTGTAAAGAATACAATGAAAATAAATTTCCATTCACTTTAAAGGTGCCAATGGAGGAATAAATATCTCCATTGTGTATGAATTGGTCTTGGTGAATAGAATTAAACTTCACAAAGATTATCTAATGGAGTGAATATAATTTACAAAATGGAACAAAGTCTATAGACATCTAGAGATAAGGGAAAGAGTTGCCATCATGTGGATACTTGAGTTAGTTGGAAGATATTGTAGCACTATGTGGGTGACTCTAGCAAGCAAATGGGAATTATGGATGAGAGATGAAGGTAGGGAATGTTGAATGCATTCTAGGAGTATAAATAGATAACAAAAAACTGAAGTGTAATGATTTCCAAAAGGGAAGTATCCATAAGGCATATGAAAGGGAAAATCACATCTATGTTGGATAGTATATGTAAAACATAGTGGATTATGGAGGAATATATATGAAACTGAAGAGATATAAATGAAGCATTACAATGTGCTAGAATGTTGATTGATGAAGTCAAAGCTAAGGACAAATTGGCCAAAGAAGAAGAGAGTGGTTAATAAGACTACAATATCAATATGAAGCTGCAATGATGTAATTGGTAGTATTACGAGTGTTGGAAAAAAATAGAAAAGGTAAAATTGGGCAAGGTTAACCATAAAAGGAAGCATATGTTGAAGAAGCAACACCAATGTGATATTTGGGCTGGAAATGTGGAGTGGCCAAGTTGGTCTTGGTTGGAAAGTGCTAAAAAAAGGGAGCAACAATGAAAAGATTGTTAGAATAAGAGCATTGGAGGTTGCTAGAATTCAGTGGGATTTGAGGACAACCAAAGACAACAAAGGAAGATGTAACAATGTTAAATAAGGCTATAATATATAGAGGAAGGTGTTGTGGCAACAAATTGTGAACTAGCTAGCAAGGCAACCACGGTGATGAGGGAGAATTCCTTAACTTTTATCTTGTTGCATTGATGTATTTCTAATATTGGGAAAGCCATTAAGTATTGGTAGTTTTAAAGCATAGGAATACTACAAATGAAAGAGATGAAATAACAAGAATACATATGCACTAGTAGGCATGCTAAGAGCTAATGCTTGGTGCATATAAATATGCTTTTAGTGCATATGGAAATGCTTGAGCATATATAATATGCTTATAAACTAAGAGTAGTGTGCTGATATATATATATATATCTCTGTGTGTGTGTGTGTGTGATTAAATGTGGCTAATGATGGATTGTGTAACTAAGAAAAGGTTGATGGCATGGTTAAAGATGTTGATGATCCCATTGCATATGATAGTCAGTCTTATGAAGAAAAGATGAGGAAAATTAATTGTTGATCAAGAGGTTGGTTAAAGGAGTATGTGGGCCTCTATAACACACCAATTGATTATGTAGTATCGAATAAGATGATGGAAGCTATGCATGTATGGACTTAGTGTGATTATGTTGCATAGATGTTGAAGGAAATTTAGGTAAAAATTCCTTTAGTTAGAATTTGATATCCTAAATGGATATGTTTATGTGATTTGAATGCATTTATGTGAATGCTATCCCACTTGTGGCAAAGGTAGAAATATTTTGATATATAAAGGTTGTTTAATCTTTTGAATGCATTCATATGAGATAAAATTGCATGTCAAGTTGTGTTGGTTATGAGATAATAACCAAGGTAGGTCAATAGTTATAATCCTATTATAGAAGTGAATTCTAGGAGAGCTAGCCATGTGTGAGGCCTTAATGTTGTTGGATATGGAAATGATATAGTGCTACACAAGTGTCTAATGATCCCCTACTTGTATTGGTGTCTTGGAATATAACCTTCTTTCCAACACTGAGAGCACCTTTAGAGGGGAAGGTTTCTCGAGGGACTATAGAGTAGAGAAATGAAATTCCTTCTAGTACACCCAAGGGACTGTTTAGCAGAGAAAGGGTATATACTTGGTGTTGTGTTAGGCCGAGGAGGAAGGTGTCCAAATGGTTGAGAAAGTATTGCGGAGGTAGATGGATGATGTATCAAATAATTTCCTACACCTTTCAATTCATCATGGTGGAATACATGACATAAGAATATGGTATTCTTGAATCAATGCAAGGCTGCACTGAGTATATGTGCATGAGTAAATTATGTAAATGTGAAAATTGTGATTATGCACACCTATATGTTGGAATATATGCTTGCATGCATTGTGTGAATGCATAATCATATCATATATCATTGTAGATAATATGATTATAGCTCGAATGATAGAATTATCAATAACTCATGAGTTTTGAGATCATTTTAGGTGTTGTGGATGTTGTAGTGAAAATATGGGATGAAAAAGTAGTCACATTTTGATGGAATACAAGAAATCTATGTTAGGAGAACATAGTTATGGAAAATGATGACTACAAAAAGTTGGAAAGCCTAGGAAGAAGGCCATTGTGATGACACTAGAACCTTGTGATTGCCATAAGTTATTAATTGAATGGAGGCTACTAGTGAATGTCTACCAATAAGGATCTATAAGTTGGAACTCTTCTTGCAAGCAAAATTCTTGGAAATATGGATCACTTGAGGGATTGCTTAGTAGAGAAGTGGATGCATGATCTTGGAAGGGTGAGTGCAGCAAGGAAGAGGAGACTTAAATGAATTTGCTGTGAGAAATTCACGTGGCATGATTGTTAGGATTGAGGAGGGTGTGTTAGAAAGGACAATGAGATGAAATATTTCCCGTTGTGTCATTTTGAAGCATATAAATATTCATACAGATAAGTATTGGATTAAAATTGCATATTTATTTCTGTATTATAAATAGACATGCTTACTTTGTGAAGTTGAAAATTCCTATGAAGGGAATAATTGTTGCATGAAAATAGCTATAGCAAGCATATTTTTCTTGATGGTCATTATAAGAGTAGTTGAAGAATGAAGACACTGTTCTATTATTGGAAAGAAGAACACAAAGGGTGTTGTTATTCCAAGGGGGGGAGGAATGTAATACCCCATACGAGCATGAACATAACAAGTAAGTATGTGGTAAGTGGATAAGTGGTTTACATTTGATTACTTTGAAATTTATATAAAATAATAATTTAATAATATAAAAAGGTGCACTTGGGGTTATATCTCCCTAGGAGCACCATGGGGGCATTG
>JZKD02S0398287.1:292625-314403 GCA_000966675.3 Picea glauca | reverse complement strand
ATTAATTAACACTAAAAACAAATATAAAAAAATCAACATTTATGTATAATATGAGATGAAACATATTACATACCTTAGTATCTGTGTCATACAAGTGTTCGAAAAATTATTCATAACCTTTAAGTTCACCAGCAACAATGTAGCGGAGATAAGATTTTCTCTTGATCCTTCATAAAGTCGTTTATTTTCCTTTTCTAATAGAGGTTCATCATAAATACCAACATTTTCCCCATCCTCATTCAGCTGCAAAAACAAATCTTGGATCATTTGATTTGTCCCATCATCTTCTTCCATGGGATCATTAACTTGATTTGTCCCATCATTTTCTTCCAGGAGATCCTCATTTGCTTGGTCATGATGATGTTCCTCAGCTTGTACAACATCATTTCTACTAATACTTGGTGCAATATTCTGCAAAAAGTTAGAGGGAAACTCTAACTTTATAATTACAAACAATCATGCAAAATTAGTGTATAATATAACAAACATTCAAACAATATATATACATATATATAATTTTATATAAAATTGACAAAATAACAAAAGATAATGAATATATAGTTAGTTACCATGGGACGATATTCATTCGATCCGCCATCAATGTGACCATATTTCCTACAATGTTTTGTAGATGTTGCTATTAAAATTATTACAGGACGTCTGAGACAACATTTTTTACAAGGGCAATAACATCTACCATCACCCTTTTCACCCACTTTACTTTTTTCCCCACCTCTAACAACATTCTGCGACATTTTTCCGCACAAAAATACCCTTTCGAAAACGTCATTGTTATAGCAAGATTGTCACAACATCTTTAAGTCGTCAAATATTTATAGGCCAATTTTAGGTCACTATAGTCGCAATTGCGACGATAGTGTCCTAAAAATATTTCTTTTCCACCTAGGTATTTTAGGTCATTTTCAACGGTCAATTTCAAGGTCAATTATTATGGTCAAAGTTCGTCACAAGAGCGACAGACAAAGTACAGTCATCGCAAGAAGTTTAGGTCATTTTCAACGATCAATTTTAAGGTAAATTAGCATGGTCAAAGTTCGTCGCAAGAGAGACGGGAAAGAAACAGTCGTCGCTCTTGAGACGAACTTTGATCATGCTAATTTAGTCAAATTGTTGGCATCGAGATAGCGATGATTACGGGGTGGATATAGAAAAAATGAACTTTTTCTCTTACATGTTGCAACGAAAGAGTACTTTCATCGCAAGTGTTCGTCGCAAATTTTTCAATATGTAATAGTGTGTGCAATGATTATATTAAGAACTGAGAACAACCAAAAACAACAAAGAGAGTTGTGAATGTTGATATAACTTGCTACAATTCTTGTAACAACAATTAAGCTATGGCATGTTGGACAACCATACCTAGCACAGGGAAGCTCGAATGCACATGCATTTATAAGCATGCTAATGATGCATTATTGGGATATTTTATAAAAATATATGCAGTAACTAATGCCAATTTTCTATATATATATATATATGAACTTAACGATGGTTGTTGTGCTAGGAAAGAGAGATTATTGCATGATTGCAAGTGGTTCGATCGATATTGCTACCTATGGAAGTTATACATATGAAGGAAGCAACAATGAACTGAAATGTTGAATTTAAGACTGACAAAGGAGGCATGGAAGCACCTATTGATGTCAACTACTCAAGTAGCAATAATTCATTAATGATAGCTATGCATGTATTAATTTGTATGCATTATGCTACATAATAACAATAGGAAGTCTAGGTTAAAATTTCCTCATCTAGAGGTTATTGTGAAGTAATATTGTTGTTTGATTTGAATGCACTAATGGATTATATACCATGCAGTATGGTAAAGGCCAAGGGTCCTTGTTAACAAAAAAAGTTGTTAGGATTTTAGTGCATTCATGTGACACAATAATATGTCATGATCGCATTGGTTATGGGTTAATAACCAAAGCAATTAAGTGGTATAACATGTTATAAAAAAATATTAGAATGTTATTAAAGCTACTCATGAATGATGCCATAACATGATTGGATTGGGAAAGGCTATAGTGCCACACAAATATCCAAATGACTAAGCAAGAAATGGAAAGAGTATGAATGATGGGTTGAGGCATTGGTCGGACCCCCTTTAATTCACCATGGTAAGTTGCATGACTTATATGAATGGAATTAAGAAATCAATAAAAGAATGCATTGAGTATATATGCATGGAGAGTTGTATTCATGCATAGTGAACACATGTTTATTTTGCACTCATGTATGCTAACATAGAGTGTGTATGCTTGAAGACTTCAGGGAATGCATTTTAGAAATGCATGTATACAATATATTTTGTAGAAATGGCTATGTTAACAATTGATATGATGTAGATAATACTAATCCATGAGGTGGGAAATATTTTCAGCAACTATTAGGAATTGCAGCAAGAGAGTTGCAACTTGAAGTAGTCACATAAAGATGGACTACAAGGAATTTTCTATTCATGGAAACAATGTAATAATTTTTTTTTATTATGATAAGGAAAAGTTTATTGATGATGATACATATATGCAAAAAACATAATTTCATTCTGATCAAATAGATGGTTATTTGTAATCAAATTTTAATTGTAAACCATTATGAGATTGCTTTGTGAGCTCTTGTAAATATTACAATAAAAGCATATTGTACATGAAGTACTGACAATCTATTTTTGGTTGAGTGCAAGACATAATTAATGCAGGGAAGTAGTCCCAAATGTGACACTATTGGTAGCCATAATGAAGACTAATGCATGTTGTAGAAACAACCAAGCAAATATGACATGGAATTTCATATTTTGGGAAATTTTGAATTTCTAAATGAAATTTTATAATATTGACTCTTGATTACTATATGTATGTGTTGTAGATGAGATAATATCATTATAGGTGGAATGCTTGGGAAGAGGAGATACAGTTGGGAACACTAGAGTCCTATAATTGCATAACCTTAGTGGAGGATCTGTCAATAAGTTGACGTCTCCTTCTGTGTGAAATACTTGGCAAGATGGATCGTTGAAGGATTGTATATCAGTGAAGGGATGCCTGAGCCTAAAAGGGTGAGTGCAACGAGGAAAGATAAGTACAAGAATGTTCCAGTGAGCTAAATTGTTATTAAAGTAGCTCTGTGGAAAAGAGGAAAAGACTTCTAGTTGAAGTATGAAGACAAGACCAGAAGGATAACAAGATTCAAAAGAAAAGGCATGGAGCTTTTTGAACAATTTTAGAAATGTACATTATATGTCATGCACTAACGAGAATGCATAAATAAGGGGGAGGGGAATGTAATACCTCAGGTTGGCCCAGTTGTAATTGTGCATATAATTTGGTGAGCCATGATACTTTGAGGCAAGAGTGCTTGCATGGTTATTAGGCTGATGAGACGGATGTTAGAAGTCTTGTGAGCCTATCTTGTGTATTATGTAACCACACTCTGAATTTAATAAAATCACACCATTGATATAGACCGACCAGAAAAAAGAGTAAGGGAGCATAAACTCCACTAGAAAAGGGAAAAGGGGCTAAGAGTATAGGAATGGGTCTAATCTTAGGGGGCTTAGGCCCAAGGAATATTTTAATAATATTCCTAAACTTACTTGATAATATATATCTAGTTTATCCCCTAGGGGGCTTAGGCCCAGGGAATATTTTAATAATATTCCTAAACTTACTTGATAATATATATCTAGTTATCCTAAGTTCCCAAAGAAAGCAAACAAACCACCAATTGGGTGCAAGAGAGGTTGATCTAGATTATTTTTCGGCACGAAATGAGAGCGAAGATATAATAAAGAATTGCACAGAGATATCGCGGATATCCAATAATATAACATAAATGTATTAGAGATGCAACCATAAACACAAAGATACAATAATACATTATTTCTATTAATGAAAGAAATGTATAAAGAATGTAAAAATACAAAGTGAAAGATTCGATAGAATGGTGGCAGCTTATCTCTGAGAAGAGATGTGACAACTACTCGCATTCGCAAGAAGTTGATTATTACAATGAGGCTCCAAAGGCATTTTTAACATAATTAAAATCCAAAACCCTAACCCCGGAAGATGAAAAGCCAAAAGTGCCCCAATGGGGGTAGTTGATACGTCAACTTTCCGAGGGCGTAATTTTTGCATATGATCTTCGTTTGGGGCACTCGATACATCATTAGAAAGATCCATCTGAGGACTACAATTGCTTACAGCGAATATGAAGTCTAGAACGAACTCATCTTTGTCAGAGCTTTGATGCCCAAAAAACGTCGTTTAGGGCCTCAAAACGGCTCCAAAAGTTCAGGACCCGAAAAACTGCCAAAAATAGTAAATTACCAAAATTGCCAGAAAATTGTTTTGAGCCAGTTGAAAAAGGTGGGTGGCCACTGATATCCACCTGGATCAATCCTCCTTCCTTAGGAAGCAATGGTCTTCATTGCGTTGAGTGCCAGGGGAGAGGGAAAAGTGTTTGTTGAATATGCATCTTGATGAGTTGCTTGCCTTGTTGGAGAAGTTGTGTTGCTTATCTTGTTGAAGGTTGGCATGAACATGTGACTATAAGGGTTGGACCTTTTTAACCAGTCTGGCTACATGAGATGCATGTGTGCAGAAGGAATATTTACACTTTGCTGCAATCTTGTCAACCTGCTTCTGGTGGATAGAAGGTGCTTGGGCCGAGGCTGTAGTGGTTGCAGTATCCTTATGTTCACCTTTTGAACAGATTGTGAAGAAGCTAAATTTTGTAGTATGAGATACTACCTTGCAGCAATGTTTAGGTGGAATAGTAGTCGTAACTACCTCTGTTATTCTGTAGAGATGACCCCCCAGAGAAACAATGACATTGTGAGGTCGAGACTCATAAACAACATGGCGCTTCACATATATGGTTGGCCCAATAGAACATTGCAAACATTGAGTGGGAAAACATCACATAATACCTCATCCTTGAAGGGTTGGATGTCGTATGAAAATCAACATTGTTGGTTAACACAGAGATATCGTCCCTAGCGAAGCCACCCATTGTTGTATGGTTGCGGGTGTGGTGTTGTTGACAATCCCAACTATTTGATGACCTCTATTGAGATGAGGTTCTTCTGGCTTCTGCTATCAACAATAAAATGCAGTAGGTTCCCCTTCACTCACATTTGTGAATGAAAAATGCATTCCCGCTCTTCAAGATCTGTTGTTTCTTCTGGTTGAATTGTTGCGGTCACGACAATAGTAGTGGGGTTTGCGTCGATGATTTGTCTTTGTCTTTTACTTGTATTTTTAGAATTAGATTATGAATCAAGGTTCGACTCCTTATCTTTGATCTCAGCCATCAATGATTGTTTTGAGTGACATTCATCGGTGTTGTTCCAGGGGATTTTTTGGAACTCGCACCATTTTTCGGTGTCCTTCTTTGTCTTCCCGTGTCCCTTCTTTTCCTATGGCTTGAACTAGTTTTTGGGAGACTATTTGTTAGGGTCATATTTATCATACTTTGGTTGTTGCAGATTTGCAGACCCAAAATATCGTTTGTTCTGGTGCTTAAATTTCTACTCAATTTTAACAACATATTGATAAGCATCACCGAGTGATGAGATGTCCAACAAATCCATTTCATTTTGGATGTATCTGTGCAGAGCCCCATGGTATTTCAAAACCAAATGTAGTTCGGAGTCTTTGATACCCAGCTTGGTGCGCAAGGTGTGTAAGATATTGGTGAACTCAAGAACTACTTGGCCCCTCTCTTTCCGCAATGTGGTCCATCTCACGTACTGGTCCTCATAGTTTCCAACAGGGTAATATTGTTCCTTTGTCGCATCCACAAAAAAATACCAAGTGGGCTCAACCCCATATATTCCAGACTCCTCTATGGAACTTTGCTACCAGTAAGTTTCCCACCAATGTTTGACATGGGGGAGAGCTTTAAGGAGTGTGAAGGTGATCTTTTCCCTGTTGGAAAAACTATGAACAGATAAATAACCTTCTAACATATTTAACCATTTGTCTAGGGCATCTGCATCTATCTAACCTTCGAATACGAGAATATCAAAATTAACATGTACCTTGAAAGGAGAGGTGCTTCCAAAATGTTTGTTTGATGAAGATGTGCATGTTGCTATTGGCAGGTGTTGAAGGAAGTGGGAAATATTCTCCATCATTTCGTCCCTCTGTTGAGTGATATCTTTCTCAAGCAACAGATTGATAGGATCGTCTCCTCTGTTATTTTTCTTTTCTTCCGCCATGGAGGGTTTCTTGGGCGTGAGAGACTGATTGACTTCAAGAGAGACAAGATCGAGACCCAACTTGCTATACTCGGACCTCATCGGGGACATGCACTGAAAAAAAACGTTCAAGAGCAACCTGCTCTGATACCACTGATCCGGATTATTTTCGGCACGAAATGAGAGCGAAGATATAATAAATAATTGCATAGAGATATCGCGAATATCCAATAATATAACAGAAATGTATCAAATATGAAACCATAAACACAGAGATACAATAATACATTATTTCTATTAATGAAAGAAATGTAGAGACTGTAAAAATACAGAGTGAAAGATTCGCTAGAATGGTGGCAGCTTATCTCTAAGAAGAGATGTGACAGCTACTCACATTCACAAGAAGTTGATTATTACAATGAGGCTCCAAAGGCATTTTTAACATAAGTAAAATCCAAAACCCTAAACTCGGAAGATGAAAATCCAAAAGGTTTTTGGGCCCCGATGGGGGTAGTTGATACGTCAACTTCCCGGGGGTGTAACTTTTGCATACGATCTTCATTTGGGGCACTTGATACATCGTCTGAAATATCTATTTGAGGACTACAACTGCTGACAACGAATATCAAGTCCAGAACAAACTGATTTTCGTCGGAGGTTTGATGCCCAAAAAATGTCATTTAGGGCCTTAAAACGGCTCTGGAAGCTCAAGACCCAAAAAACTGCCAAAAATAGTAAATCAGCAAAATTGCCAGAAAATTGTTTTGAGCCAGTTGGAAAAGGTCGGTGGCCATCAATATCCACCTGGATCAGAGGTTTATGAGGTGAAAAGTGTCATCTCATGAACATGCATATATAAAGGGGAAACTTAGTGCATTTTAGAGGGCTACCTATCATTCTCATAGAGGGGTGGAGAGGATCACTCTTTGTTGTCACCATTCGTACTCTACTGCCATCTACCATTGGTGCCTGTTGTTATCCATCATTGTACTGGAGAGCTATAATCTTATTGTAATGAGTGTTTCTTGTAGGTTGAATTGAAGAGGTGGGTTTTCAGGCATGTGGGTAGTTGAAGACGCAGGTTTTCAGGCCCATGATCCTTCTCTCCAAGTGAGAAAAGTGTTGTCGAAGAGGCGGTTTGTCAAGGCCATAAGAATTCTCTCTAGGTGAGAGAATTGTTGTGAATTGTTTCCCAAAAGGTGCCAAGATGCAGTTACAATACTCCGTGATTTCATGTATGGCTTGTTGTTGAAGCTGAGAAGGGAAGTGGGGCAGTCGATGGGGCACACTCACTGGGTGGGACAAGCATGTGGAGAAATTAGGGACTGTAGGCTGGATTTTAAACTTGGTACCTGAGATAAAATATGAGCATTGTTGCGGAGAGACCTTGTTTGGGATAAGAATCCTTTTACCCCAAGTGGAGTTTATGCTTGACTCAGGGGTGACCTGTTGTTGGCTTATGAGCAACAGAGTCTATGGCTGGG
This sequence comes from Picea glauca, assembly GCA_000966675.3. NCBI lineage: Eukaryota > Viridiplantae > Streptophyta > Pinopsida > Pinales > Pinaceae > Picea > Picea glauca. The sequence continues at coordinate 306,696 of JZKD02S0398287.1, read as the reverse complement.
AGCAAAGTTGAAGGTCTGCATGCAGTTGGTCGCTCTTTTATATAAATAAGTGTCAAATATGTGCTTACTTAAATTACTATGTAAATGTTTATGCATTACTATTATAGGTATTTACTGTGCTATTTATATTCAATATGTTGTTGTTACAATTGTACATGAACTGTAAACATGTATTATCCATTATGGTTATGAAATCCACTGAAATTACGGCTTGAATTGTACAATGAACATGTTTATAAATTCTTTGTTTGTGGGCATTTACAGTTGTAATTATACTTGTGTATGTCTACTATTATAATATATATATATATATATATATATATATATATATATAGACGCACACGCACACACACACACATTGTCATCATTCTACCTATATTAAATCCATAGGTTCATATACTAGGGCATGTATGAGCTGAACGTAAAGTGCAGATGTGAAATCATAGCAGGTCTGCAACCTGTTTGACAAAATCGCTAAACGAAGTTTAGCTCTATGGACTATGAAAATTACGGGTTAAATCATGAATTGCAGTATGTCTATCGATTTTAAGAGGAATTATAGATCTTATGGAAGGCCAAGTAGCCTTAGAATTTTTCGGGAAGAAGTCCCAGATTCGGCTAAGCCTGGTTAAGACTCTTAAAAATAAGAAATCTCGTGTTTTTCCCTAGAAAAATCGCAATCATTGATCTCAATTCATCAATTCAATCGTGATCGTTGATCATTGGAGTTATGTCGGCTGTTAGATCCATCAGGATGGGTGTCTAACAATATGAGTTGTTGATCGTAGTAGGGACGTCGGAGTAGTAATGAATATGGTACTCCGATGAAAAGTCTTTGAGGAGCCTTCTCCACTGTTGGATCCATCGGAATAGCATTGAGTGATCTAGACCGTAGATCGATGATCAACCGAGGAGAAATCTTGTCCGTAGATCACCATGGGTTCTGTTTGATCTAGGAAAAAATGGGAGTTATGTCACAATGACGCCACAGTAATGTCATGTTGATTAGGAATGCTATCATGGATGATGGCATGTCCGTGGGTCGATAGGTGTTAATAGTTGATTGGGTTGATGGATAAAAGTGGGATAAATGGGAAAAATAATCCTAGGGTGACCATCGTAAATCATAGTCATTGAATTCAACGCAAGGATTATATCATGACCAATCATCGGATTTAGGCCTTCGGTGTAACCTTGGTTAAGGTACTCTGATGGGAAGACTTCGAGGAGTAATCGTGGTCGTAGATCGGCAAGGGTCAAGAAGCAATAGCCACCATTGATCTTGGGGTTCTCACCTAGGCTAGGATATGAGGAAGGTGACCTCATACTGACAAGGATGATGTCACCTACCCAAGCCACAAAGGAAAAGTGTCAGCACCCAACATAAGTTCCAGTGGTCATCGCTAATTTATACACCACATCAGTCCATGTGGAGGGTCCACTTGTCAGATGGAGATGGTGCCACATTTCAAGGTGATTCAACACTTGGAGGGGGTTATTATGGCAGGGTCTAAGTGCCACATTTCACACCAGGTGGCGGGTACATGGTGGAAATGAAATCCCAAGTGGTTAGTACATGATGGAAAAAAAGGCCTAGGTGGCATGTGTCAGGGTACAATTGTAAGGGGATCCGACGGGAGAGGATTAGAATTGCTATGCATCATTAGATCTATCGTAGGAGGAGACAATGGGATCTTATTCGTCCATCGGAGAGGTATTAATCGGAGTACATTGCGGATTGCATGGAGGTTACACTTCGATAGAGTAATCTGAGGGATGATCCCAACCATTGATCAGAGGGTGGCTAGGATGCACGACAATCGATGATATGTCATGGTTTGCACCGGTGCGAGAACGACGAGAAGGGGGGAGGACATTAAATGACATGAAATTTAAGGAGTCTGAGGCAATAAGAGTCATAGATCATTGGATCTCCAAGATCGTATGATCCGTCAGGGTGAAAGTTGTTGGACTCAGCTGTCAGAGTGTACAGATTAGTTCAAAATGGAAACACTTCAATGAAAGGGTTTTGATAGAGTCGGGGACATAATTAGGATGTATGATAGGTGTGGTTCTGTGGAGTGATGTGGAAGACGCCATGTTTGTGCCACGTAGTATGGCACGTGTAATAGGGTGTTATGTGTCACTGAGGTGGAATAGAAGGTAGAAGGCCCAAAAACTTTGGAGGACCGTAACTTTTGATCCAGAGCCTAGAATTGAGCATGGTTACAGTCATTGGAAAACTCTCAACGAGCAAAATATTTCTACGAGGAATGAAGGGAGAAATAAAGTAATTGGGAAAAAGAAAAAATTTTACACCCCATCCACCCAAATGAGAACTAGGGGGTCGGGTGACGTTACAACTAAAAACATTCAAATAAAACAATAAATTTCATTCAAATACTCATTCCAATGCCTCAATTTATAATTGATAAGACTATTGAATTTTGCATGTTGTTTCAAGATGACTCTAGCTCTACACAAAAGGCTGTTGAATTTTGCATGTTTTTTCAAGATGAATCTAGCTCTACACATAAGACTATTAAATTTTGCATGTGTTTTCAAGATGACTCTAACTCTACACAAAATACTATTAAATTTTGCATGTTTTTTCAAAATGACTCTAGCTCTACACTGAATATGTTATTAAAAAACCATAATGGAAAGTACATATTTATATATCACTTATTCATAAAAAGTGTGAAACAATTAAACATTATGCCTGGTTGATTGTATTAAGAATAGTATTTGAGGGTGAATAAGAATAGATAGAAGTACATGTACATAAAGGAGTCATTCAAGAGAAATTAAATTTAGTTACCCATATGGGAGAGGGAGAGGAAATTGTTTTAAAGGCTCATGTGTCTCCTCTCCTTATCTATCAGTCTCCCTTTGTAGTTTGGAGTGCCTAAAGTTAGTTTTTATCAACTAGAAGGGAAATCTCCTCTCCCTACCAATGTGTTAGTTGGTAGAGTAAGAATTCAACTCAAATATGCTATATGAGTTGTCAACAATTGAACTTCCCAAATTACCTTGAAATTTATAATAATAGTTGAATTCCAATAATACAAATTTGATCCCTTTGTTTCCTTTTCTTCACATGAGCACCTAGATCTAAGGAATCCACCATGAACACATGGGAAAACCATGTTATGTGTCTATAATGAGCATAAGGGCATGCATGCTCTTGATAATTATGATAACCATGGTAAACTTAGAATTCCATTGAATTGAGTTGAATGTTGCCACAAAGGCAAAGTACAAGGTTAGTGGTTTCACAATAAACTCACACTTAAGTTAGAATTTTACAGTTCTCCTTCATATGACGCCAAAAACAACACAAGTTCCTCCTTCTCTCATCCTACATGAACCTTCCCTAATTCTTTTGGGTGTTCCCCTTCACCCATTGACAATGGACACAATGTTGCAAGAAGAATGAGCAAGAAGCCAACGATGAGGGTGAAAACGACACATAAGAAACATGGTTGTTGGTGAAGAGGGCATAACAAGGGTCAGTAATATCATTGTATTACCATGCTCTTTGCAATATATTTATGTTATTTCACTTGTTATTGCTATCTTCATTTCATTCTCAACATAATCTATATTGATACCAAATATGAAAAACTTCTTATTTCAATTGGGTTCATGTTTCTCCCTTTTCCTTAGATTATATCAAATAGCATTAAAATTTTACTCATTCGATACCTTTACCTTGTTGAATGAATGCATGCCAATAATAGAAGGCATTGATTATAGATCATATCTCAAATTGGCAACTTCAAATGTTGGAATTTTAGTTTGATATCACCTTTGACTACCAGATTATTATTCTTGATTTAACATAGTTCGACAAAAATTGAAAAAAGAATGACAACAAAATGCCAAGTATAGAAGATAATTGGAAGGAGAAAATTCCTAAATTCTACTAACAAACCAAAATAAATTAAATAAAGGATGGTGGGGAATATATATACCATTGAAATCAAGTGTAAATAAGGGACAAGGATGTTACAATATCAACTTGTACAAATCGTCTATCCTATATGCAAAAACAACTAAAAAATAATAGAAATAAATCAAGAAAATGATCCATGAGATTCTCAAAAAGTTTACTATGGTATTTTTAATCTTGATTTGATGGAGAATCCAAAGAAAAATGAGTAGTATACGGATCAAGACATGAATATATAGAAACCATTAATTAAGTTTTCATGTGTACATGTTTTATATTTTTATTATGGGTTGTTAGTTATTAATATATTTTTATTGTACAAGGGAGACAAGGTAAAAATGAATCCAAAGAAAAATGAGTGGTATACGGATCAAGACATGAAGATATAGGAAGCATTAATTAAGTTTTCATGTGTACATGTTTATATTTATGGGTTGTTAGTTATTAATATATTTTTATTGTACAAGGGAGACAAGGGAAAAATTGATCATCTCTTATTTTGAATCTAATTGTAATATATGTGAAGAAGTTAGGTATTTTACTTAATTCATATTATTCTAATTTTCTAATTATTATCTACATCAATTTGTCGTAGAACTTTGATTTTTTTTCTTTTGGCTTTTAAAGGGATCCCTTCCATCCATAAACAATAGGTTTCCACTACCTCTCAAATGGATACGCTTCCTCCACATGCAATAGGTTTCTACAACCTCTCAAATGGATTTGATTCCTCCTTATACGATAGGCTTCCACATCCTCTCAAAGGGATCTACTCCCTACTCATGCAACAAGCTTTCACAACCTTATCAACAAACCATGAGCTTAATATTTTTCAATTGTTTTAGATCCTCTTATAACATTTCCATATTTTATGTAAACTTCTCTTTCTAATATTCTATACACTATCAAGAAGGGATTTCTCCCCTTAGCTACATGCTTGTGTAGCCTTGTTCTCCTTGCTAAAAAATTTGATCCAGCATTTGCATTTTCCCTAGCTACACACATCATTTTTGCATCATAATAGCACCCAATATTATAACTAAGCTAACCACTAAGCATATTCACTCACAACAAGAAGGATTTTCGACATATCAAGACATTACGAGCACAACTAAGAACCCTAGAGATTCCTATTGCCTAAGATAAATGGGACATGATTTTATGAAAACTCCTAGATAAGTGATAGAGCACAATCCACTAGGAATCAAACGTAGACCAATTATAAAAAACTCCCACTAATTTACCCATAGACCATCTCTCAACAAGCATTGGAAATTGCCCTTTTGACTTAGACATATTTTTTATACAAGTCAATTCAACAATTCATTTTCATATGCATTTAATGGTTTAATTTAACAAATTATTTCCATATGTTTTAATTTATTAAACCAAAATTACTTTGTTTAATGGATGGTTTTCTTTTTTCTAAATACTTCTAATAACACTATTTTTTTTTGTTAAGAAAAACTTTTCAATATCCCTCCTCTTCCTTAAAATAAATGAATAAATGTGTACTCACACCCATATTCCCATCACATTCCAATCCCTAAGTCGACAACACAAAACAAACTATTGTTCCTAATAATTTCCAACTAATTAACACAAGGTATCATGTTCAACCCAAAATTCCATTAACTTTTGTAAAGCAAGGCGAGAACTTTAGCTTAATGTCAATTTCAAAAGGGTGTCTTAGACATTGTTCATGATGTCATATGTAGCAACTATGTGGAAATTGATCCTTAGAAGTATATTTCTCTTGATTATTAAATGAATTTAATGGTGAAAAAAATTTGTTGCAAGTGTCCTACCACATTACTATCTTCCTCATTTCCCTTTTCTATTGTAATTTTTTATTTTGTTTTTATTATCAATTCATGGAAGTTAATTTTAGTAGGGAACTCACATCAAAGACACTATAGTTTTTATAGAAGGGTTGTTTTTTTCTCCAAAAAATTAACATAAGTTAAAAAAATGTGAGACAAGTAGTGGTTGGATAACATGATTGTTATTCTTTCCATCTAGATTTAATTCTCATTTAATAACATATTTATCCATTATGATAAAACTAACAATCACAATAATGTAAACACCACTAGATAAAAGTCCACTCAATTGTGTATCGAATGTAGGTTTGATCCTCCAAAATAGTTGATGGTTGTCACTCTACTTTGAAAGGCTCCTCAATACCTTGGGGTAAAAGAGTGAACAGTTGTCTAAATATAGTTTTGCAAAAGTCTAAGTATGGGATTGCATAGTTTTTTTTTTATTTTTTCTTCAATGAAAAGCCATGCAAATTAGATTGTCTTTTGATTGAAAGGCTTCGGTTATGGATATGTTAATAATCAGATAAAATCGTTATTTTCTGTTATTTAAATTGTATTTCTGAATGCATGGATTCAGCATGCTGAAACATTCTGGGACATTCGAATTATATAAACTTAGCCACTCAAATTTACAGATCTAATTATTCATCATCAAATTTCGACCAAAATCAAACGAAAAAAATTACTAAAAAAACATCCAAAAGGTAGAACGTTTACACTACTGCTATTAAAAATGGTGAAATATAAAAAATTTCTTGGTTTGATAAGCCACGGCCATGGATAGATATATTAATAAGCGGATTAATGCACTCAGACTCAACAATTATGTTTAAAATGGTGTATATATTTACAATTGTGGGATTTGAACCCACGACCGAACTGTCAACTGTCTTAATTGCATCTTTAAAAACTCACAGGATGGGATGCATTCTAAAAGTATAAAAGAGTTTGAACGCAAACTTTTCTTTGATAAATTCGCGGGGCGTTGATGAAAGTATACTACCGCTACTTTTTATTAATTCATGATTTCATTAAATTTTCTTTCGTCTATCTCTCTCCGCTATTTTAAGATGAGTTACTTTGTTATCGAAGGTTTCAACAACAACCGACCTTAGCTCAGTTGGTAGAGCGGAGGACTGTAGTAAGAGAAGAAATCTAGTTTTTCTAATTATATTATGAATTTGTTCTTTGTTTTTCGAAATTTTCGTAGTTATATTATTCTTATTTAGACAGAGTACCCTCTTGTTCATTGATAAGGTAGTTATATTATTCTTGTAAAGCGGATGACTTTTGTGGAATTAAAGATCTTGATTGTCATACTTAGGTCGCCGTTTTGAATCCAGCAGGTCGGAATTTCCATTTTTTGAAGTTTTATGCACCGGTTTGATAACTTTCTTATTTCTGTTAGCTTGTCATTTAATTCATTCAGCGATTTGTGAAAGATCGTAGAATTCCTCATGGGATGAGATAAAATACCACGTTATTTCTCTAGTCCCTTAGTGAATATGGAGGAGAGGGGATACTCGGTATCTAGGGGGTTGAAAATGTCTTCTTAGTTGATCATCGACCATCTCTTAGCTGACATGGCAATTTGGCTAATGTGGCATGACACGTAGATACTGACATGGCATGACACGTGGATGAAAACATGGCAATTTGGCTAGCGTGGCATGACATGTGGATGTTGGCATGGAATGATACATTATCCTCCTCCTATCCTTCATCAATGTTCATCCATTTCTTTTGGACGATCAAAACACTTCACTGACTCCATCGACCCAATCATCGGCCATCGATGATTTATGTTAGAAAACCAAAACTCTTTGTTGATTTTGTCGATCTGACCATCGGTGATGGGAAAATTCTTTTGGTTGACTTAAAACGCTTTTCGGATTTCGCCAACCAAACCATTAGTGATTTGTTTTGGTGAACTCCAACACTTAGAAATTTTCGACCCAAATCTAGATGAATCTGGGTTGTCAACCTCCCATTTAAAATGATCTTGACTATTGATCCATCAAACTTCACCCAACTCTAACGATGAGTCTTGACCGTTGATTTGCTTCATTTTCCCAATCGCTAAAAATGAATCTCGGCCGCCGATTTACGAGACTCTACCAAAATCTATAAATCTTGTAAGTTTTTCATTCAATTTGTGATGAATTTGGGTCATTGATCTCAAAATTAAACACAATCTCAGTCGTTGATTCATCAAACCCTCCCAGCTCCTTCGATCGCCATTAGAATGTGAATTTTTGACCTTCCAAATTGAATTTAGTTCTACAATCCCGTCGATTGATGCAATTAAACCTTTCTTCAATAGCTATGAGGTAAATCCAACTTGAATTTTCTCGGAAATTGGGGATTTCACTATGTTTCATAAAAAAAATTCCCCAAATATGTCACGGATAAAAAATCCGTAACAAAAAAAGAATTATAACGACATACTTTGACCAATAAACCCACACTACTGAATAAGGAGATATAACAATATTATTATTATACTTATACTTAACTTATACTAGCTTATACTCTATAAGAAACATTAGGAATCTTAGACTTAACTACTCACTAAATTTTATGAAATTCGCATTGGTCCTTGGCCCATATGGGTCTATTGTTGAACCAAAATCTCTGATACCAATCTGTAATGCACCCAGCCCCAAGCCGGGTCATGCCATTGCTAAAATGACCAAATAAAAAATCTTGATACCAATTTTAGATGTGGAAACGACACACAACCCGACACTCAAGCTCATGCAATTTTCTATGAAAGTTAAAAACGTAAATGCAATTATTTAAAATGTGCACAAAAATAACTAAACTCAAACAACAACATTCAACCACATAAATAGAGATTTGGATGTATCATTCTACTCACAACAATCATCAATAACCAAGATAACTCAGAGTAAAATGCACAACAATTATATTAGCATTTAACATAAATAAACACATCAAATAAGAGCAATTCTCTTAGTAAATATGCAACCCATTGCAAATGATGGATGTTCCTCCCAACCATAGATTTGTTGTTCCATTTCTCAACAGTAGGTAACCCCCGATTTGGGGCTATGAATCCACAAGAGACAATGATCCCTAAGGCTGGCTAAAGTCCCCCTCTCAACAGTCAAATTCCCACAGCTACTTTCATTCCACCATCTCTCTTCCCCATAACCTACACAACCCAGGGATGGGATCCCCATTCACTGCTCATAGTCCCTCAGGCCTTCCCACTCCCCTCTAGAGCTTCCATCAGAGGTTGGACAAGAAATCTCTCTGCTACGACCTTAGGAATTCTACAGCTGCAACAATAACTCTCACAACAACAAAACACTTGCTTCTTTTGACAAATTTGAGCGAAATATTACTCACGTGCCCACAATCTCTCTTCCCATGAAATTACAGCTCCAAACAACTATCGTGCATGCCCACTATGGATTCCTTCAACCTTCATCTCTTATAATTGTTTTATTGTCCAAAAATCTCCATGTAAAAATTTATCTCCATCCAAAAACGTGATTGTCTAATGCTTCCCCCTCTCTTCCTATACAAATTTTTCTCTCTTTCTCTTGCTTGCTTGACTTACACTCTTCCCCAAGTTGATTGTACTCATCCTAGATGTTCTCAATAACTATGGGATGTGACTTCTCACACCCACCCTCTTACATGAATTTGATTATTGGCTTTAGAAACACTCAATCAGAAAATGGAAGTTTCATAGCAAGGATAATTTAGAAAGAAAAAGGGTTTAGGTTTAATAGACATGGGTAAACTCTCCCCCTTTGACCCCTTTCCCTCTCTTGTGAAAACTAAGCCCCCAAACATTTTTTTGTGTCCATCTTGGGCCGATGATACATTTTATTTATTATATTCAATATACATCATTTACATATTACATCGCTTGGCCCTCTACCATACATCACATTTCCATACACATTGCTAGTTTGGGGTTTGAACATGAGAATGTTACATAATGAGCCTCATGACAATGCACTTATATGCATTGATTGGTCATGAGGTGAAGGGGTGTGTGACCCTTGGATTTTTATTAACCTAACTACTACTGCTACTATTATTACATTGTCACCCCCTTAAGGGATGATTTTTCCTCAAATCATAGTAAATAGGGTTCTTTGTAGTTGAGCATGTTTCTTTGGTGGTATCATATTTATCTAGTTGCAAGGGTTTGACTTGGTTCCCAATTTGAGCACTAGTGAGATTCTTTTGTAGTATGTGCATCATATTGTGAAGTTTTTTTACTTGGTTGTTTAATGTGAATCCTTGATGCTCCTTGGTAACATACTTTCCTTACTTTCATTGTTGTATTCTTATCTATGTTTCTTTCCCTTTTTCATTAGTTGTAAATCACTTTTCTTGTGATCAAAACATTCAATTACATTTAATCTATAATGTTGTCCTTGCTAGTGGAATTCCATGAAATGTTCTTCAAGGTTGGTGGTATAAGTGCCCAAATACATTAATCATTCAACAGTTAGCGCTAGATCCATCTCATCAAGTGGTAGAGTGTATAATCCTGTTTGTAGTTCCAAATCTTGTATTTGATTTGAGACTTTCTGAAATCTTCCCAATCCCTTGATCTTTTGTCCATTATCTATCATAATTGTGAGGTTCTTCGTAAGGTACACAAAAAGGTTTAGTTGCTTATCAAAATTGATGTCTATACAATTATGAGTACTGTCAAAATCTACAAGTATCATTGGATTTCTTTTTTTATGATTCCTTTAAGCTTTAGGGTCTTTAGTTGTAATTTCCCCATCATGGTTGCAGGTGGAACTATAGGCTTATTTTTCTCTTTTCTTGGTTCTTGTGTCTTATCAACCTTCATTAGATGAGGTGGAATATATTTTGTGGTTGGTTCTTTTATTTGTTCTTTCCAAGTAGTAGTTTCTTTTTAGGAGATCCTACATTTATTTATATTCCGTTCGATGTTTGTTATTGAAGCTAATGGTATTTTTGGCACTACTTCATTATCGGTATTTCAATTTTGAGTTTATCTGGTTGACTTGTTATACCTTGATTTCTTTCCTAGTGACACATTAACTTAAGCAATGGCATGGGTTTTCCCTTGGGTCCCCCTTTTATCCCCCCTCTCTTGTGGAATCATAGCCCCCCATCGTTTCCATCCCTCTTGTATCGCAATGAGTAATTATTATTTTATTAATTATTTCAATGTACATATTATACAGTTCAGTCCTCAATGACATTAATCAATATGGGCTCTTCTCCCCAAACATATTAGCTCACTAGCCTAAATCACATTTATACAATTACATTATAATTTGTGGGGATTAAAACTGGGGATGTTACACTAGGAGAATCATGGGGGTTAATGGAACAATGGGAGAGGAAATGGGGTTGGTCAATAAAATATTATTTTATAGCTACTACCATGTGTATTTTTCCCAAGCCTTGATATCTTTTGTATTATTTTTCTTATGTTTATTTCCCAAGATTTATGGAGGGGCATGTGGTTTCCATACAAGCATTGGGAAGGGATGCATTCCACCATTGGGAAAAATAATTCCATTCATTCTTTCATTGGGAATCTAATGTTGCGTATACTGGTATGTCAGTGTCGAGAATGTGTCGTGCCAAGGGTGAGCTTGTTGTTAGAGTTTTTTTTCCATGAATGAATATAGAAGCCATCGTTGAGTTATGGGTAAATGTTAGAGTTGATATTCCTTGGCTTCTAGCAATTGATATTTCTTGGCTATTCTATGTTGCAGCAATGGACATAAGTGGGATGCCCTAAGGGATTGTTGTGAAGGGGATCCCACTCCTTATGCTCAACAGGGATGAGGGGGAAAGAGAGGATGATGTGTGGGATATATGTTGTAAAAGAAATGGGTTGAAATGATATTTCCTTGGTTGAGATGTTTTAGAATTGGGTTGTATGAGAGAAACCTGAGCCATATCTAGTAAATCCACCCTTGTTGTTTCATTGCCTAGCAAAAGGGTGACAACTACATGAGTTGGTGCCTATGGATGGGAGGAAAAACACTCCCATGGAGCTATTTCCCCAAGTACAACTCATAACATATAAGTGTTTGGTCTTATTAATTATATTTGGTGGCCAATGATTGTGGTTGTTGTTGTAAATGAGTAATATGTGCTTATCTGGTGATGTTACAAGGATGGAAATTAGTATTGGCTCATGAATGTAATTTTGGATTGTCTGGCAGTTATTTATATGTTGATTGCAAAGGTTGTTACAACCATATTTGTAATGTAGAGGGAATAATTATACATCTATTCTTTAAGTTGACTTCCAACCATGTTGATTTGTTGTAAATGGCCTTGAGGGTACCTTATAGAAGACTATAGAAGACTAGAATTATGAAGGAAAAAGTAGTTACTTATTATGGGAGAATGTTGGTTATGTATATTATTTTAATTTCCATGCACTAGTTGTTATATTCCATGTATTATCAAAATTTAGGTTGTATGTGTTGAATTGGATGAATATGGACATGGGCATTGAATAATTTTGTTTATGGGCATTGTTAATTTTGCTGCAAAATTTTAATTTCCTATAAATTCCAGATAATGTCGTTGATTTCTTCTTAATTAGATGATTGTATATGTTACAATATACATCAACTGGATTAATTGTAGTTGGAAAATTATGGTTGTATGTATTAGTAGAAGGAGATGGTGTTTGTATGAAATTGAATACAACATATGGAATCAGTTTTAAAATCATACAAAATGATGGTTATGTACGAACTATGTAGCGATGTTATACAAATATCTGAATGATTGAAGGCTTTGTATTGGTTGTCTAAATTAATAAGTTGAGTATGGATTGATTGATTGATAAGAATGATGTTACAATGAGCCTCGCGACATTGTACTTATATGCATAGACTAGTTACGAGGTGAATGGGTGTGTGACCCTTGGATTTTCAATAACCTTATTATTATTATTATTATTATTATTATTTTGTTTATTACCATTTTAAATATAGGAAATATCCTTACAAAATAAATTCTATAGATGAAATTGATGATAATATCGCGAGGTTGTTACTTCAGGGTTGAAACATGAGATGTTTCAATGTCCAATGTCAAGTGGGAAAATGATGGCATATTGCAATTTGACATGTGATCACTTGTTTCCATAAAAAAAAAATGTCAAAGACACAAGCAAGAGCAAAGTGTGGTTCAATCCTACAACATTTGGAGAAACATGCCCAATGCTCGGAGATGGTTTCGTAAAGAAGCAATTGAACCATACATTGGAACAAGAGTGTGTGGATATTAATTGGGAATTTGGTGATGTGTTGGTGCTCGATAATATATTTATACAACATGTTAGGTGACCTTCAACCCCACTCAGAATCACGTGGGAGATATTTGGTTTGTCATTGAACAAAGTGATGCGTAGCGACACTAGCAACATGAGTTATTAAATAGATCTTGTGTCAAAGACATGTGAGGATGATGATGACATAGGAGGAGGAACAAATTCAAAGGAATATTTGTAGGGGATAGGTGGCCAAATGGTTTTTAAAAACCTCTTGTTTTGGAACATAATTACCAACTTGATGAGTATCGTGACCTTAAAACGAGCACTATAGCTCTAAAAACCCATATTTTGGGGTCAAAAACACCAAAATTAACCCCCAAATTGAAAAGTGGTTAAAATTAACCCTTTTTTTCGAGGTTAAAATTATTACCTTTTGCAACCATGGCTTTAATAATGTCGTAATGTTGACAACAATAACATTAAAATCAACCCCCGAATTGAAAAGTGGCACTAAAAACAACACCCTTTTTTGTTCGATGTCAAAATTACAACTTCTTTGGAACCATGGCCTTAATAACCAGTATCATTACCAACCAAAACCTAAATCAATCCTTGGATTGAAAAGAGTCACCAATATTAGCACCTCCATTTTTCATGGGGTCAAAATTACAACATTCTTACAACCATGGCCTTGACAATTGATACCCTACAACCAAAATCGTAAAACCAACCCCAAATTGAAAATAGGTACCACTGATAGCACTCTCTCATCCTTTTATTTAAGCATAAACATTTTTTAAACCATAGCCTAAAAAAACATGTTATTGCAAACAAAATCATTTAAAAAAAATAAAAATAATAATAATAATAATAAAGAGAAAAAACAACAAAAATGAAAAAAAAACCCAAAACTAAGAGAAAAAGCTAATGTTTTTTTTTGTTTTTAAATACATTTTATAAAAAAAAAGGAAAACAAATCATCCGCTACTCTTTTTTTTTTTAATCCTACAAATAATTTAA